>CAMZMU010000078.1:33412320-33777672 GCA_947311845.1 Poa pratensis | reverse complement strand
ACGTAGTCCAGCAAAAAGCTTTTCCACAGACAATCTCTCGGACTTCCTGCCCACCTTTGAAACTCTGTCCCCTCCTTCTCCTCCTCTGCTGCTGCCTCGCTCGCCACGCAGCTCCTATCTATCTATTGGTCCTGATGTGCATCTAGATCTAGAACTACAAGAAGAAGATCACCTCTTCTCTTCACACAAAAGAGAAGAAAAAGAGAAAAATAAATACAGTACAGATTTGGTTTCACATAAATTGTTTCTTATGTGGGCTGCAACGCAATGGCAATAATGTATACATGTAGTACGTGTTAACTGTTAAGTAACATGGGTTTCCAGAAAAACGATGAGAGGCTGCATTGAGGCCAGACAGGGGAGGGCAGCGTATGTTTCTCTCTGCTTCCTCGCTGCTTGATTGTGCTCCCATCTGAGGCCGGCACAGAGGCCCCCCGCCCGGATTCAATGGGTTGCCTGCTGCTGAATACGGAAAAAGAAGCCTGTTCCTTCCTTGCCAGCTGCCAGCTCGAGCAGTCCAGTGGAGTAGCACTAGTGGCAGTACGATTTCTGCAAGGCCACTCCTCCATTAGCACCAACAGGTAATTAATCACCTGGGCAAACGGCAATGTGGTCCCCGCACCCCCTTGAATCTGGGACTAGAGAAGAACGGAGCGGAGTGAGATTCATTCATGGGAGAAACTGCCTGGCTGGCTGCTAGGCTCATTGCATTTTCCCATGCATGCTACAATGGCAATGGAGGTGGCGAGCAGTGCAGTCTCGGCGACTCCGATGGCCTCTGCGGGCGGGCGCAGTCCCCAATCATCCTTCTCCCTGACCGCCGGACACCCCATCATTGCTTCCTCACTGCCTCACTCAGCTCAGCTCCTCTATATATAACCTCAGCCTCTGCTCCAGCTCAGCCTCCATCTCCTTCCCACACCACTACCACACTCTGTTCTCTCTGTTCCAGCACAAACACGCACACGCACACACAAGCAGCCATGAACGGCTTCTACTCGTCCATCGCGCACGGCCTTGACGCCCTCCACGGCACGCTGGCCTCATCGCCGGACGCCGCGCTCATGTCGGCGCCGTTCCTCCAGCAGGCGGCCGCGCTGCTCCGCTCGCTGCACTCGCAGCTCGTCCACCTCGTGCAGCGCCTCCACCTGCCGCCAGGGAGAGCTGGCTCGACGAGTACATGGACGAGACCTCCCGCCTCTGGGAAGTCTGCCAGGTAGTCAAGGCCGGCGCCTCCGCCCTTGACACCTACTGTGCCTCCGCCGCCCGCATCGATGCCGCGCTAGACGACTGGCTCTGCAACCCCAACCCCACAATGCCCGCCAGGTACGTCCATGCACTCCATGTCTCGACCACCATTGATGATTGATTGATGGTTCACCTATTCACATCATACGTGCTGGTGCTGACGTACTGGCCGGAATTTTTTGAGCAGGTGATGCGTGCGATCAACGCCCCGCGGAGGCAGGCCGTCGGGCTGGAGCAGGAGAACCGGGCGCTCGCCGACACCAGGATCGACCCGGCCTCGCTGCTGCTTGACGACCGGTCGCCCGTGAGTTCAAGCTCAACGCCTTCAACGGCTTCCGGGGCGTGCTCTACGCGCTGCGCAACGCCAGCTCCTTCCTCCTCATGCTCCTCGTCTCCGGGACCGTCTCCTGCCTCCCAGACCTCGCCTGCTGCGCTCACCCGTTCCGTACCTCGGGCGCCGGCTACGTCTCCTCCATGGGGCGCCTGCGCCAGCGCGTCGCCGAGGAGATGGAAGCAGTCGCCAGCGAGCACTCCTGCTCCGGCATCATGATGTACGAGTTCCGACAGGCCAGGGTCGGCATTGAGAGCATCAAGACGGAGTTCGACAGGGTCATCGCCACAGGGTACGGCGACCCCAGTGAGATCGCCGAGAGAGTGGAGATCGTCAAAGGATGGGTCGGGATGCTGAGGTCAGGAGCTGAGAGTGTCGTCGGCGAGCTGGATGATTTTCGATGAGATCGTAGAAGGCAGGAAGATGCTTTCTGACCTCTGCAGCCATCGCTGATCCAAGCTCAATTTGCAGCACCTAGCTGAAACAAACAGGGCATGGTAGATAGTACGACAAGGCTAACAAAATTTTCAAATAACTGTGGGTGTTTTTTCTCGTGAGTGGGTAATCTAGCTACTCTCTCTAGCTATCATAGCAGCTAGTGTGTCTATACAATATGTCCTGCACTGCAGTATCATCATCTTTGTATGCTTCCCTAGCTAAGCAGAGCAACAATGTTAGTGGCAGGCAGTTCGTGCTTTAGGCCTATCTATTGCCAGAATCAGAATCAGAACATATGTCTAGTAATTGTTTAATACGTCGATCTTAAGCGGAGTTTTGTGGTTGAATTCATGATATAATAGTTGACGGTGAAAGGAAGAATCTGCATTGGAAGAAGGAAAGCAACTCTTTGCCCTTTTCTCTAACTGAAAAAGTGCCGTGGAGATGTGGGCAGCTTGTTGGACAGAGACAAAAAGAGAGTAATAGGGGGTGTTAAAATGAGCTCGTGTGCGTGTCATCTTTAGCAACTTCTTTTTGTTCTTTGGTGGTAGGCTAATCACCTCCCTTATCATTGATCGCTCCACTAGCGGCCATCGCAACTGGCATCGTAAAGCTTGATTATTTTACTCCTGATAGAGAAGATGAACTAGGCGAGGAACAAGGGACAGTACGCACCTTCGCGTGGCTTCGCAGAGTTCTTAGACATGATCCTCTTTATGACGTCCGACAGTAGTCATCGTTTTGGCTGTAGAATGATGAGATGGCCTTCTGGAATTGGAACATGATGATCACCCTGAAATTGAAGAGGCATCGATTCGAGTAGGAGAAGAGGTCATACAATAGGCAAATGATGATAGGCAGCAGCATAATCCATGTTCCATACTTTGGAGTTCGGACTCTGCATGAATGAACCAAATCGAATCACTTGTACCGAAATGGCGACACCAATCGCTTTCTCTAAAGCAGGATCTGCAACAAAGAACCAAGATAACATCAGTGCCATGTCACATTTATATCTATCTTCAGATTTGATTCATTCACCATCAGCTGCTAAACAAATGTCTTTTTCTTTTATATTCTCTAAAGAGCATGTCTTTTAAAAATGAATTGAGAAAAATATAATGCATTCTTCTTCCTGTATAGCATTTGAGTTACCGAAAGAGTTTCAAGACTCCAAATAAGAGTTCAAAGCAGAGTTTTGCAATGCACTGTGATATTTTTTTTTCCAGCAAATGGAAAGAGCTCTGCCTTTTCAACTAAGTAGAATAGAAGGACCGAGTTTATTAAAGGGAAAGCGGGCCGAAAATCAATAGTGCACTTAATCACATTCACACCCAACGAATACTTACTGTTTAACAAAATCAGCAGCTAATGGGAACCTCACGCAGACGAAGTATAGTACTTGAAGGTATGGTCCAGAACTAAAACAGTATAGCATAACACAAAGCTGTAGCATGATGTCAGATATATGAAATCTCAAGGTGTATGAGATAAAACTCGGTCCTTATTACTCTTCTAAATTCAGACTTTAAAATATGGTAAACCAATCTCTTCATTGAAAAAATACAATGAGCCAAACTACATATCAGCGATGTTAGGATGAACATCATTACACATATTAGCACCTTGTCCATGCAATCCTTTTGTAACCTCCTGTGCTCCTGAATAACAGGACTTGCATAGAACCCATGCAATCATGATGAGATCTGCAATATCTTAAAGTCCTCCCTCTGGTCATACACTCATACTCTTACTGCTAGTATATGCATGCCCTCTGCAAAAAGGGAAAAGGAGAAAAGTGATACATGCCAACCAAATTTGTGCGGGTTACCTCCTTGACTGAAGATCAAATGGCAAACTATTGTCTTTTGCTACTCTGTCTCAACTCTAGGGCAGGAAATGTCAATAACTTAATATATTCGTATTTAAGTCAGCTAAGTGAAATTCAGCCTACTGCAGATTACAGCTGAAGCAAATTACAGCCAGTTCCAACTTCCAAGCAGTGCACTAACTTCTGAGGCACTGTGCTGTGGTCAACTTAAATTAATGCTGCCCATAAGTTGTGCAACAAGTAAACTCTGCTGGAAAAAGGAATTTAAGGTTATTCTCAAGCATTGCGTATGGCATATGCACTGAACAAGAAATTGTAGCCCGATGCAATCTTTTGTCACGAAAAGAAAATGTGCAAGCATGTCCCTTAGGCACACTAAGACAACACATGATTGCATAATCATAAGACGTGGGCTATCAGTTTAACAAGAATATATGCACTATCATTGTATGGAGTATGGACTATTTTGACAGAAAGGGGAACATCTAAATAACCAAAATTACATGGGAGATGCAAATAACAACTTGGAAACTCCTGGGAAAGATGAGCTTAGATGGTTTTGCATGCGCGCCAGTTAAAAATGCCAGTGAAGAGAACCTTCAGACTATACAATTTCCAAGCTTCAGCATGGCTGCAAAGCCAGCTACACAACCAAGGACAGATAGAATTTATACTTAATTAAAAAGCAAACGACCAGTGACAAATATTTGCAAATATTATACTAACTTCCAAGCAGTGCACTAACTCCACACTCTGTATACTAGTTGCCATTCCTCCAATGCGACGAAAAGATAAGAATGCACTTCGGAATACATCATCAATAACTCACTACAATCCCCCACAAGAAACCATCATAAAATATTCACTGATCAGATTCTAGCTGCATATGTGCTACCGATTATGATATGGTTTTAAGTAACTAGTAACTAGTAAGCTCTTTTTTTTAACATTCTAGTAACTAGTAAGCTGAGCTACGCAAAAGTAGCAAAACAGGAAGCTTAATCTGAAGTAACTCACTAAGGTCTGGCGTGATCATTCAGGAAACCTTCTTGCCATTGTTCAGTGTTCAGACCTATGAACAGCACACACCAGCTGTTACATATTAGCCATCAGATGAAAAGCTCTAGAGATCAGTCATCTGACCAAGGAAAAATAACAGTATAAGCGCTAAAATAATACTCCTGGAATGACCCATTTAAAGAACAAGATTCGGTTTTGGAGAAGGAAGTGTAGCATTACATTGGTTCAGCACCAATCAGCATTATATGTACTGTCTAAAAGAGACCAACTAGCAGGTTCAATTCAGGAGCAGTGAGCTGCTTTATAAAATCACAGTTTTTACGAAATATAGCAGCAAAGTTTAGCACATCATTCAACCACAAAAAAATAGGCACATCAACAAGCATTACTTCGTGGTGCAGAACAAATGAGAACTGGCCTCGTCACCAGCGAGCTACTTCCTGAAATCAAACAAAAGAAAAATTATACTGTCTCTTTGCTATCATAGGAGATATTTGGGTATAAATGCATATTACCACAAAATCCTTAACCAGTACAAACAAGTGAGCTACTTGATTTCACCCATTCTACAATGATACTTGAACTGATCTATCAAAGATAATTAGCAGTATGCATCATACAAATAGATCTGCAAAATTATGTAGCAATACAAAGTGACCGGGGGCATATCTGCAAATAGATCATTTCCATGTAACAACCAAATGTGCACTGTAGAGCGTGCAGTTGTGCACCAAGATCAGGAAGCATTTGAACTAGCCCTTCTGCTTTCTAGTTCAGTAATATCAGTGGAGTAATGAAGGAAAAATATTAAACAAATTGATTAAATTTGAAAAGAGACTGGACGTCCACCCCGAGACAGTTAGATGTGTCAAACGTTAAGAAGTATAAGTAATCAAGTATCAAATGCTTCAGCTTCATAGGTTCAAAATACTCGTATCAACTTTGTAAATTTCACTATAATAATTGTGAATTCACAATTTACATTTGTACAGGTACATGTACTGTGGACCTCACTTGCCCCAGCAATCTGCCTAAAAGTTGCAAACTTCTGGAAAGATCAACAGTGAGACCTTCATATGCACACCATTTTACAAATCGAAAAATAGCCACAGTAACAACAAATGGATTTGCTTTAAAGAATTGTCAGAGGAGTCCTGCACAGAACTAGGCTCATGCATCAGCCTCTACTGGACGCTGAAGCAAGTTATCATTATCAGCTTCTACCAACTTGTTATTGCTATGACCAAAGGATTTGTAAGGCCCGGAAGAATTCCCAGGACTCCAGGTATCTGGAACTGCGAGGAAGTACTTGCCCATGAACTTTCTAAACCTTTTCTTGTACTCCTTAGGAGAAACTACAGTTGGTAAACCATTCTTTAGTACCAACGAAGACTTAACCCATGTCTCTAGCTGCTTGTCCCAAGTATATTGCCTCAAATAATCAATGATGCCAAATACAAGTTCATTCTTTTCTTCGTCCACTCCCACGAGCAGAGAATAGTCCATAACGTTAACTGACTGCAATTACAATAATTTTGTTAAGATATATTCATATGAAATATGATTACCTGAAACTGTAGGATGTGCATTATACATACAGTGAGAAAAGATGTGTCATTCCAGATTGCGCGCTGCAAGAGATGCTTTGTTCTTCCACCAATATAGATTGGAGATACACTCATGTCCTCAACAAAGTTTTGATCCAAGTAGACAGCATCAGGGTCATTTGAGTTGGTGACATGTCGTGAGAAAGTAGCACCTTTAAGATCATATATCCGTGAAATATTGTGCCCAAACATAAGATTCTCCATCACCATCAGATCCCTCTTTGTCTCTTTACCATGCCTTATTTGCTTGACCTGAAACGAGCAGGTTTTGTGAAAACCAAATAAAAGGCAGAAATAATTCAAAATGGATACTACTTGTCAAAGTGAACTACCTGATAGATTCCTAATATTTTAGCGAGGCAAGTTTGGCTTCCAGTGTCTAAAGAATGGTACGCATGCTTGAAGTAATCAGGGGCAAATTTGATAAAGGACTCAAACTCCGTCTTCTTGATTTGCTTTATGACAAACCTGTCATCCAATGTCTTTGCAAATAAAGCTTTACTCTTTCCACCTTGAGCATCCCATCTCTTACAGCGGCTTAATGAAGTAATATATGCAAGCTCAGATGGGCAGCACTTCTTTCGAAGAAGATGGAATTGATCAGCGTATAGGCTAGTAACTGAATATTTGCCTCTGAGAGTTACTTTTCCGTTCACAGTGATTTCTGGATGTACCAAGGACAATAAAGGCGAGGTATCATAACCAGAAAAGTCACCAGATGAATATGATGAAATAGAAGATGAAAAGCTTGCTTCAGATTCTAAAGATCCAATAGATGACCATGGTGATGAGCTGAATGAACTTTCAGATACAAAGCTATAAGATTTCTCCATTGGTTTAGTATGATCCCGCCTGGCATCCTCCGCCTCATTCATGACTACGGTATCCTGCCTACGCTCTTCAGATATGGCCAGAGCGCAAGCTATTATACTAGATACCTCATGCTCCAATACACACAAAATATTACCACCAGGGCCAACTGTGAACTGAGGAGAGTGTGCCTCTTCATGTTTCTCAAACAAGGGGGGTAGATGAGATGGAGAATACTGGTTAACAAGTTCAAATTTCTCCAAACATCCCATTTGAATGTCCTTCCTGTAAGCCAGTTGAGACTCAGAATATGAACTCCAAAACCATCTCTCTCTATCATCCCAATCAGAACTTCTGGACTTCTGGAGAGTGCTCGAATGCTCCTGCTTCATGGGAACTGGATGCACCAGTACCCCATTGTCCTGGAGCTCTGTATCATTTGAAACTTCAAGAGAAGGCATTTTCTGGATTTGTGTTGTGCTGTCTACCTCTAGTTGACCAGGACCAATGATAGATACTTCATCTTTACTAGCTCCATTCCAAGAAAGGTCAGAGTTCACAACTTCCTGACTATCACCAAGCAAGGGTGCTGCAATCTTACCTGATTGATAATGGTCAATACCAATTTCTTTAATGGTGGTACCAGCTGCTCCATCAGCTTTCATAATTCTATCACACGTCAATTTGTCAACTTGCTTGTCAGTTTCATAACTGGCCCCGTAGATCTTTTCACCAGTGTCTATAGGATCGCTGCCATTAGCAACATTTCCTTGTCTAGCAGGTTTACACTTAAAAAGTTCATGGAGCCTACAGTCCCATGCATAAAGTTCAAGTAGGATGTCCTGATAAGACCAATTTATATTAAGAAGTTCATGCACAGATGAAGATGATTTTCCATTTTGATTGATTGTCTTTACTAGTGAATCCTGCATGACAATACAGATGACAGCCAAATAAATCATAACTAATGGAACAAATCTATTGACATTACAAATTCCTAGGCTAACAGATATGAAGACATGGATGCCTACCTCAAAGTCGGCCTTGTCCTTTATTAACAACTCTTCAAGTTCAGAGAAGTCCTTAACAGGTAGAAATGTGCCACAGCTGGCTATTCCCACATCATGATATTGATTCTTCAAGTGTTTTAGCAAGCTTGCTACCTCAGAGAAAAGCTTCATACCTCTAGCAAGAACCTTGAAAGATGCAACATAAACATTACTACTATGCATGTACTGTGCATAACTACCAAATGATACTGGAAGAGAATAAGGCATACATGTTTCCTCTCTTCTTCAAACCAATTCTGTCTGCTGGGGTTGTCAAAGTGGAGGGTGGGTTGTGGTTTGCAGGTGGTATAAATTTCAACTGATGAGTAACGGAACATTGCAACTTTGGAGCCCAACCTGAAGTCAGTAAGAAAGAGAGAGCATCATTAGCAGAAATAGAGGCAGCTAAGGAACGTGTCTACATTACATCGTTCGGCGTACAAAGTACATCTAGCATACCCAAAAAAGCGCAGGCAGTCCCTGTTCACCAAATGCCCACATATGGATAACCTTCTTGCTGCAGAGTGGCTTGAAAAACTGAGTTCCAGGAATTTCCCAAAGGAGAGATTGCGCGCTTCAGATGATATTAGCACTCTTGGAGTCGATTTAGAAATTCCATGCTCATGTTCACATCTCAAGCATCTAGTCCACATCCAGATTTTTCCTTCAGATTCGCCAGGTAAACTATGCTGGGACACCAGCTGCTTCGTCCGAACAGTCAAATTTCCATTTTGATGAGTATAAGAGTATACGTGAGCGTCACATGAGGAACAACTTGGTTTCTGATACAAGTAAAACATTATGATCCAAGTATCATAAGAGACAAATTAAGTTACATTACTAACACAGAAATATGATATTCAATGTAAATAAGAACAAATAATATATGTACAAAAAAGTTATGAACTGGTATTACCTGATTCTGCAATATTTCTTGCAAGTATCGCCCTAAGGACACATCAAAGTTCCCATAGTACTTTATACGGGACAGGTGGCTCTGGTCACTTGTACCCTGCTTTGTGATGCATTGGCTGGACATCAAAATCAGTATACTGTGAGAATCAAGTGCATCATCAGCTTGATCTTTGCTATAAATGTTCTCTTTGCTACTGATAGTGGTGATGTGATGTTCCTCCTCTTCTACCACAACGGGTGATTCCCCATGTTCGTCACACAAAGAAGAATCTGCTGGTGTTACATCTTGAGTTCTTTCTTGTTTCAAGAGATCTTCTGTGTCTTCCAAATCTTCACTGGAAACTGCAGACTCTTTCACCTTTGACCCAACATGAACTCCATTACTAACAGTTTCTTCCCTGGATTCAACCGTCCCTTCTATTTGATTATCAGTTGTCTCTTGCAATGGTGTGACAGGTAAATAAATGTTCTGATGACATAACTTGTCAGCAAATTTTCTTAATGGTCTTGAGACTGGTGATGGTAGCCTTCCGGCGTGAAGGAGTGGTGTTGGGCTATACTGGATACTTGCAGCTTCTCCAAGTTCATCCGAAGAGCTATTGGTGATTAAAACTGGAGCATCAACATCTGTATAACTGAGAGTTTTCTTCCCATCACCATAGATATTAGAAGTGGCATGGTATAATCTAAGTGCTGGAGAATCATCATGTGAAGGAGGGATAGCACCAGCCAGAACAGCAGTATCATAGCCAATTGCTGCTGGCCCTATCATAGCGGCAGCGTAATTTTCTTCTGGAGGATTTTTATCATTTAAGAATACCCGCTGATCTTCAAAGAAAGATGTTTCAAGGATCAAATGGTATGCTGCAAAGACTGTGTAGTGCATGACTTGCTTGACTTTCTTCAACTCTTCAGTGTTTGCTCCCCGTAGCAATATCTGGATGAGAAAGAATCATATCGCCCAAATCATTCAGCAATTCATGAAACACTAATATAATCACTTACTATCTATTCAGAGGATTGCAATTAGTATGCATGGAATGAATTGCAATTAACTGACATTCACTCATTCTAACAGATAAAAACACATCAAGCTATTATGGAGCTCAGCACAAGCAAAACTAGGGTTTTATTGTAAAGCACCATAAGTGTACCTAGCTCCTACCAATTTTATCTGCTATGTTTTTTTTTCCTCGAACTTGCCTCAAAATGTGTTAGTATTGAGAAGGGGTGCGTCAAGATGACACAACGTACAGAGCCGAAAAACGCAACATGAGCGAAAAAGTCATCTAACAAAAACTAGCAGCCCTAGGAAACAAAACCAAAGAAAGGGACTAGAAAACTAGCAATTAAAACAAGACAAAACAAAACAAAAAAACAGGACCGACTATTTTATCTGCTTTTTTTCTTTGCCAAAATATAAGCAAGGGGCAGCTCGCCAGCTCCTTTCTCATGTTTTAAGATAGTATACCAACACCTTTGTTTTCTCCCTCCCAAGTCAAAAGGTAAAATCTTGCAGCCAATCACTTGTATAAATAACATTTTATTAAATAATATACATGTCAACCACTAAGAGTTAATAATTAGTCAACGTAGTAGACACGTCGACAGTAAGCTAGAATACATTTGGTTATGGACCTGTGCACATTCGTATGACGAGAAGGCGTCACTCGAGCCTATGGAAATAGGATACTCTGTTTACATAGGAAACCCTACGTCCTTACATTCTATTTAGGATTAGAATAGGGTCCCATTTTCATACAAGGGGCTGTCTTCACTGGGGAGAGTTTAGGAAGAATAAACATAGGAAAACTAGCATTTAGTTCCTATTGATTTGGAGAAAAGAAATGATCTAACACAATTCTTAGGGAAAAAAAAAAATGAATCTAAAATAATTGTAGAAATGCCCCATACATGTAACAATAGTTAAGCAGACATACCGTGCAACCCAATGGTCTGGGAAAGCCTTCCAAGAACATTAATGTTTTAGATAGTCTCTTCCCCCCTTCACTGGCACTGTTATGCTCTTCAATGAATTTTTCAGTATGGAAGTAGTCACACTGCTTCAGCTTTGGGTTATCCAAAACTTCTGGAAATGATATTATAGGAGAACCCGTACAACGTGCAATTCTTTCCAACCGGCTGAGCTTCATATCAAGAATTAGTGTACAACCTTCTTTTAGTAGAAGTTCCTGTATGTCTCGTGAAACAGTTTTTTCGACCATGATAACATTGGGACTGCATATTTCTATTACTTTACTTATAGTCCTCTCCAGATGGTCTTTCTCCTGTTTGTTGAAGGCACAGAATAGAATGTCATAATCTTCTACCCAACAAAAGTGAACTGAAATTACTGTCAACATGCGTATAGATGCAATGTCCAACCTGATCCATTGAATTGAACGACGATAAACCAGCCCCAGAATGCCCAAGCGCTCCATTCAATAGTAGCAACCTAGGGTTGTGACAATTGGTCGGCATGTGCTTATGAGCAGTATTCTTTTTGAAGACAAGCCCCTTTATCACCTCACTGCAATCAAAGTTAGAAGGCAGAGGTTTATAGCTAACATAAATAGAAATTAAATCATCTTTGAAAAAACATTTTGATCTACCAAATGTTTCACCTTTGCCAGCGAGTACCAGCTGCTACACATTTGACCTTGATGTAAGATCCAGGGTCCATTTCGTTTCCGATTTTTGCATCAGGTTTGATAAGAAGTGCAGCTTCCCACGACAAGGAGGTCACGATATCGAGCCAACTCTCACTACTATCTCCTTTTCCGAAGGGGATACCAGCAGAGGCTAGAAACCGACTCACAAGTATCTTGAGCTGTCCATTCATGGCTTCCAGCATTGCGTTTTCTCGTTCGTCCCTAGGATTGGGGCTGGCCTCATTTTCCTCACCAGTGGCTGGGAAACTTGACTGGCCCCACTTTATTCCATCACCATAATCATCATCATCGTCATCATAAGCAATGCTTCCAGGCAACACTCTCAGTCTCATCTCCCTTATCTGCTGCTTCAGGCGGTATCCAGATGCTATCATTCTCAAGACCCGTGGGTCGGCGTTGCGCTTTTGCCGTTGGTACTTTCAGCCCCATCAGAATCATCACCGGACCTACTTGAGCGGTCATCGGCAGAGGGGCAGATGGATCGCTGCTCTCATCTTCATGTTTGTGCAATGAAGCATCAGAGGAGAAATTGCTGTGTGTGGACAGATTGCTACTGCGCTTAGCAGGATGCCTGCTCCCATTCTGTCCCAGATGATCGGCATCATGCTGGCTGTGATTGTTAAGATTACCATCTAAACCTCCGATGCAACCTCCCTGTCGTACCAAAAGAAGATGACTGGGTTCAGAACAGAATTTTAAAAGCGTATGGGTAGGCAGACACACAAATACCTGGTGAGATAGTTCCCTTGCCTCAAGGGCATTTCTCTACCAAACTAGGTGGTCCAAATTAAGTATCTACATGCTTAGTTGACTGGACAAATGAAGGAAATATCTTCCTTCAGCATTACCCAAACACAGGGTCGGGTTGGTTGGTGTCGAAGAATTGACCAAGATTTCAGGCGTGCAAGACCAGCAACAGAAAATTAAAGGGACTTCACACTGATGGATTACGGAATAAGCAAGTACGGGTTATCTTCCATTATCTAAAAAAAAGGTTCAGACAAAGCCCTAGCTGAACATCTGAACATTTTATACTATGGCTGAACGGGATAGGATTCAGAGCAATCGAGTCCTGGGAATCGAACAGTACCTTGTTGCATGGCGTGGATTCATGTCCGGGCACATGGCCTGCGACGAGGGCGGGCGTCACATGCGCTTGCTCCCCCTCCTCCTCCCCTCTAACGCGGCGTTCTCAGATCTCCTCCGAGCTGGCCGCCGCCTTCACCTGACCAGTTCAGCAAAGCACGCCGTTAACTAAGAAGAAATTGCTCGGTCAATCAAAAAAAAAAAACGACAGGCAAAACAAGAACTAGACGCAATCCCAAGGCGATGAATTTGAAAAAGAATCGAACACAGAGGAGAGACCGATTCAGATCGCGTGAAATGCTAGTTGGGAATGGGGGGAACAGAAGCCGAAATCCTACCAGAAGAAGAAAGTATTTAGATAGCAAGTAGCAGTAGGTAGTTGAAATCGAAGCGAATGGCGGCGATCAATCCGGAGGCCAGGCTGTCGCTATGATCCAAAAGTAAAGAGCTACCAGAACAAAACCCCACAAAAAAGGAAGATATTATTTTTTGGGAAAAATCGTCGGGCGTGGGTCCAGTTCAGCAACGGCTGGAGTCAGACGCCACGACACAAACATCCCAATCCCCAATTCAAAGTTTGAAACCCGCTTTCCCGTGTAACAACTGGTATGCCCAAGTTCAAACTGAATCCAAAAATCCCAACATCAGCTGGTCAGCAGCAACAGCAAAAAAAAAAAACACCAGAAATCGCAGAAGAGGGGAGGAGCAGCGGAAGCCGCCGGGTGGGCGGATCTCCGGCTTACCGCGCGCGCCGGGGGAAGTAGACGAATCTCCTGGGTGGGTGCTGGACTGGGACGGCCTCCCGAATGGACGAGCAAGAGTAGCCTGGTAGCTTTTGCGCGCACGCGCGTGGAAGAACGGAGAGGAGTCACGGATGGATGGCGAACGAGGAAGACGACGATGACGACACGGAGGGGAGAAAGAGGGCGCACGAAACAAATACTTGGCCTCCACCTTGCACAGCTATTCGTATCTTTTTGGTGGACTTTTTCTTTCCTTTTTTCTCGTTTGGCAGAAAATAAAAAACTAATTTGACCGATTATTCTAGATGGACAAAATTTTATTCTGTTGTGGCAGGGAGCGCAGCGGATGGCGCCGACACGGTTGGGTTTTTTTTTTAACATGGTTGGTCCTTGGTCACTACTAGTAGATGCCATGGCCCACACGACTTCAACAACGAAACCCAGCCGCCTTCACACCTAAATTTGAAACAGTTGTGTCTTCCACATTTTGGAAACTAGATTCCCTGGCGCGGCTTGCCGCGCGCCACCCGCCGTTGACGCTGGTTTTCAATTTGCAAAACGTTATGACAAACATTCTTAATATGACACGACAGTCAACAATTAATATACATGTTAGGGCATAGCTCACCACATGCCAGCTGCCTTTCACAATGTATAAGTCGTTTGATAAAGCTTTATGTACAGTGAATGTAAAGCTTAGGATAACCGATGTTCAACAAACAAATATACGAATAGTTTGAATCAATCTTAGACTAAGTAAGTAGCTAAATAATCAATACCTAAACAGTAAAGCAGGAAATAGAAGTACATTATACATGAGATAGGGACAAATGTTGTATTTGTCACAAAGGAGACAAATGCTCTTTTGAACTAATGCAACTATGGTATGCACAATTCAAATATCTCACAATAATATACAGGAACAAATATTACATCTGGTGAAAGCAACTCAGAAGATACAAAAGACTGTATCATGCGGATCAAAATTTATTTTTTGATAGAGTTTAAACTGGAACCACTAAGTGTTGGCCTCTGATAGATGTTCTGGTCTGAGCCATCTCTGTTATCTTCAGATCATCTCTCTCATACATGTTGGCGATGAACTTCTCTCGTGAAGCATTCAAAATAACAATTATTGTTGTCATCGATACATCACTGAAAACTGATTAACTAATGGTTCATATGATACAGAAGGTTACAGAAATAATAAGAAATTCAAATCTGTTCTAGGATTTAGAAGATGAACTGCCCCAACAATGTAAATTGGAGTAAATATTACTAAAAACCTTGACCAACCATTATATATGTAATCATCCAAACCAAGTGGATTATCATGTAAAGTGCTAAGAGCTTTGAGTCAAGATGAGGAAAAGGATATTACTCTTGGTAAACAGAACTTTTACATACTTCTAGCAAGGTTTAAAGACAAATAAAATACCATCACCTTTGCATGATGGAAGGAACAGAGGAACAAAAAATGACTCCTAGCTAGGGACGACAATTCATAACCCAAAGATGGAGAAATAAAAAAAGAGCTCGCCTATGATAGGGAGATTTGATTAGCCATGGAGAGTATCCTCAACTCCAATACAAAGGTAGCAGGAGCAAGATCAACCACGCCAAACAACAGCGCATCCTTCATTCTTTGCCCCCTTCCTGTATGATGCGACCACCCATGTAAGTGTCGTTTATCATGTAGAGAACAATAACACACATGTGCATAATCAAATGTGCAAGATGGAAAACAAAATTGGGAAATTTTCTGTGTTCTTATCATAAAATTATTTTGCTATTCGGCTGTAGTGTACAGATGAGAGCATAGTTGTGCACACAAGCCCCTTGGTATCGAAGAGCTTATGTGCATATCAGAACCGAGATACATAGATGTACGGTTATCATCAGTTTCTACTTGCCATGAGAAATAAAAATTATGTATAAGAAATTACGGCTACAATGAGGTTTCAAATTATGTAAAAAATTATGTTCAACCAGCTTTATTCAGTCTATTAGAAAGGCAAGAATGCAGGACTAACAGGGCAAGAAAACCAAAATTCCTAACATAGTCGTTGTCTTGTTTGGTCAACCATAGAGTAAAGGGAAAAAGAAAACTTGTTGGATAACTGCATGAGACATGGACAATTTACTGATAAACCCCTAAAAATATGACAGGAGGCACTACTACTTAATGTTCTAGAGACAAAAGCAAGTGTTTCTTCCTGCTAGCTGGTGGGCAGCTGGTGATGAAGAGGATCATAGAGAGAACCAGAGAGTCCATTAGACAATAAATTTGTTCTGAAAACCTGATTGTCTTAGTTCATTAAACCAAAATCTGAAGGATAAAAGTTATAAATATTATCTGTTCTTAGACATATGGAAAGGATATGTAGTAATTACTTATTAGTGTGTTGTGCTTGACCAGTGAAATTCATTGTTGATGTTGCAAACTCATGGCAGACTAACTTATCTACACATACACATACAGTAAGAGAGACTGACATACTTGTCCACTCTTAGCATAGGAAACAATCCAGATGAACACCTAACTGCAGCAAAACAGATTCAGGAAGTAAAAATCGTACTGATATAGCAGCATCTGAGCTCTGGTCAGTTGTCGCAGTCGAATACCTCTGAAGAACATAATATACCAACACACTTCCATATGTAGGAAGTACCAAGTCAATATACCTGATTATTGCAAATGATGGTATATCTGTTAGAGCCGATTAGCTTTCACCATTTGCTTCCGCCCATTGTTTAAACGATCATAGCAAGAAGAAACTGAAACAAATTATATGTAGGCAATAAATACAGGAGTAGATAATCTAAAAAGAAATATTCAAGCTAACTTAAATCTACGAAGACAGTGAAACTCTAGCTGGATGAATACAAAATAATAAAAGAGTGAAAAGATACAGAGCAGTGAGAGCACGGTAAATATCCTAGAATGTCAACCTGACAGTGGTATCCCCCTCGCTGCCATGGCTGCTCACTGGCAGCATATGCTAGAAGAACACCGCCTGGATGGTCGACTCATGTCACTCGCAGTAGAGCCAAGCAGACGAAGATGTTGGCCTTCCCAGCGCCCAGATCTCCATGAAGCACCTGCACGTCATCAATTCACCATGAAAACACACACAAGGGTCAGTCAGATTCTTAAACTAAAGATACATTAATGAAAATAAGCAAAATTTCTCCCTCAGGCTTTAGAGCAGCGCCGGTTGTGGATTGGCTAGAGGAACCGTATGCAATACTTACCATCTGTTTCATGTTTACGGTTCGTGCATTAAAGTTAGTTCTTTAATCAGATCAGTTTGAGCCTGTACACATGATATAATGATAGCATGCATGAGCCCAGTCTAGAGTACAATAGAAAATATGCACAAATTGTAAGGAATTGAATAAAAAAGTACAAAAATGTAAATAAGAAAGTTGATTTGGTAGGAAGAAAATGGCATGATCTTTATTTAGATGGAAAGAGATACAGTACAAATACTATTTGACTTCTGCAAAGCTTGAAATCATTCTATGGGGTTCATGGGAATAAATTGGGATGTGATAGTGCAAGATCTTCACTGAAAAATACGTAATCTAGTTCAGGAACAACATGTCTAGCATTTTAAAAATGTGGGCTTAACAGCCACACCAATTCTCTGAAAAGACAAAACCGTGCTTTAGCCGTATACTCGAAGGCAACAAAGCTGCATAGGAACAAATAGCCGGTGACACCAAGGTCAGCCCTAGACAGGCTCATGACAGCGGCATAATGATAATCCTTATTGGCGAGGCAGTGAAGGCGCAGAAAAATCCATCCATGTTGTGATAGCTTATAATTATGATTTAGTACCACCTTTTATGCATTTGATTAGAGTTTCAACTTCCTGAATACAGAATAAAAATGAGTTACTATTCCACGTAACCTGGGAGTATCACTATTCGTGAAAAGCATGGGTGGCTCCACCTCCATCACGTTCTATGGGAGTGTTACTGCTTCTTACCTGCAAGAAGCAACACTTTTAGATAAACATGACAAATTGCTCTCTTCGCCGTGGTCGTTCCTCCAGGAAAAGAAGCAAATTTCTATGTCACATGGGTATACAACACTCGGTAAGAAAAATAAAATTAGCATCCAGTAATATGATAAGTTGACATGTTCGCTAGTATGATAAATGAAGTATCATTAGTAGAGATAGATTGAGAAAACCTGGGTCACTGTAACAACAGTTTTATCATTTTATTTTCACCACAAACAGAAAATATCATTATGTTTTATTTTGATTCAACATCTCCAACTCTTTATCGTGTGAACATCACATTCAGTAAGTACAAACCAAATAGCAGTGTTTTATGTATGTAAAACAAAATATAGTTATTCACAAAATGGGGAAATGATATGGATCAAACATTTAGAGACTTTTTTATCGAAGTATCAACAGGCACCACTAATAGTCAAATAAGAATCTTGATTCATGACATGTAAGAAAGAAGGGAGGCAAAATAAACTAAATCTTCACTGACCTGGAGACTAATAAATCAAGTGAAGAAGATATTCAGTTGGGATTGATAATTTCTGTATATTGGCAACCACCAGTGGCCTCATGACATCCTTTGCACAATATTAACAATTATATGAAACCACAAGTGCATATTTCAAAGTATAATACTATATTGTGTACTACTTTCATCCACCATCTCCAATATTAATCGTGTAGAATATCACATCCAGTAAACCCAACCAGAAAATAATGTCTTATGTATGTAACAAATAGTAGATAAATGATATTTTTCACAAAAAGGGGAGTGGTCTGGATCGAACAATTAGTGGGCACCATAAACAGTCACCTTATCCAGCAGTCAGCTCACTGTCGGCTCCAAACTGCACGGCCAATCTGGTGAGCCCGGCAGCGGAACCTCATCTCAGGTGTCCTGTACGCCTCACGCAGTTGCCCTGATTGTTCAGGGAGGGAATAGCTAGGACACGGCGCGCGGCCGGAGGTCTCCTCTTCTTCCACCCTCAATCTCTTCTTCCCCACCTCCATCCCCCAATGTAGTGCCATTTCTTCCTCCCGGTTCTCACTGGTGGCGGTACACCACAATTGGCCTGCTGCTGAACACTACGAAGGGGTTAGAGCCCCATGGAAAGGCACGAGCTGAGGATGCAGGAAAGGAGGCTTACCTCAGGTCCTAGGCGTCACCCTCTCGTACCGGCGGCTCGTGCTCGTCAAGGTCGAGGACGGCGGCGTCGTGAACGGATCGGGCCCCCACATCTGCGTCGCCTTTCCACGAAGACGCCAGGTAGGCGGAGCGCTGCGGCCAGCACGCTAAGGATGGCGACGGCTGCGTCGGAAAAGAGTGGGCTTCCCCGTTCATCTGTACGGCCCAGGCGACGACGGGCTAGGATAACGGCCTCCTCCGTCTCGGTACGGCGACGGAGAAGAGCGCTGGAGGAGGAAGGAGGAGAAATTATGACGCGCTCCTCTGTGCTGAGGACAACGGCGCCGCTCTCGCACCATCTTCTTGTTGCCTTCTTCTGCTCCCGTGCGCGGCGAAGAAGAGTGGGGTGCAGGAGGTGGAGCCTGGCCGCCTGCCGCGCCCGTGATGGAGAGGCACAGGGGAGGGTGGCCTGGGTGGGGGTGGAGGAGGTGGAGCACATCGACGGCTCGAGCTCCTCCATCTCTCTGCATCCTCGTCGCTCTTTCCATCCCTGCGCAGCCGAGGGACAAGGACGACGACGGCGCTGCCGTGGTGGCAGAGGGGAAGACGCGGGGAGCGGCGGCACGAAGGGAGGAGGGAGGAGAAGACGCAGGGAGCGGGGAGCGGCGGCGCGGACCTGGAGAGGAAAGGGGAAAGTGAGGTGGGTCGAGCTCATCCCCGATGGACGCGAGGGATAGGACGCGAAATGTCGAAACTACCCCCACGGGGCAGCAACTTCTACACCGTGCGCGGAGCAAGCCACGCCGGCTGACACGCGGGCCACGTCCACGACCGGCCCACATGACAGTGCGCGCGCGAGGAAATGGTCACCGACGACGCCACACGCTCTGCCTCTGCCAAGCGGGACCGGCAATATCTGGACCCAGCGTCAGTGAGACATGTACCCAGTAAAAAAAGTAAGGCAAGGAAGACCATGGGCCAGAAACTCACACCACGACGGCAGACCAAAACACTGTAGATAGGAAAAAATTGGACGGTCCAGATTGTTTCGATCCGACGGCCAGGAATCCAAACGCATGGGAGAGCTCCTTGGGGTATCCCCATTTACCTGTCTTGATACTAAGCCATGCTGCTGACCTGCTCAATTTGGGTCATCTTAGAGCATCTCTATGAGATCCCTTGAAACAGCCCGGCTCGTATAATAACCGTTGTTTTAAATCTTAGCCGAAAAATCTTTCCGAGCAGATCTCGCAAGCTGGTTCGGCTTTTAAAATATTTTAAGATGAACCTAAAACGGGTCGTCTGATTCTTCATACCAACGGGTTTAGCGGCGATTTTTAGATTCTCATATACGCATAATGGACTTGAGGGGAGGGACTTTCAGCGCCGGCGGTTCAGCGTCGCAAATTGGTTCGGCTTTAAAAATATTTTAAGAGAACGGGGCAGTAGCCCAATGGTTAGGATACACAGTGGTGTACCTAGCGACCAGAGTTTAACTCCCGTCGGGAGCAGAATTTCTGGAATTCTCACAAGGGTGGGATTCTACCTATTATTATATCACAAAGGGCTAGTCCTGGTTGGGTTCATTTAAAAAAAATTAAGATGAACCTAAAACGGATCGTCTGAATCTTCATACCCACTGGTATAGCGTCGATTTATAGGCTTCCATCTACGCAGAATGGACTTGATGGGAGGGACTTTTCAGCACCGGCTTTCCTGGTTCAGTGTCACCATCGCCGCTGATCTCCTCGCCCCGCAAATGAAGGAATCACAAATCACAGGCATATGTTTGAAATGACAGTGTCACCATGTAATGTCGAATACATTAATACAGAGAACATAGATTTACATTAAATAGGTGTTTGCGTATTGCACATAAATCATCTGCTAGTTCATTGGATAATAAAAGAAGATAAGCGTTGTTCTTGGGTGAACAATTAATGGAATCCTTCTAGTTTTACTCAAATTTTCTCGATTTTCTATAGGCTTTCAGTTTTCAGTTTTGATGGTTGTTTTGTTGGTGCTTTACTGCTCTTTTTGACCATGAGCATAAAAAACAAGTCTAGTATCATCCCCATAAATGTCTTTTTATAACTGAGTGCCTTCTTTAGCAGTGGATTCCACTTTGCACTACTGAAGATAAGAGCATCTCCAAGCGGACCCCTCAAATCCTCCCCATACGTTCGGCACCACCATTCGGACGTGTCCGGCAGCAAAAAGAGTAAAAAATCATCACCCAACCGGTCCCCTCAAACTGCCCCTATACGTCCGGGCTGTCCGGCAGTTGCCAAACTCACCCCATATGTGGGGAGGGTTTGGGGGCAGCCGGACGCGCCCGGACGCGTCCGGGCGGACAACTTTTGCTTTGTTTTCTTTTCTTTTGTGCTTCATTGATCCTTCTCTCTCCTTCTCCACCAATCACATGCAAATGGCCCCACAATTTGGGAAGATTTTGGGGTACATGGTTGGAGGAGGCCACTTTTGGGGGCTGTCCGGTCACCGTCCGCGGACGCGTCCGGATGCAGTTTGGGAGCCGGATTTGGGGGTTCCGCTTGGAGATGCTCTAAACATGCATGCATTCGGCGCCATGACTTCAAGGATCCACTCTTCCTCGACATTCCCTCTACACTGCACCTTTTAAGCTAAATGTCAGCTAATTTTGATGGATGTGTTTTGTGGATGATGCATTCCAAATCATTTGTTATTTTGGAATGTAACTTAAGCACTTTACCCTTTCGATGTTTGTATGTCTAACTCTACCATTTGAGGCTTTATTCATAAATTAAAGCATATGAATTTTCTCTAAAAAAATGTACGATGAAAATTCAAAGACCATGCGCTGATTATTTTTTCTTGTTTTTGCATCTTTCGATTCCCATAAATTTATACTTGATTTTGAGCACACTTTGCAAAACCTTACCCAGCAATAGTGTGGCAAGTGTTTGGCTGCAACCGCAGTTAGGATGTGCCACATGTTCTTAGTCACTTACCCCACTTGTTTTTTTTTCAAGAATGACTTACCCCACTTGTCATAGAATCATTTGATAGCCAAAAATATTTTCGGAAGTATAGCCGTCAATTTGTCCATCACAAAAACTAGCATACCATAATTGCAGCAAAGAAGTGTGGTAAGATATGGAGGGCAACCAAACATGGCCTAAATATCTCCTTTCATTCGAATGAATGGTGAGATGGCGTGATTTAAAGGGCCCTAGCTAGCTGTTTGCCTTTGCCATTCAACCTAACTAACTAAGTGTGTGCCGTGTGCTGTTCAACACCGATGAGTTAACAACACATATCATCGTCCCTACCAATGCCAATAATATCCTGCCTTGTACAAACCTTATCCTATATTGGATAGACTTTTGGACACATAGGAAATTTAAAGCATTACAATATATATACAGAACATGTGAAGATAATCTTGCTGCACCGTTCCATGCGTACCAAGATAACACTTAGTAGTACATGAAAAGTATATTACCTCATACTCCCTCCGTTTATAAATATAAAATATTTTAACTTTTATTTACATTCACATGTATCTACATGTATACAGATATGTTTTAGTGTGTATGTTCACTCATTTGAGTTTACACCTAGTCAACATGTGAGGGACCTAAAACATCTTATATTAAAAAACGGAGGGAGTAGCTAGGATGGCTTGGCCAGGAGTATTACTTTGGATCATCTGGAATGGCGACTATTAGCGAAGTTTGTGTGTTTTTTTATAAACGAGAGGCAGCAATTTTGGAAGCAAGCAAACATGTCCGAAGAGAGGTGACACGCTTTGGAGAGACGTGCGAAACCCTAACCTAAGGGCTAATTTGGTTGCTAGGGATAGAAAACCCAGGGTACTTAACCCCTCGGGGGAATTTTTCTGTGCACATGGAATCCACGTGCCAGATCTCCCGTCGTGGCGAAATACCCCTGCTATCATTTGGGGACAAGGGGAAGGGAAGGAGTTTGCTGGAGTTTGAGTCGATCGTGGGGAAATACCCATCCTAGTTTACTATGTATTTTCACAAGTACTGTATCATTCAAATAAAATGATTCCAATTTGTTGCTGAATTCCAGAAATAGAAGTAATAAAAAATTTAAGAAAATACTAATTACAGTGAAAAGTGCAGCAAGCAAAAGTATTCGTTCAGCAAGCAAAAGTACAGTGGAATTTACACAAAAAAAATAGCAGTAGTTGTAGGCTACCGTAGGCTGCGGTTTCGCTCGGAGAAGGCAGATGAGCGCCACCGCTGTGCCGTCGTCGTCGCCGGCGACTAAGGTTGAGGCGGAGCAGATCTTGGGGGTCAAGGACGGCGCTGCATAAGGGAGAGGCCAGAGAAGAACGACCGGAGGAGGAGGGAGAGGTGGGAGATGGTACGGTCGCCGGAAGGGACAGCCAGGAGAGGCCGGGAGAGGTGGGAGGGAACACGGCCGCCGGAGGAGAGGTCCGCACTCGCACCCAGCGGCGGCTCCTTTTCGCGAGCGAGCGGATTTCGTCTCCGACGTCCCGACTAGGGGAAACCCCACCCGGGGAAAGGCCGCGGAAGGACCCGATTTCCCTCCCCTCCCAGAGCGCCAAATGGTCCCGTGGGGCTACCCGGGCCAGATTCGCCCGTGGAAATTTCGCCCGGGGAAAAGGCCGGGATCCCGGGAGGATCCCTGGCAACCAAATGAGCCCTAAAGGTTAGAGGAAAACCCGAAAAAACTCCAAATAGAGGCCACAAAACCAGCCAATGCCCACCAGCATGAGGGTTGGCCCAAAAGCAACAGCACGTTACTGGATGTTGTTGAAAGAGAGGGTTGCCACCTCAGCGTGGATGAGATGTGTTATGCTGAAAATACACGTTGCGTTCCTTCTAGATATTTCAGACAGTGTAACAGAAACGACCGCTTTGTTGATGCCTGATCTTCTTCGAGCCGACCACAATTTTAATTTTCTCACCATTTCTGAAAGCCCACTAGTTTTCGGCACTCACTAGTCCAGTTCTTCACATATTTCTCAACAATTGCGAAGAAAGGGTGGTCCTTTTTTTTTTACTGTGAGAAAGGACGGTCTTTGCATATCTGTATCACGGTTTCGGGATGCTAAAGACACATGTGAGCCAAGGTGTAAATTTTGATGACTCAAACTTGGGTGGAACTGTGGAAGCCAAATAATTCGTAGCTTATATATATAGGCCGAGGCAGAATAATATAGGCCGCTATATAAGATAATTCACCCCATAGTCAAATTTCAGGTATAATGTATTGATGTTCAAACCACATATCATATATCCCACCCCATAGTCTTGCTAATGTCCTTTCAACTGTACATTGTTTTTTCAGTTTTCACCCATGGACACGATGATATCATCTCATTGATATAAGATATGTCCTGGTAAAATAATTACGAAAACATTGACCATTTCATCGACAAAAAATCGTTGATTGTGTGTAACTTTGCACGGACTGGTTTTGTCAAAGCAGACGTGCGTAGTACGATGTTGGCCGCTCCTCCGTTTTTGGTCATTTTAACTCCCAGCTGGCTGGCAGCGTTGGGCAAACTAGCTAGGCAATCAAGAAGGCATGCATGCACGAACTGCTAGTTGCTTGCTTGTAAGCAAAGTAAAATGATGATTAAATCCAATGATACAGAGCTTAATTAACTGAACACTCGTTTTTTCCACAGATAAATCCACATAGGAAATTACCAGGGATACGAGCATGCATCAAAATATGGAGTAGTATATGTAGTCAAATGAGGGTGTACGCGTTGTCTGACCTTTTGGGCGTTGGAGCTATCTTCACGTCAAGTACAAAAGATTCCTCCTTGGTCGGAAACTCTCCGGTGTTCCGGCTTTCTTTATCATTTGCTTAGTTATATGATTAATTAAGTAAACAGGTTGGCAATGTCACAAGGCAATCAGGAAAACAAACACTTGATTTGAATGTTCCTTGGTAACAAAGAATGTTGAAAGACAGGGAGATATTATATAATTGTACGTGCATGCGTAATGTTCCACGGCAATATAGTTATGCCACCCGCTATCCGGCAGATGACGATATATAAAGGATAATGCGACACCTAACAGTTAGATTAGAAATATACTCCCTTCATACAAAATAAGTGTCTTAGATTTGTCAAAAAATAGATGTATCTAGACTTAAAACATGTTTAGATAAATTCACTTTTGTGCAAATCTAAGACACTTATTCTTAGACGGAGTAGCTACGTAGCTGATGACGCTCTGCCATATGGACTATTATTATGTGACCGGCTCTCGCAATTGGATCGACAAACAAAGGAGAACACGATCCCAAATTAATATTGCTCGTGCGAGCATGTCCGGATTGCCCAACAGATTCCGTCGCTCCCGTGCGTGTCTCAAGTTGCATGGATATACGCACTGTATCATTTCTTAAGGAAAATCAGTAGCAAACATTAAGGAAGAATCCACCAGATATATAGTTTTTGGTGGAGTAAATATGGGGAAAGTAACATAACGAAAAAGTGCAAGAAAGTCTTTGTAAACGGACGTGTGAGTGATGAGATATTTAGGCAGAACAAGTCAACTTGGGTGAACATAACGCGCTACGACTTATTCGATCACATAAACAAGTAATTAAGCGAAGACATCCCTGCTACGGATATATATTTTCAGACGTCTCTACAATTTTGTAAAGGAATACTCCTATTTCCCACGTCATCCGATATTTTCCGGCAACCAGCTTAAAGATCAACACTTTATTTTTAACCAAAAGATTTGAGGCTCACTCTTAACATTTTGCTCTGTAGTGAGGTTTGTGGCCTGAGGCCTTGACCTTGTGGGTCTGGCAGTCCCATGACTCTACTTATTATTGGGCCTGGCCTTTTCTGCTCTTATTTGGAATCAGAAGGAGTTACATTTTTTGGATCTACTAGTAGACGTGCACGTGCAACACACGTATTCAAAATGAATGTTAAAAATCAAATTCTAACATACAAAGCAGAATATAAAGCTGTTTGCGGGTGTCGGACATATTATTTCCCGTGAACTATTTCATAAAAGTTAACATCAAAAGACCACATGATTAGCTGCATGCTTGCAAGATTCCAATTTTTAATATATTCAATAAGAAGCATGATTCCAATTTTAATATATTCAATAAGAACAATTGTGCAAAAGGTCTTAGTACTATCATAAAAATATATTTGAAATCATCATGATGGATTTGTTTCAAAACAAACGTAAAAAAGATACTACCCACCTACCCAAATCGAACACTCGAAGAAAGGAAAAAAGAATTGGACACGCCAGCACTCGAGTCTCAATCTATCTCCTGAAAATATATGATGGCAACGGCGTGTGCGTGGAGAGTTGCCGCGCAGAGTCACGTTCTAGTCGCGGCGGCCATGCCGACCAGGTAGATCAGGGTGTTGCGGAGCTCCGAGACCCTAGTGCCGGGTCAGATGATCTTTAGCGAGGGAGATCGGCGAGGCAGCGGGGGACGCTGGAAGCGGAAAAGACGAGCGTGGATCCAGTGATTGGAGGTTCTTCAGCAGGATTACTTCGGCAAGTCAAATGCAAACGGCGAGTCGAATATAACAGACATGGAGGTAGAGCTCGGAGAGGGCCACAGCCGCAGGAACACCGAGCTTGCCGGCCGAGGCGTGAACCGAACGGAGATTGTGATCTCTATCCGAGAAACCACGATGCCGCCGCTCGAGAGTATCCACCGAGCCCCCACCCCGGGATCCACCATGCTGACACCACGTTTGGCCGACCTCGGCAGCCTCGTCTCCGCGACGCCCCTTCTCTAGCGCCAGCTCCAGGCCGCGTCGGAGCGTCGCGAGCTTGGCCATGGAGCTCATGGCCTTGCCAAACCGCTCCACATAGCTCAGCACGAACCCGCCCTTGTAGTCCTGATACATCCGTCGACGCTTGAGCAGGAGAGGAAGCGCGGGGATGCTGGAGCTCGGCTCGGTCGTCGTCGGCAGCGGAGGTCAACGGAGTCGGGGAGTTCATTTGTTCATGTCATTTCAACGGCGGCTATTTTTCAATTTAGTCAGTTTTTTAGGATTCGTAATTTTTTGTCAACTGTTGGGCCTGACAGATGGGATCTCCACTTGCCACATCAGCAAATATGGCGCTCTACATGCTACAGTGACCATGTACGACACACCGGCACGTATTCGGTGACCATAATAACTTGCGTATAGCTGTGTACGGTGACCACGGCGAGTAACACCGTCTAACTGATTCTGATTTACTACAAGAAAATAATTGCCTGTGAGAAACATCTTTTATGGCTCTTGTCCGGTTCAAAATATATAATTTTTATTTGTTTTTTAAAGCTCATCTATTCTTTTTCTGGACCCAGTAACTGATCCTGATTTAGAAGAAGATAGGTGTAATCCAACTCTGTACTGTACAACATATGCACAATTTCAACGAGATGAGCAGCGATCGAGTACTTGGCCCTGAGCGTGATCTTGCCGCCTTCCACGCACAGCTTGGCGCCGGTGGCCACCCAGTACCCCGGCAGCCGGCAGGTCGTCCGCTCCCCTCGTCACCTCCGTGGTGTCCTGGTGTCCACGTAATTGGTCATCCTCTGCACAGGCAGCGGCACCAGCGGGCCCTTGCGGAACACAGCGGTAATCACAATCCACCGGCTCCGCCTGCGGGATGACGTTGTCGGACAACGCTGCACTTTCGCCGAGCGAGCCCCACTTCCGGGCCACAGCGAGCGGCCCTCCCCACTACGATCACCGTATCGTGGTCCGCGCCACGCCGGAGAAGCCGAGCCGCAGCTGCAACGGCGTCGCAATTGGCGGCGCAAGACGAGCTTGTTATTTTTTTCTACAGGGACCTGCTTCTTTTAATTGGAGGTGACAATCCATGTAATTATCATGAACTGAAAATGTGTGTTGAGTTGTCAAACATTGGAGCGATCTGGATCGTTGATCAAATATTGAACGGATCAAATTTAATGTATCAACACATGTTTGCTCTTTTAATAGTAAAATATAGACTTACAAAATCGGTGTGTACATGTTGGACCATGTTACATTCCCGAAAGAAAATATTACGGCTAAATTTCTCCAAACATGTCAAGGTACATGTGCACCTCAAGGCGCCAGTTAGTTGTACATGCTAGCCATACCTACCAACATATGCACCTTCAATCATTTAGATTTCTCAAAACATCCAGCGCCACTTCTCCTTCACTCTACGTCGCGCAACACTCAGTGACCTTACGCCCCGATGGATCTCCACTGCCAAGGCCTCTAGGACACAATCTAGGAGGAGCCACTCCCCAGATATCACCAACACCAGGATCCCCCGCCACTCTACCTGCTGTCCACACAGTCAACAGGCAGAATCCAACACCTCTGCAACACTACTTACGAGAGAGCAGAATGCGTAATCTGCCACCCAGGGCCGCCGCCCCCGCATCTCTGGCTCAAGACACACACCATCACCAGCCTACACATGAATCAACCATCGCACGAAGACATACCACACATTGATCAACCCTGCCTCACTGCCAAGGTTAGATCTAGCCAAAACCTGCCATATCTGACGGACTCGACGGTGCAAGGACCCCGCCATCGAGCGGGAGAGAGCAGCCATGGCCCGTCTGACCACATACACCAACAACCACAGGCTTGTCCTAAGATCTTCCGGCCGGAAAAAGGTCCATGGTGGGGCAGGGTTTCCCTAGGTCAACGGTGGTTACCCGCAGACAACGGTAAGGACCCGGTGGCAGCGCGTAGGTCTTGGAGGAGGGAAGGAAGAGGGGCCAGCAAATCCAAGAGACACGCATCCTACTGTTACCATAACTATACTTAATGTCTCTAATTTACTCTTCAATTCACTATTATACATTTAAATAGTTTTTTCTGCATTCACATGATTTTTGTAGATGTTCCTCTTTAACAAAGAAATTCACATGTCTTCGCTTCTTTGTGAGCAAAATGTGTATTGATTTCACAATGATCAACATTTTTAGGGTTATATAATAGTCTTTTTTTGTAATATGCATGGTTAATTTAATGTGTACAAGTATTTTATCAAAAGTTGTAGAATTAAATATATTTATTTTTTTAGATAAAGATTAAATGTATTTATTGGTTTTTCTAGTTCATTGATATTCAATGAACAAAGCATGTAATTTTTCGTTATAGCTATGCATGTCTAGAGATACTATGCTAGCTACTCCCTCCGTTTCAAACTAAAACATGTTTTTGATATTTTAATATGTATTACTATATATATACGGTCAAAATGAGCGAGCCAACACAGTGAAACTCCTTTAGATACATACGATCCAGAGAAAAGATAAAATATTTTGTATTTAAATTTTAAAAACATAGTGATGTTTATACGTAAGTAAAGGCCCCTGATTTGCCTCTCGCGCTAGGCTCCTCAGGAACGGGCCGGGCCCTGCTGCTTTAGAGAGTTCGAGAGGGAGCTAGCATGGCATGCATGAAGCCACGTCATGGCGCGGCGTGTCCTCCTCGCGCGAAGCTTCACCGCCCAAGATATAATGGTGCAGTGCACCGCAGAGACGACGAGGTATACACGGATCGGATACAATACAACCGCTCCCCACAAAGGCATCAACAGCCATGGCGACGAGCAAGGAGGACATCAAGCACGGCACGGCCCAGGCGAGGCTGACCGAGGACGACATGGTCAGGACCGGCTACTTCAACGGCACCCCGCTCGAGGGCGGCAAGATCGCCGACTACGAGCCCGTCGACCTCTTCGCCGGAGCACGTCAGGTCGCCGATGCCTCGTCGCAGCAGCAGCAGCAGCAGCAGCAGAATCGTCTGCCGCTGGATGATGAGGAGGAGGAAGGAGGGAAGAAGGGCGGGTTCGAGGAGCCTCGGGTGCAGGCCCGGCAGGGGATGGGAGGCGGCGGGCGTCAGCTGGGCCGCCAGTAGCTGGATAGCAGCTAGCTACGCCGCCGTAGCTACTCCGGAGTAGTACCATGTAGAACTACCTAGCTAGAAATGAAATGAAGAGGCCGCCGGCCGGCCGGCCGGCCAGTGTTGTATGTAGGTCAACCGTGTAAGAAGCAGCACACTGCACACCGGGTAGCTGTTTTTGTCATAAGTTTCACCCTACGTGTTTATCATTTATGTGCTATCATCGTAAGTTGCCGAAATATAGCTTCAAAACGTTGTATGTGTTCATGAATGGTGCAGATTTCTCTGTGTTCATAATTATTTTGTTCCAGCAAAATAAGTTTTTGATGACGAAGCATGAATGTAAGTATAACTCGTTCAGGTCAAATTAATTCAGATGTTCATCCTTAATCCGTGTACCAATTCCTTCCACACAACCATAGTAGCAAGGGTGAGTACAACACGAGTTGTACTCAGCAAACAAACAAAGAGTAGCAGGGGTGAGTGAATTTCTGATGCAACTAAACAATCATTGTAATATGAACTGATCAAACTCAGTGAATGAGTGGGTGCGGTGCAAAACGAGATACAGAATAACCATGGGTATGTTTTGCACCTCAGTACAAATCAAACCTAGATGAGGGTGCTTCTGCAATGTCTTCTTTTGGCTTCTAAACTGGCTTATACTCTCTCCATACTATAATATAAAATGTTTTAGATATTTTAATACAAATAACATACGGATTTTTATAGACATATTTACCCATTTACTTTGTATTTAGTCCGTATTAGAATACCTAAAACATAGTATGGGGTAAGTCGGCATATGCATGACAGGTGATTATATTGTACTTAATGATCGTACTTTCACCCAAAAGTTTGAAATACATTTAGAAAACCTAGATTCTGGCCCCATTTCAAGGATGTAATTGGGCAATTGATGGAACACACGTTCCTTCCTGTCATACTTGGAGAGACAGAAAGTAAATTATCAGGAAAGTTTATGCAAGTCAAAGAGATGTTCCTAGGTTTGTCGGGGGTCACCCCATTTCTAAATAATAAAAAAGTTTGTCCGGATATGTACGATGTGTGTATGGAACGACATAGGTTCTCCAATTTTCCATATCCGCCTCACGGTAATCTATTTATATATGCAACTAGTTGAATACCCGTGCGTTGCTACAGGTTTTAAAAAAAGAAAAATCAATGCACTTGTAAATATAATGCATGTCTAAACATTCATGTGTATGAAAAGATAGCTCTAAAAACCATTAAGATTACAATGTATAATTTTTTACATTGTTCGAATATGAAATTTGGCCAAATCTTTCTGTGCTTGAAGGCAGTGCTAAGTCACTAATTCTTTCTCTCGGTATCTCATTTGACTTGTAGAAAATAAATAAAAGACTGTATATAAATATTCATAATTTAAAAAATACAAAGTATGAGTACTTAAAGTATGTACGTGTGAAATAACTGACCTATTTAGTAAGGACCTCTTTAAAGACGATGTTGGTCATGTAAGTACCATCAGTATGTAGGGTTTTCTTCTTTTATCCTTCGTAGGTGGAACGACGAGGATCTTAACGTTTTTTCTGGCTGTAGATCTAGAAAGCGCAACGTACAATTGCCCATGAGAGAACACCGGCTCGAGCAAGTAGATACCGACATTAGGAATAGTCTCCCCTGCGCCTTGTTGACCGTCATGGCAAAGCTGAGCCGAATAGGAAATTGTTTTCTCTTAAACTGAAAAGGGAACATCTCATCATCTGAGGGGCAAAGGGGGATCCTCGGCAAGAAAATCCTCTTCCCAGCATGTAGCCCCAGCACGATTTCTGCATCGATGACGTTCCTCTGAAATCCTCGGACTACCAGCCGCGTTCCATTGCAAAGTCCGTTTGCCTGGTCAATGTTTCTGAGCAATATAATCGGGCAGTTAATCTTGAGCTTCAACTCATGCGGTGGCAGCCCATTAGGTGTTAGAGAGTTAAGGAACTCGGACGAATAGTAGTTGTATGGGTCGTCCACCACAGAGTCAAAGCTATGGTAGACCATCTCATCCCCCTGAAACTGATCGATCATCTTCATATTAATCGAATCGACACAATCATTTCGGGTAGTCAAGATAGCTCTGGAGGTGATGTAGTTTGGGTCTGCCATGTTTACACTGAGACTTGGAAAAACACAGTTTATGAGTGCATCAAGATCATTGTCCTTTTCAGTATACTTCACGCATATCTCATCAGGTAGGCGGACGTTACCATCACCATTGGTCTCCTCCGTGCCACCGCCGATGCGCAACAGGTACTCCGCAAACCAGGGGTCGCTATGTGGCCTCATATTGTGTTCCAGCTTAAGGTGACACATGGACCTCCAAAGGTAAGAACTACGTAGTATCGCATCAATTATCTGAGCCCTCGATCCCTTACGCACAACAGGGAGGACTTGTCTGAAATCTCCACCGAACACTACTGTGTTTCCACCGAACGGAAGCTCCGGTTGGCTCATTATGTCACGCAGGCTATTGTCTAGCGCCTCCACAGCCTGACGCTTCGTCATGGAAGCCTCATCCCAAATTATGATAGAAGCTGACCGTAGTAGCTTGGCTGTCCCGCTTTGTTTGGTGAAGTTACAGAACCCACCATCGTCAATGCTTAGAGGTATCTTGAACCGTGAATGCGCAGTTCTCCCACCAGGCATTATGGAAGCCGCGACACCGGATGTAGCTGTTGGCACGGCTAGCTTTTTCCGCCCACGTATCGTTGCCTGCAACGCCTTGTAAAGAAATGTTTTGCCCGTGCCTCCAGGCCCGTCGACAAAGAACACGCCACCATCATGACTGTCAACAACAGACATTATCTCGTCATAGGCGGCCCTCTACTCAGCTTTAAGTGACTCTGAGAGATTTAAGTCCTCGTTGGGCTTTATGGTGGTCTCCTCAAAGATCTCCCTTTCCACACCCGCGGCAGTGTCATATTCCTCATAGATCTCTGGAAGAGGAAAATAATTTATGTCCTTCCCCATTGACTGTAGCATATTCCTGATTTCAATCATAACCATTTGCTCAGCTGCAATGGTGCATGGATTTGTATGAAGATAGTCCTCTGACATTGCCTCCAAGTGTTTCTCCAAAGTCCGCGCACGTTGCTCGTGCTGACCCACAAGTATAGGGGGTGTATCGTAGTACTTTCGATAAATAAGAGTGTCGAACCCAACGAGGAGCAGAAGGTGTTGACAAGTAGTTTCGAGCAAGGTTTCACTGTAAACACTAGCAGACATACTTTTATGGGTTTTTGATATAACAATAAATAAAGTGCGAGTAAATAAAAGAGAGCAATAATAAATGCAGCGAGTGGCCCAATCATTTTTAGCACAAAGGATAAGCCGGTTGTTTTACTTATGATTACCAAACGTTCATGAGGACACACGGGAATTACGTCAAGTTGCTTTCGCTTCATACTGTTCATTAATCTTCAATGTTTTGATAAGTGTTGTGTGGGTGAATGAGACGTCTCAAATGTATCTATAATTTTTGGTTGTTCCATGCATATTATATATCATTGCCACATGCTTTTATAATGCTTTTATATCATTTTGGCACATTTTTATGGAACTAACCTATTAATAGATGCCTAGTGCCAGTTCCTGTTTTTGCTGTCTTTTTGTCTCAGAAAAGCTTGTCGGGCAATTTTCTTGAATAAGCTGCCAATTTACATGATTTATTTTTACGAAGAAACAAAGACGTAGCTAGGAGGGCGCCTGCAGGGGCCCCACAGCCCCCAGACGACCCCCAGGTGCGGCCCAGCCTTGGCTGCGCCTGGGCCCCACCTGGTCGCCTCGCGAAGCTTCCGACGCCGCCCTTTCGCCTATAAATTCTATTCCTCCCAAAAACCCTCGGTACCCGATCATATTTTCCAGAAAAGTTCCGAGGCCATCGCCGTCGCCAACCCTAGATCGGGAGGGTTCTGAAGCTCTTCCCGACACCCTGCCGGAGGGGGAGATTGTCACCTGAGGCATCTACACCACCATGCCTGCCTCCGGAGTGATGCGTGAGTAGTCCACCACGGGACTACGGGTCCATGGCAGTAGCTAGATGGTTGTCTCTTCTCCTTTGTGCTCCATTGTTTAGATCTTATGAGTTGCCTACATGATTAAGATCATCTTTATGTAATACTATGTGTTGTGTTTGCGGGGATCCGATGAATTATGGAGTCTTGACATTATGGTTCAGTTTATCTAGGATATGTTTTATTTATGATCTTGCATGCTCTCCGATGCTTGTGTATGCTTTGGCCAAAGTAATTACTTGTGTCATCAGAGAGGGTATTTATGCTAGATAGTGGGTTCATGCCTCTCTTGTTCGAGCTCGAGTTGACAGAAATGATTAGAATTTGAGATGTGATGTTGCTACTAGGGATAAAACAGTGGTGTTTATTGCTTTATGTTGTTTTCATTTCTTACATTATGCACCTTGCTTATTGCAATTATCTGTTGCTTCAACTTAATACTTTCGGGTGACATGCTGGATAGCGATCCCGGGGTGGATTATTAGTCATAGATGCAGTTGGATAACGGTCTATGTATATTGACATAATGCCCATATTAAATGGAATGGTGAACCTTGCGTCATGATAGTATTGTGTTGCGCCCATGTTTGTCAATTGCCCCGCTGTAATTCGTTCACCCAACACGTTTATCTTTTGGAGAGACACCACTAGTGAACTGTGGACCCCGGTCCTATTTTCCTATATTGCTTACAACCGTTTTAATAGCTTTTCTAGTCATTTGCTCGCTGGTCATTTTTGCTCTCATAATATTTTCCACCATACGATTAATCCTTTGTGTTCAGCAAGCCAGAGAGATTAACACCCTCTCTGTTTCGTTGGGGCAAAGTAGTTTGTTCGTGTGTGCGCAGGTCCACGTCAGTAATCGTAAACGGTGCCGCTGACACCTTTCTGAAGCCTTCTCCAAATCCTACTGGATTGATAACCTTGGTTTTGTAATCAAGGGAAAACTTGCTGCTAAATTACATCAAACCTTACACTTGGGGTCTTCCAACGAACGTGCTATTCCACGCCATCAGTGAACCTATGCTAATGCACCGCCCTTACTTGGACCAGTACATACTTTTGATTACACCCCTTGCAAGCTTCCACGAATACAAGTGAGTAATTAAGATAAATCTAACCACAGCTTTAAACTCTGGGATCATACGCTCCCTCGTGCACTAGTTTACCAACGGGGGTTCAGGTTTCTGTCGCTCCGGCAACCCCACAATAGGTAAACTAAATACACAATGCATTCCCCTAGGCCCATAAAGGTGAAGTACATGTAGTCGATGTTCACATGACACCACCAGAAGAATAACACCACAACTTAAATATCAAACCATTAAATATTACTCAACGTAATTCCACTAATAGCATCAAGACTTCTCCCATGTCCTCAAGAACTAAACGAACTACTCACAAGACATCATATGGATCATGATCAGAGGTGACATGATGATGAATAACAATCTGGTCATAAACTTAATTCACCGATAAAACTCAAAAGCATCAACCACAAGGAGTAATTAACACCGGAGAGTTTTCCCTATGAACTAAACAAAGAACAACCCTAGATGTTACAACGAAATGAAGTGGAGCGATGGAGATGATGGTGCTGGTGGTGGAGATGATGATTATAATGATCCCGATGAAGTCCGGCATGATGGTGATGACGATGGCGATGATTTCCCCCTCCGGGAGGGAATTTCCCGGCAGATTTCTCCCTGTCAGAGAGCTTTTTCTCTCTCTGTGGTTTCCGCCCCGTGAAGGCGGCAGAATATTTCTTCGAAGGCTCCTCTCGCGTTTTAGGTTTTCGGGCAAGATATACGCGAGAGGGGCGAGCCAGAGGTGGGCCAGGGCGCCAGACGCCACCCCGCGCGCCCCACATGCCGCCGCGCCGAGGGGTCATCTGGGCCCCTCGTGGCCCGCCTCTACTCCGTCTTCCGGCTCCCCCTGTTATCTGACGAACTTCTGTATTTTCTCATGATTTTTGGAGTTCCAGAAATATAGTTCTTGACGGTGCTTTTTCCAGCTGATTCCTGCTCCGGCAGTTAAATCCAATAATCATCAAACATGCAAAATAAATAAAATAACGTAAGTAATGTATATTAATATGAAATATGTCCATGCATCACAGTAAATTATGATATAAAAAGTGATGCAAAATGTACGTATCAACTCCCCCAAGCTTAGACCTCGCTTGTCCCCAAGCGATTACTGAGCTCAGTAAACAAGACCACAGGTTTATAGAGCGAAGTGTCGATAATAAAGAATACGAACATGAAGCATCAATATTTACTTAACAGACTCATTCATTTTAAACAGCAACCCCCTTCATAAGGCTTAACTTGGAACAAGTGATGAAACAACTACAAGTCAAAGTGCATAAAGAAAATCTTAATTAAGTGATGGCAAACTTTGTTCTTGGTCGGAGAACAATTAGCGAGTCAAACTTATCTTTCAAGAGGAGTCTTTATATAAGAGCTATAATGCAGAAATCACATGTTCAATTATCACGGGTTCTTTACATTCATTGAAGAACTTTCAAAGTTATATTCTTGCAATTAAAAATCTTAGTGCTTAGACAAAGGAAAATATAGACATGATTAAAGATATTAACAACATATAGATGATTGTATCTCAACAACACAAATGCTTGCTCAAGGGGGAAAGGAGAATAGGTATACTGACTCAACATAAACATAAAGGATAGGCCCTTCGCAGAGGGAAGCAGAGATTAGATCATGTGCTAGAGTTTTTCAGGTTTTCGAAAACAGAGACAAACATTATTTTGAGAGATGGTTGTCTACGTCAACGATTGGCAATAGAGTTTTTATCATCTTCCATGCTAAACAAGTTTTAGAGCGGTTCCGATATTTTTTACACTTTGCATTATATAGTATGCACTTTCATAGTTTGACACTCCTCCCCACCATTGCTTACACAAATCATGGCTAACCGAGTCCTCGGGTGCCTGCCAACAATCTAAAACCATGGAGGAGTGTCTATTTTTATAATTATAATGGTCTAACCAGCTCTTTGCAAAATTATAGAGTAGCAGATGAAGCATGCAGGTCTGTGAAACTTAATTTAGCATGGAAGATAATAAACCCAACTACTACTTCCTCATGAGCTGAAAACACCGCGCAATTGCGTGGCTAGACTATCTATTAATATAATATCTTGCTATCACATTTTTAAAAGTTTATAGAAACATTATCCGATAGTTGTAAAATAATTTCTGGTTTGAATATGATCTTATAATTTCTTTCTCCCATATTTTTCGAGTTAGCGTTGTTTAATGTTTTACTTAGTTTCTAATTTACAATGTGGTTTGGTCCAACTGAATATGGCTATTCTTGTATCAGTTCCTTAACCTCCTTCCGCTATTTATCATCAGTTTCCTCGTGTTCATATTTGAAAGTTTATAATTGAATTTTTAGTCACATCTTTTTATCTTATTAGGTTTGGATGGTATTTTCCTGTAGCGGTTTATTTTGAAATAAAAATATTTACGATTATTTACCTGGATTTCCCCTCTAAATATTCCATACATATTTTTATTTTATCAGACAATTAATTTGTCACAAAATAATTGTGTAGGACACGCTGTAAATTAGTGTGTACTCCCCTGTACTCTCTCTCCCTTCTGTACGTACAGGATGGAAGAGAAATGTCCTCTTATCTACTGGTCAGTCAATCGACCATACCCAATCCATTAAAAAAATCATTTATCCAATGTATTCAAGGCCATGGTCTTGGGTGCTATTCTTGACCAAGCTGTGGATGGGTGATTCAGCCATGGATTTGGCATTTCCTGCCGGCGATGCTACATCTCGCCGTTGCTGATTTGAACCTGCCGGCGATGCTGCATCTCGCCGTCGTTGATTCCGCGGCGGCCGTCGGCTTTGATCTCCACTTGACACTCGCATATGGGGTTTTCCTCCGGCGTTGCTCCATCTCGTGATTGACGATTTGGGAATGGAGGAGAGTCCTTTCAGTGCTTTCCGCAGCTTGCCTGGCGACGCATGTAGCGTACGCGCAGCCGGCCGGTCGATCTGCACACGGCGCAGCACTTTCAATCCGAGCTAAGTGGATCTAATTTCAGCAGGAATGGTAGCGTCATTTCTTTTCCTCTTTGCTTCAATTTCCTCATTTTTACTATTCAAATTCCGTACAATTTGGCCATACAATATTACAATTAGTTGTTTTTAATCCAAACATTATTCTTCTGACTACACATTTGATGATAAATCCGGTCCTCAATCTATACGTCTTGATGCAATCCACTGAACGTACTCATTTAAAGTCGCAGCTTTTTGTAAATCCATCATTATATATCTATTGGAATGATAAATAATATGTGGTGCACTCTCCAGGAAATCTCTATAATTGTAGATTTTAGTCTCCACTACTTATAAACACGAGAACTGTTGTTCGGCTAAAGCCACACCAAAACATGCACTAAATACTGTCTCAACCCCACCAAACAGTCCCACAAAACAGAAATCCGGGTGCACTTACCAATTTCCAACGACGGACTCAAACTTCACCCCGATACTTCACCCCACGGAAATCACCCGACGGAAAACTGGGAAAAACAAAACCCCGCGATCGTGCCTCCATTCACGCAGAAACCGTCGCCGCCTGGGATCGCCGCCTGGGACGTCGCCTACGATCGCCGACGAATAGCTGCCCGTCGCCTATTACCTCCTCCTCCTCCGATTCCATGGCCTCGAACCGCCAATCTGCTTCCCCCACGATGACGCGCGGGATCCCGGACTCCTGCATGTGCATCCTTACCTCACCTACGGGATGCAGGATGGGAGCAGTACCAGCGCATCCCATCCATGGCGCGGGCCAGGCGGACTCGACCTTGATGCTCACCGGCCGCTCTCTCTCTCTCTCTCTCAAGGAGCTTCACGACGATCTGCACTTCACCCCACGTTCAGGTATAACACCCGCCCTCCCAAATCACCTAGGCCTATTCAGATCTATCTTTTTTATTTATTTATCGGTGATGCAAAATGGTTCCATGAACCGGTTGTTATGGGATTAACCAGCTAGCGCTACTTCACGAATCCTTGGAAAGATAAGATGTACTTGCCCTGAAGAATGGTTCCACGATGTACCTTTGGTTCTTTTGTTCTACGTTGATATCTGATCTATGAATCTTGCAAGCAAACTTTTGTTTAATAGTCACCCAAGATTGATTCGTGTATGGTGGCTGACAAACTTTGTTTTTTCCCATCTCTCTTCAGCAGATGGGACGAGGAGAACCTCTCAGGGGAGGCGCTGCTGATGTTGAAGCTGGACTTCAGTGACACGTCTGGGCGGCCTGAGGCAGATGCGCCTCCCCATGCGACAACTGCGGCGCCGCCTCCTCCGCCCTCGCGCCTCGCTCGCCATCTCGATTCCCCTCTTAATCTCGCCCCGACACCACGCCGCCGCTCCCATCCTCTCTCTCCCGCGAGCGCCACCGCGGCCCATCTCAACTCTCGCGTGCCCCACCCTGAGCCTCACGAGGATGTGCAAATGCAATAGGATGCTGCAATACATATTCTTGTGCACTCTCTCTGTGACAAAGAAATGTTGAAAGAGCAGCTTTGGCCTTTGCTGATTGGCGCAGTGCTTTCATCTATTGTCAAAATTTTATCTGTAGGTAGCATGACATCTTATAAGTTCTTTGTTTTATTCAGGTTGAGCACATAGAGGTGAGTTCAAACAGCAGCTTTAAATGCTGGAGAACGGGAGGTTTGTTGAACGGAAAATGGAATAATTCATTTTGTTGATGTAACAGATTCCTCTGCCAATGGGCGCCTCCTCGACGACCGTTTGCAGACCCTTCTCGATCGTGGATCGTGGTGGCCGATGGGCGACTCCGCAGCGGGAGCTATGTCCGGGGTGTGACGACCCCGCTGCCTCAGTCGGCTCCTCACCGTCCATCCGCTCGACATCAAGGTACAAGCCAGGATAAAGTTGCTCCTAATCGTGCTCGCTGCCCTGATCGCGACTCACACATGTAGCTTGCTGCAAGTCTCTATCCACTTGTAAATTTGAATTCTGTTTTTTTTTTGTTCTGGCAGGTTTAAATTCAGATTACGGTGCATTTCAACGGCGTTTCAGATTTGTAGAGACGCTTGAGCTGCAGTTTTCTGCTATTGATGGTAATTCTCAACACCAATCGCACATAGTTCCATGGAAATCTTTATTTACCAATAGCAAATAAAGAGTGTGCCATCCTCCAAAAATGTTGTATTATATAGCAGGTGTGATTGGGTATGAGGGGCTGTGTTTTTGTAGCTCGATAAACTGTGAAATTTTTGCCAATCTAGAAAATATGAGGATGTATGCATATATGCCCCAATAGGGTAGTTGTATAGTAATTCACACGTAGTGGTATGGATTATGGTCATGCTCTGTCCACGGATGCAGATAGCTATGTCAATAAATTGGATATTCTGCGTATACTCTGATGGAAAATTCTCAGACACCTATTGATGGGAAGCTTATTGAGACAAGGTATGCTTCTTGTTTCTGTCAAGTATGTTTTAATCTTGTGCCTCGATATCACAAGAACTTGTATGTATTACCATTCCTCTTTAGTTCTTTAGTATAGAAATACATCATTCATATTAATTTTTGAGAAACCAAGAACACACGAGTTACTTTAATTTGGGATATTAGTACATCATTCATATATTTTGCACATCAAATTTTTGATATGGAAACTGCTACTTTGATCTGATATATTAATCCCTTGGTTGTACATTAGGTCTGCATGTTCTGTTCGCTGGCTATCCATGATCTGATGGATTTGCTTATGTGGCCGTTTGTGCTTGCTGCTCAAGCTCATACTTCTCTGTTTACAAATTTGTTTGGTACATAGAACAAAGTTGATGGTCAGTACAACCCTAATCTGAGAATAATCTTATTTCTGCATGTCCTTCTATGTCTTTAGGACAGATGTGTATTCGTCTATATGGTGGTGAGAGTGAGGGAACCGCCATCGGCTCGATGACCTTCCATCCACGATTTCAGAAATCATGAGGGGGTAGGGAAAGGAGAACAGTGTGTCTGCATACATGCCATGGTTCCCAAAGTAGTGTGGAGCTCGAGCCCATCGCCCCTGCCACGGAAATCTCGGGCTCCAGGCCACATGACTCCTCCGTCATCAGCAGTATCCAGCTCAATGTCACTGAGAACGGCTGTGTCCTCTGTCTTATTTTCTTACTGCGTTGTCCACCATTTAGGTTGTATCTAAAGCTTGCTCACTACTAAGAAATATATGTCGTTAGCTGAATCTCACTTTCCTGACACATAGGCATATCGTTCAAAGTCAAAATATACTTGTATCTAATCATGTATCAGAAGTAAACATGTATACTACTGATGTTCTTACGCCTGATGTTAGCTGAATATCGTTAGCTTTCACGTTCAAAGTCAAAATATGTTAGCTGAATTTTGGAGACGTGCGTGCACGTGCAAAGCAACTAGTGAATATACAAAACTTGTAACATTCGGATACGGATCATACATTGTGTCGAAGTCGGTAGGGTCGGCCCAGGTGTAGACGTCAGTTGATTTGGCCCAGCATGTACATAGAAGCATAGTAATTAGCTTTGAGAAATAAAACAGGCCAATTAGCCCAATTGCTAGCAGTTTGGATGTTGTACGCATCAGTCAGTGGCGGACCTACAGGGTATGCCCGGTATGCCGTGGCATACCCTGCAGCCCAGCCCACATACGTCTTTGTATGCGTATAGCAGTCAGACCGGCTGGACCTGGAGGCGATCGATACGGAAAACCATCAAGGGATCAAACCAAGCGATGGATCCAAGCAGTTTGGACAAGTCAGGCAGCGGTAGTCAGCAGGTCTGCTCGTCGTTCTCGCGATCAAATCTGCAGATCGATCGGAAATCAATCTCCAGCAGCTCGGCCACGCCGCCGGCGCCACGACCTGACGCCCTGTGGGATTGAAAACATCCACTGATCCCCTGCCGCTGCCAACCTGCCCGGTGAGTCCGTGACCTCTGCCCAGTTAGATCTTCCGCTGGTTCGTGAAGGCCAATGATCTAGTGTTTTGCTAATTTGTTTAGCTGTTACATACTAGTATAGATCGACTAGTACTATATCTGTATGCCCGTATCTATACATTAAATTGCTTACATGTATTTATATGTGACACCTCGTAGCCGCAAACTAATAAGAGAGTTTTTTGCCAACGTCGGGATACTTATATATACTACTAGTACTATAAGTCTCTTTTATACTTCAGATTATTACATGAAATTTGAACTATTTGTCTGATAATTTATGCAACTTTCCTACTTAATCTGTCAATGGCATACTATTTATTGCTTTTATACCATATTATAATGCAAATTTAGAATTTTTATTGAGTTAGTAAATAGATTTTATCAAAATGGTCAACAAATTTTTGATGCGGCAAACCCAGTGACAAAATCCTAGGTCCACCACTGGCATCAGTAGGAAAAAAAATGAACGGCTCACATTCCTGGTCGAATCGATTTCTTCTCTCGCCTCGTCAGTCTCCTTCCTCATTCTCCTTTTCCATTCCCCTAACCAACCCATGAGCCATCTCCTCCGATTAGCTTCTGGCGACTGAAACTCGAGCTTACGTCTCTGGCCTAATTGATTCTAGGCTAACGGTTGCTATTGCAGCATCTCCGCCTGACGACGCGGGCGATTCCGGCCTTCGGCACTTCGAGATAATCTGTGCCAAGCAAATCCGCACACCAGCAAATCCGCACACCAAGCGCCAGGGAGAGTAATTAGTGGCGCATGTACCAGCGCAGGTTTGCCCCTCATCTGTGATACCTAAAGTATAATACTCCGTAGGTAATTTTGAGTCTGCACGGCATTTTATTGAAGGTACTATGTAAGATCAGACGGTGACACAAAAAATTGCTGTTGTGCGTGTGATCCTGGCAATTGGTAGTAATCTTAATCTACCAAATTAGAATTCCTTTCCTGATTTTTATCTCTCTGCATGTTATGATAAGATTTCGAATTCCAGTCTGGCATGAGTCGAAGCTTGATAATGTGCTTGACATTCATAAGGATCTTAAAAATATTCAATAGGCTACTCCTCTGCGGTGAAATAATTTCTTCCTTCATAATATTTAAGTCTGGTTACCAACTTAGATTTAGAATTTTACGGGACAAAGTGTTGATAATAAAGAATACGAACATGAAGCATCAATATTTACTTAACAGACTCATTCATTTTAAACAGCAACCCCTTCATAAGGCTTAACTTGGAACAAGTGATGAAACAACTACAAGTCAAAGTGCATAAAGAAAATCTTAATTAAGTGATGACAAACTTTGTTCTTGGTCGGAGAACAATTAGCGAGTCAAACTTATCTTTCAAGAGGAGTCTTTATATAAGAGCTATAATGCAGAAATCACATGTTCAATTATCACGGGTTCTTTACATTCATTGAAGAACTTTCAAAGTTATATTCTTGCAATTAAAAATCTTAGTGCTTAGACAAAGGAAAATATAGACATGATTAAAGATATTAACAACATATAGATGATTGTATCTCAACAACACAAATGCTTGCTCAAGGGGAAAGGAGAATAGGTATACTGACTCAACATAAACATAAAGGATATGCCCTTCGCAGAGGGAAGCAGAGATTAGATCATGTGCTAGAGTTTTTCAGGTTTTCGAAAACAGAGACAAAAAATATTTTGAGAGATGGTTGTCTACGTCAACGATTGGCAATAGAGTTTTTATCATCTTCCATGCTAAACAAGTTTTAGAGCGGTTCCGATATTTTTTATACTTTGCATTATATAGTATGCACTTTAACTCCGCCTATGTCTTCTAGGCATAGCCGTCCCAAGCCCGGGTAAATGAGGAGGGTTGTGATAGGCTTGGCGAGCCAACGTAAAAACTAGCCAGTCCCATGCGTATGGAACTCATTTGGGCGAGAGTAGTACTAGGCTAGGTGACCTCCTGGGAAGTCCTCGTGAAAGGTTTTCATATCTAAGGGTTGTGATAGGCTTGGCGAGCCAACGTAAAAACTAGTCAGTCCCATGGGTATGAAATCCATTTGGGCGAGAGTAGTAATAGGACGGGTGACCTCCTGGGAAGTCCTCGTGAAAGGGTTTCATATCTAGCCTACCCAACTTGTTTGGGATAAAAGGCTTAGTTAAGTTAAGTATTATATAGTATGCACTTTCATAGTTTGACACTCCTCCCCACCATTGCTTACACAAACCATGGCTAACCGAGTCCTCGGGTGCCTGCCAACAATCTCAAACCATGGAGGAGTGTCTATTTTTATAATTATAATGGTCTAACCAGCTCTTTGCAAAATTATAGAGTAGCATATGAAGCATGCAGGTCTGTGAAACTTAATTTAGCATGGAAGATAATAAACCCAACTACTACTTTCTCATGAGCTTAAAACAGTGTCAAAAGTATGAAGTATCTATTATATTATTAAAGTAGAAGACAACCGATGGCTAGGATTAAGTAAAGGTGAAAACATAAAAATAAACGGTTTTGATTTACGGAAGGAACCGCTCAGGCGGTCACGTACATATGCAAGGAAAAGATGGTGTCCTGCCCGATGCCCACGAAATCTAGACGATCGTGTGTTGGTAGGATTCCATGGATTAATTCACAGAAGAGTTCCAAAAGCAATACATGCAGCCGTGCAGTTTAATGTGTTCACTATTTGTACTATGTAACACGGGACGTGCCGAGATAATCGTTATGCTGATCGTCGGAACACTCTTGGCCACGCCTATTTCGACGGCCTCGGCCCGCCAAATCCGGTACCAGCTAAGGCCGGCACGAAGTCCTCGAGATACCGGTGTATTCCTCGCCAGCGATGCCGGATACCGTTCTGACCGACATAGATGGAGTATATGCTCGCCAGCGATGCCGTTCTGACAGACATACATGGAGTACACGCCTCGCCAGAAATCTCCTCCGGGAGCATGTAGCTCCCGATTCCAGCTCTTAAATTCAAGGAATTAGTTCACCTGCGTGGCCATGGCAAAGTGGCAAATGTGATTGCCCTATGCTTGCTCGCCGTCGCGGCCCGGAGCCAGCCCGCTGCATCATGTCGATATACATGTAGTCTGTTTTTGAGGGTCATGGACTCTTTGGTACGTGGACTCTTTTCTAGGTTTCCTCTTCAACTACTGCTAGCAAATCAATCACCGTCTGGACACCGCCGGCGGCCGGCCGGGCGGTTCTCCAGCGATCTAGCGGCCTTCATCTTTAGCGGATACCACGGGCAGATGGGCCGGTGGTTCTCATGGGTCCGGCGTTTCCTCTCGATCCATGCATCTCAGGCCTTCAACGTCCTATGTACAGCAGTAAGAACCACCAGTGCAGGCAGACTGTTAATTTTCAGAACACCACTGAACTTTCCTTAGACCAATTGTGTAACTTCTTTCAGATTGAACAACGTGATTGAACACCAGTGCATTGTCTTTTTTCTGGTATTCAACAGCGCACATATATTTGTGGTGATGCCATTGCTGATCAGTTTCCATCCTGACCTCTTTTCTCTTGCAGGTGAAACATTGATGGTTTCTTGATGCCATTGAGAAAATTTATCACTAAGCAAGGAAAAGACTGGAAGCGAATCAATTGGATTGGTTAGTATCTCTGCAATCTGCATGCACATTGTGCTGGTGGTGAAACTGGAGCCCGACGACTCCAAGTACTGAGTTCAGCCTGTCAGTACGTGATCCCCATGCTCTCAAGTTTTAACTCCACACACCGACACGGTCGATTTACATGTAGTTCGTCGGAGTTGAGATCTGCTTGCGTCAAACAGGTGACGATTTGAAGTCCAGATCAGTATGGATGAAGTCCATCTAGAGGAACGTCGGTCTGGCTGGTGTGAGGTGACGTCAATCTGAACATGATGTCTGCCGTCTGTCCTGCATGCGTGTTCACGCCATTGCAGAATGAGCCAGAAGCATGTTTTGCATGACCTTCAATTAATTAGCTTTGGTCTTGACTGGGGTTTCCTCTGCGCCAGTACGTCTCCATCGGAAGCTAAATGATAGAGGGATTCCAGGTGAGAAGAAGAGGCCTACCAAGGGTGTTTGTGCAGAATTTTCTTTTATTTTGTAATCCTACTCGAATATTATTTTTTAGCACTTTCCATGCATTTCACTTACGTAGAAAATTTACCCAAACCTTCGAAAGTAATCAATATTCATCACTAAGTGCACTCGCACTAGGCTCAATGAGCTGGTAACTAGCTGAAACTCAAGACTTAAATGAGATGGTTGACTGAACCCTGAAACAGAGTGATAAACTGGTCTAAATATCATGGATATTTCAATTGCTTTTTGATCTTCATTGCAAGTGTGCTACGGTCTATCAGGTTTCAGCATCAACTAGACTGGTCACTACCATCGGTTTTTTAAGAATGAGCAAACGATCTTTGTTTATGCTATTAAATAAGGCAAAATCACTCCACGGGCGATTAGACATAGCTGATTGCTAGAGTGGAGGAAGGAATACGAGGTAATTTAACGGTAGAGTATGATCACTGCTATACATAATAGAACTTGGAATCCTAAACAATGAAGTTACGTGAAAGTATAGGAAAGCTCTACAAATTCAAGATCATAATCTTTTATGTATTGTGGCTTCTTATTCTCTTACAATGATCAATAAATGGTATCAATTAATAAATTATATGAGATATGAAGATTCGAAACATGTATGTGTGTTCTAGCCACGCAATTGCGCGGGTCACCCAGCTAGTTTTGAATATTTTAAAGGTAGCACATGACAAATTTACTTGGAGTGGCGGTGAAATACCACGCATAGGAAGTTATGTGGACACTTTGGAGGGTAATGGCTCAAGGTTTTGGATGCACGAAAAGTATTTCCTCTCAGTACAGGGGTTTAGGTTAGCAAGGCTTAATAGCAAACATAAGAGTTGAGAGATACAAGCAAATATAAGTGTAATAAAAACAATCATGCATTCTTCCTTGTAGGCACAAATATCTTAATTCAAGAATACTAAACTTATGAGCTTAACAAGAAAGAAAGATACAAGGATAATATATTTGCATGTAATCCTCTCTTCTCTACTTAAGTATCCAGAAATTGTTGCTACTGACCAATACTAAATTTGCCATAACTAAATAGATTTACTTGCTGTACCCAATGTAATGTCAACACTCATGACAAGCTCAGCATATAAAAAAATTGCAATGCCAAAATAAAGAGTGCAGAAAAGTAAAGATGAAACTTCTCATTAATATTCCAATAACGAGAAACTCACACCAACGGATACATAGATATCCAACTAAAGGAACGACACTCCACATTGCAAACCAACTTATGATAACTTCTCTACTCATGATATGACCACAAAATTATAAAAATAAAGGATAAAAGGTGATGATACCGAAGCACTCCCCCAAGCTTGGAACAAGCCAAGGGGGTGCTGTTACCCATGAAGTTTAAACTTGATCCTTTGGTGATGCACGAGATTCTTCATCGTCAAACTTCCAAGGCAGGGACTCCCCATCGAAGAAGGATGACTTGGTCTCAATTATCCTGAAACTGGCAGCATAGCTTATGCGTTTAAACCTGGTCTCATACTCGCAGTTTTGGTTGTGTAAGTCATAAATCTGGGCTTGTAATTTTGTGGTGGCTTCACTAAGCGCGAAGATCTGCTCCCAAAGCTTGTTAGTTTCCTTCTTGTGTTCATCAATAAGCTCAGAAATTATTTTGTAGTTAGCTTCCACTCCACGTTCCACCATCTTTTTGCACTCGAAAATTTCCTGCTCCACTTCTTCCAGCCTGGCCTTCACGTCTCCCTCTCTCTTGGGCCCTTGAAGATCTTCTTGGTGGAGAGCGCCATCCTTGAGTTGCAGCACTTTCGGATGCATCTTCATCTCATTGATGTACGGGTTGACGACGTTCTTGAAGAAATTATCCTTGGAGGCTCCCGACGCAGACATGGTGGATCAGATTTCAAAGAAGATTCTTGGCAGAAACAACTCGAAAACAAAACGCGACGAAAACACGAGATAGAGACCTCGGGAGATCCGGGTGAATCTATAGAAAAAAGTTTGGAGACGAAAGGAAAGCGACAAGTCGGAACGGGATCGGAGACGGGCTCCTAGGCACCCAGACAACCCCTCGGCGTGGCCAAGGTGGGGCCCGTGCCCAGGTGGCGTCTGGTGCCTCCGGGCACCGTTTCTGACTCTTTTTCAACTCCAAATTTCCTATTTTTCATAAAAGTGACGAATATAAATTTTTCAGAATTAAACGCGAACCTTTTCTTACCGAAATTGACGCCTATTCCGAATCAGGCTCAGCAGTTTCTTGATATTTGGATTTAATGAACTCTTCCGGAGTCACTACTTGAATAACATCAACATCTTTCCCATAAGAATCTCCAGAAATATGATGCTTGAGTCTTTGCCCGTTAACCACTTGCGGTTTGTCACCATCCAATGAGTTACTTTTTATAGCACCGGAGCGATAGACTTCTTCAATAATATAAGGTCCTTCCCACTTCGAGAGTAATTTTCCTGCAAAAAAATCTAAGACGGGACCTATACAATAATACTTTATCAACAATGTTAAATTCTCTCTTTAAAATTCTCTTATCATGCCATCTCTTAACTTCTTCTTTAAATAACCTAGCATTTTCATAAGCTTCACTCCTCCACTCATCTAGAGAACTCATATCAAGTAACCTTTTTCTCACCAGCAAGTTTAAAATCTCTATTAAGCTCCTTAGTTTCCCAATAAGCTTTATGTTCTAATTCTAAAGGTAAATGACAAGCTTTTCCGTAAACCATTTTATAAGGAGACATGCCCATGGGGTTTTATAAGCAGTTCGATATGCCCACAAAGCATCATTTATTTTCTTAGACCAATTCTTTCTAGATTTATTAACAGTCTTTTGCAAGATCAATTTAATTTCTCTATTTGATAACTCTACTTGGCCACTAGTTTGAGGGTGATAAGGTGAAGACACTCTATGATTCACATCGTATTTAGCAAGAGATTTCCTAAAAGCACCATGAATAAAGTGAGATCCCCCATCAGTCATAAGATATCTAGGAACACCAAACCTAGGAAAAATAATATCTTTAAGAATTTTCAAAGAAGTCTCACCATCAGCACTAGGTGTTGGTATAGCTTCTACCCGTTTAGTAACATAATCAACAGCAACAAGAATATGAGTATTACCATGCGAGGTGGGAAAAGGACCCATAAAGTCAAATCCCCAACAATCAAAAGGTTCAATAACAAGAGAATAATTCATGGGCATTTCATTGCGTCTACTAATGTTACCAACTCTTTGACACTCATCACATGATAAAATAAATTTCCTTGCATCTTTAATAAGAGTATGTCAATAAAAACCTGATTGTAGAACCTTTTGTGCAGTCCTATCACCAGCATGATGTCCTCCATAAGCACTACCATGACATTTGCGCAATATTTCTTCTTGTTCATGCTCAGGAACACAGCGTCGCATTATGCCATCTACTCCTTCATATAAATGTGGGTCATCCCAGAAATAATGCTTCAAGTCATAAAAGAATTTCCTCCTCTGTTGGTGAGTAAAAGTTGGAGGCATATATTTGGCAACAATAAAGTTAGCGTAATCGGCATACCATGGACTTTCATGTGAGTTACCTTTATGGCTGCCAATTGTTCATCTGGAAAACTATCATTAACAAGAATAGGATCATAAAGTATATTTTCCATTCTAGATAAATTCTCAGCAACAGGATTATCCGCACCTTTCCTGTCTACGACATGCAAATCAAATTCTTGCAACAAAAGAACCCATCTAATAAGTCTAGGCTTAGCATCTTTATTTTCCATTAGGTATTTAATAGCAGCATGATCAGTGTGAATAATTACCTTAGAATCAACAATAGAAGCTCTAAACTTATCACATGCAAACACTACCGCTAAAAATTCTTTTTCAGTAGTAGCATAATTCTTCTGAGCACTGTCAAGAGTCTTACTAGCATAATGAATAACATTTAATTTCTTATCTACTCGCTGTCCAAGAACAGCCCCTACAGCATAATCACTAGCATCACACATAATTTCGAAGGTAAAGTCCAATCAGGCGGTTGAACGACAGAAGCAGAAGTTAAAGCCTTTTTTAGAGTTTCGAATGCTTCTTTGCAATCATCATCAATAACAAAAGGTATATCTTTTTGAAGAAGATTAGTAAGTGGCTTCAAAATTTTAGAAAAAACTTTAATGAATCTCCTATAAAAACCAGCATGACCAAGGATACTACGAATACCTTTTGCATCCCTTGGACAAGGCATTTTCTCAATCGCCTCAACCTTAGCTCGGTCCACTTCAATACCTCCTTCAGAAATTTTATGACCAAGAACAATCCCTTCGGTTACCATGGCATTTCTCCCAGTTCAGAACAAGGTTCGTTTCTTCACATCTCTGTAAAACTTTATCAAGATTGTGCAAACAGTTGTGAAAGGAAGTTCCATAGACTAAAAAATCGTCCATGAATACCTCCACGATTTGTTCACAAAAACCGTGAAAAATAGCGGGCATGCATCTTTGAAATGTAGCATTTGCATCACACAAACCAAAAGGCATACGTTTATAAGCATATGTCCCATAAGGACAAGTAAAAGTAGTTTTCTCTTGATCTTGATATCTAACGGCAATTTGTGAGAAGCCAGAATAACCATCAAGGAAACAAAAGTGAGTTTTCTTAGGCAACCTTTCTAACATTTGATCAATAAAAGGCAAAGGATAATGATCTTTCTTAGTGACTTTATTAACCTTCTAAAATCAATGCACATTCTATAACCAACTACAGTTCTCTGAGGAATAAGTTCATTATTATCGTTTGCCACAACAGTTATACCTCCTTTCTTAGGAACACAATGCACAGGACTAACCCATCTACTATCGGCAATAGGATAAATTATACATGCATCAAGAAGTTTTAACACTTCATTTCTTAGCACTTCTTTCATTTTTGGAATCAAGCGGCGTTGATGTTCAACAACGGGCTTTGCATCAGGCTCCAAATTAATCGTGTGTTGACATATAGAAGGAGATATCCCTTTTAAATCATCAAGAGTATAACCCATAGCTCCTCGGTGCTTTCGCAACACTTCTAACAATATCCCTTCTTCCGATCCTGAAAGTTTAGAACTGATAATAACATGATATATTTTATTTTCATCAAGATAAGCATATTTAAGTGTTTCAGGCAAAGTTTTTAATTCAAAAACATGATCTCCTTTAGGAGGCGTTGGGGTTCCCAACTCCTACACTGGCAAATTGTGTCTAAGAATTGCAGGTTGACGCAGAAAAATATTATCCAATTCGTTTATTTCTTCTGTAAATACCTCACTTTCGTGATTCTCCATGAATTGCTGCAAAGCATTGTTAGGAGCAATAGCAATAGCAGCAAGTTGTTCAACTTTAAAGTCCTCATTGGGCAATTCATTTTCATGACAGTTTTTAGCAAACTTAGAATAGTAAAACTCATAAGATTCTCCATTAAATTTAGTGTAAATTTTCTCTTTTTTACAATCTATTATAGCACCTTATGTATTTAAGAAAGGTCTACCAAAAATAATAGGACAAGTGTTACTAGCAGCAGAACCAAGTACCAGGAAATCAGCATGATATTTTGTCTTACCACATAAAACTTTCACATCTCTTACAATACCAACCGGAGATATGGTTTCTCTATTAGCAAGCTGAATAACCACATCAATCTCTTCTAGTTCACAGGGACCAATTTCTCGCATAATTTATTTGTAAAGAGAATAAGGAATAGCACTCGAACTAGCACCAATATCACATAAACAAGAATAGCAATGCTCACCTATCTTGCCTGAAAGCACAGGAGTACCTATTTTCTTGACATTCTTAGGAGGCCTAACAATATTAGAAGCATCTTCACAAAAAATGATATGTCCTCCTTCCGCATTTTCAGCTACAAGATCCTTAACTATTGCTATTGCAGGTTCAACAGTTATTTGTTCATCAGGTTCCTTAGCTTTCCTTTCACTTTTATTAACTACGCAAGCCACAATAGAATGTTATTTTACTTTAACAGGAAAAGACATTTTCTCTATATAAGGTTCTGGCAGAATATGATCAACAGTGTGGACTTGAATGTTTTTAGCAGGAACCGAAACAGTGCTATCTTTATAAGGTTCATGATACTTGTTCCACTCTTGTTTAGGAATATCAATATATGAAGCAAAAATCTTACAACAATTAACAACAATCTGAGAATCAAGACCACATCTAGCACTAAACTTACGGAAACTCTCAGTTTTAACAAAAGATTTAATGCATTCATAATCATATTTTATACCTGATTCCCTACCTTTGTCGTTCGCCCAGTCTTTTTACGCTGGATCCTATCAAGAAGGTCCCATTTAACTTCTTCCTTTTTACTCGTGAAAGAACCATCAGAAGAAGCATCAAGTAAATCCTTATCATGAAGAGAAAGCCTCGCATAAAAGTTATTAATAATAATATCCCTAGGAAGCTCATGAATGGGACATTTGAGCATTAAAGACTTCAGCCTCCCCCAAGCTTGAGTAATACTTTCTCCGTCATGAGGCCAAAAATTATATATATAGTTCATGTCTTAATGAATTTCATGAAGAGGATAAAATTAAGAAAAGAAGAGAGGCACAATCTCTTCCCAATCCATGAAACGGGCATTTTTCAGTAGCCTATACCATTCCAATGCTCTATCTTTCAATGATATAGTAAATAGTTTCCTCATGGTTTCTTCCGTTGAAATACCTGCAATCTTAAATAACTCGCATAATTCATGTATATAAAGCAAGTTACAACTGGGATGGACAGGTCTATCTCCTGCATAGCGGTTATTTTAACACGTTCAATAGTATTTATAGGTATTTTAAACGGAATTCTTTTAGCAGGCGGAGGGTTATTCGCCATTGCAGTAGCGATAACCTCACTCCCAAACAGTGATTCAAATGGAGTGGGATCCATGATAAAATAAAATAACAAACAGAAATAAAAATAGCACTTACAGTAAAAGTTCTCCTTACCAATTCCACTTACCAATAGCGCTTCACTCCCCGGCAACAGCGCCAGAAAATAGTCTTGATGACCCACAAGTATAGGGGGTGTATCGTAGTATTTTCGATAAATAAGAGTGTCGAACCCAACGAGGAGCAGAAGGTGTTGACAAGTACTTTGGACCAAGGTTTCACTGTAAACACTAGTAGACAGATTTTTAGAAGTTTTTGACATAACAGATAAATAAAGTGCGAGTAAATAAAAGAGAGCAATAATAAAACCAGTGAGTGGCCCAATCCTTTTTAGCACAAAGGACAAGCCGGTTGTTTTACTTATGAATACCAAACGTTCTTGAGGACACACGAGAATTACGTCAAGTTGCTTTCGCTTCATATTATTCATTAATCTTCAATGTTTTAATAAGTGTTGTGTGGGTGAGCCTATGCTAATGCACCTCCCTTACTTGGACCAGTACATACTTGTGATTACACCCCTTGCAAGCTTCTGCGAATACAAGGGAGTAATTAAGATAAATCTAACCACAGCTTTAAACTCTGGGATCATACGCTCCCTCGTGCACTAGTTTACCAATGGGGGTTCAGGTTTCTGTCGCTCCGGCAACCCCACAATAGGTAAACTAAATACTCAATGCATTCCCCTAGGCAAATAAAGGTGAAGTACCATGTAGTCGATGTTCACATGACACCACTAGAAGAATAACACCACAACTTAAATATCAAACCATTAAATATTACTCAACATAATTCCACTAATAGCATCAAGACTTCTCCCATGTCCTCAAGAACTAAACGGACTACTCACAGGACATCATACAGATCATGATCAGAGGTGATATGATGACGAATAACAATCTGGTCATAAACTTAATTCACCGATAAAACTCAAAAGCATCAACCACAAGGAGTAATTAACACTGGGAGAGTTTCCCCTATGAACTAAACAAAGAACAACCCTAGATGTTTGAGCGGAATGAAGTGGAGCGATAGAGATGATGGTGCTGGCGGTGGTGTCGTGGGTTTGTCACGTCAGATGTCTGTAACATCCCAAAATTATTATCAGGATTATATTCCAAAAATGAGAGCCAACAAAAACTTTTGTTGTCTATTGTATGTTAATTGCTTTTGTTACTTGAGATGTTGTTCTTGCTGTTTGTGTGAGTGTTTGCTCTAGTGAACACTAGTAAGAAAGAAAGAAAACAAAATGTAAAATCAAAACAAGAAAAATAAAAGTGACAAGTTGTCACATGAAAATCTTCAAGTGACAAACCCAATTAATTTCAAACCAAAGTCAGTGGAGTTGTAATGTAAACACTCCCCATTTTGTTCCTACCACTTTCCCCTCTCAAATATTATTTTTGAACTAGTTTTGAAATTCTAAAATAAAAAATTGAAATAAATTAAAATAACATAAACAAAGTACTATAAAAGAAAATGTTTCAAAACATTTTATTATTTTATGCCAATTTTTGTGGAGCTTCTGTACATTATGGGAAGGCCCCACAAATTTTTGCAAATTTTTCTAAAATGTTTAATACACTAATTAAATCCTAGAAAACCTTCTGGATTTAACAGAAGGACTAAAACAGAAATAAAAAAAGAGGCAGAGAGGAGGCAGGGGGTTTTCTGCGAAAACGTCATCCCCTACCTCTCTCCCTCGCCCCGACGTGCCGCCGTGTCGCCACCACCGTCGTCGCCGTTTCCGCGCTCCCCAGGCCCCCCTGGCCGCGCACCCCCTCGCCCCCGTGCCTCTGCAGCCGCGGCGCCGCAGAGGAGGGCAGTTACGCCGCCCCTCGCCTCGATTTCCCTCCACTGTCGCCGTGGCGAGCTCGCCGTCGTCGACCAAATTGGCCCAGCTCGCTGCTCCCCGACACGCCGCGCTTGGCCGAGATCTTCTAGAACACGTCCGGACCCCGGTGAACGCCTCGTCTCCACGTCCCTCGCACCGCCGCGTCGGATTGGGGAGAAATATCTCCGCCGTGTCGCCGTGGACGTCGCCGTGCACTCCGTCCACCGTACACCGCATCCTGCGCTATAAAGCCACCCCCGCACCCTCTGCGAACACCACACCACCCCACTCCCTCACTGACCCCTCTCAATTCGCCGTGCACCGCCAGGAGGGCGTGCTGTGCCGTAGCCACTGCCGCCGTCGAGGTCCGTCGTGGCCACGACGCCACACTGTCCCATTCTTCCCTCTCTGGCCTGCACTAGCTTCTCTCTGCTTCACTACACTCACCGCACCCTTTTTCCGTTTGATCAGTGCCCAGAAGCGGCCGTGGAACCTCGCCGGAGCTGCTGTCCGTGGCCGAGGAAGACGGAGGCCTCGCCGCCGACGAACCACTCCACCCCAGCAAGTGTAACTCGGCCAGAAGCTTCCACCTCACCACCGCCGTCGATCTGCATCATCTCCGCGACCTCCCGAGCCCTCTAGGTGAGAGATTCATCCACCTCGCCGTCGCCGGCGCGGCAGCGCCGCTCGTTTTAGGTCGCCGACGTTGCCGTCGACGTGGGCAAACGTGGCCCGTTGGATCTAAATCCAACGGTTGCGTACCGCTTCGTTTAGAAATGAAAGAGAGAGAGACTGACGGGCGGGCCCCGCTCGTCAGGATTTTATTATTTTCCAACCACGCACTGTGTCGCTGACGTGTAGGCCCCACTAGTCAGCCTTTTCAACATTATCCAGAGGAGGGAATTTTCGAATTTCAAACTTCTCTAAATAATCAGTACTGGATCCAACTTTGAAATTCAATATCTCGAGATTTAGGAATCCAAATAAATCAAACTCAAATGTTCTGGAAAGCTTATGAAATTGTTTAACCAACACAATTGGTCTCACGTCATTTAAATAAATGAGTAAAAAGTATTATTGAAAATGCTACAGAAGGTTTAAATTCTAAACTTGTTTGTTTCTGATGCTCTGTTAGTCCAAATAATTCGAAACCAATTTTGCTAGCTTAGTACTGCTTTGTGTTAGCTCCCCTAATTTTGGTAGAATTAATTGAGTAGTATGGATTGTTGACTTTAAGATAAACCCTTCTGGACTAAAACAGACAAATATGTTTATTGGTTGATCCAAATGAGTTAGGACCAATTTTGTTAGCTCACATATATCCATGTTTAGTTACCCCTAAAAGGGTTTAATTTTTGGAACAATATAATTTAATTGGTAGCTAAAACTTGATTAGTAAGCTACTGGATTCAATCCAATGTGTAGGGAGTTTGGTAACTCCAAATGATCCAATTCAAATTGGGTTGTATTCTACACATCAGTGGCTTTCCATAGAATTTTAGTTTGTATTTTTGTGACCAACAGAACTCAAGTTGTGGAATTAAACATGAATAACTAGTTCTGCCATAATTTAGAAGTAATTAAAAAGTGTTTAATTCAATTTTGTTTGAAAATCAAATCGTGTGGTTTGATGTGTGCAGTAGCTAATTGTGATGTTGATGAGGGTTATGTTGAGTTGATTGCTTGTATAGCTTAGTGATTGTTGGCATTGTTTGTTTGTTAATTAGACGAGAACGTTGTCGGATATATCGAGGAAGGAGAGTTTGCTGCATTTGAAGAACAAGAGCAAGATCACTTTGCCAAGCAAGGCAAGCTATTCTCTGAGCTTGCACTACCAACATATGCATCTACTTTCATAACATGTTTTACTCTCAAAGCAAGATTTATAAAACCCATTTCAAAAGTATATGGATATTATTTTGCCACCCTATGTAGTAGTTTATATAAAACTTTAGGATGGGAAAACAATGTTGTTTATTCAAAACTCCTTTTGAAATTTCTTATGAGTTTATGAAATACCAAGATGTCGGTGTTGGAATGGAAAAGTGAAAAATGGTGATGTTTATGAAAAATGCACAGTGTCCTAGTACTATGGAAACCAATCCTACCCTGTGCGACCACATTTACCACATATGGGAAAAGGCGTAGTCATGTAGTTTGCTCTTATTAGTATGGGATACCTCATCGACGGAGATGACTCCGTTATGCATGAGGGGATGGTCCGAGGATCTACCCCCTGACCTGGGTCCTCACACCAAGTTGGTGGGGAGGATAGAAGGTTCCACCATAAACCGCCGGACAAAACTATGAGTCCTCACACTTAGGGTTTCTGACAGGAAACCGGACTGGGTGTCGATGGAAAGTGTCATATGGGAAGGATCCTATACTAGCATGAGCAAATAAGAGGCTATGGCCGGTGGCTTACTTCGCATACATCTGGTATGGCGAGACGTGGCAGACACGATGAGTTGCCGGATGAATGTGGGTTTAAAAGCGTGCTACCTCTGCAGAGTGTTTAAAACTATTCGAATAGCCGAGTCCTCGGATATGGACAATTGGGAGACTGTCCTAAGACCATGTGCAAGTTTTAAAAAAAGGCTTTGAGTTTTAAAAGAGATATGAAGTGGAGATTGTTTCCTACATCTATACCAACGGATCGGTATGAGGTGGTTGGATGAAAGTAGACCATGACGTGCTATGGTCGGAGAAAGGAGGAGTTTTGGAAAAACAGATGAAAACGGTGACTTCTTTAAAAATAGTGATAAAACTCTTCTTACCTTTTTCAATAAAGATATAGAGATGTTTAAATAAGAAAAGTTGTCAACTAAAATAAAACTGGTGCATACTCATGTTGGGGTAGTTTGCGAGTACATTCAAATGTACTCATATTGGTTTCGTCCCTGGCTATTGTCCTAGCCAGACTACGAGGAGGAGCATTACGCCGAGCAAGAGTATGGCGACTTCTATGCGAACTAAGGATCTCCACAAGTCAGCTGCCTGTCGGGTCGTCGTCGTTAGAATATGATGTCGATTACGCCGTAGCTTCCACTGATATATTTGGTTTGGCCCATGAAGGCACCTATGTAAGAACTTGGTCTAAATGACCATTTATGTAAGACTTTTATTCGGTACTGTAATGGATGTAAACTTTGGTATCCAATTCGGATTATGTGCAACGACAGACTGATCATGGGATCGTTGTGTTAAGCATAATCGGGTATTTCGGACAGCTAGTCCAGGGTCCCCACAATGTCATTGATGACTTCGTAGGTGTGGGATTACGCGAGTCAAGCATCTTCGAGCTTGGGATCGCAGGAACAAAGATCAACACAGATTTACCCAGGTTCGGCCCCCTCAATGTGAGGTAAAAGACCTACTTCCTGCCTACCCTAGATTGGTATTGATATGATAATCGGGGTGTTACAATGGAGGTGATCCGATCTGGTACTCGCCGTATGAGCTAGGGTTTTTGGGGCTTGACCCTCTAAGTCCTGCGAGTCCTCTTTATATACACAGAGGCTCGTCAGGTTACAAAGGAAACTTTCTCCACAAGGAATATACTATCTGGGACCTATCCGGAGACTGGCTCGTCTCCGTGTCTTCTAGATTCTTCTCCTTGTGGCGGTTAGATTTTGGGCTTGATCCCATGTGGGCTTTTATCCGTGCGAGTAGAGTAAGTCGCACTGGGCCGCGGGTTAATCCAGAAAGTATTCCCCCGACATTAGCCCCCAAGATTGGTTGGGACTTTGTGGTGAGAATCTTCTGACTCTTGAAATGGTCACTGAGCCGCACTGCAAACGTTCTGACCAATCTTCTGACTTACGCGATTCAGAGCCGTGACTTATCTGTGCGACTCATCTCCTCTTCTGGAAATATTCTGTTTCCTTTAATTACGGACCGTTACTCATTTTGCGGGCGCAAATTGTGCCGTTGGTTGCGAGCGCAGATAGTGCCGTTAGTTGCGGGTCCCTCCAGTTATAAGCTGCGGCCGCCTAGGTTATTATTCACTTGCCCTTGCAATCTCCTCATCCGTAGCCGCGCCGTCTTCTTCCTCAAACCGAGCTTAGTCCCCCGATCCAATCTCCTCTTCGCAATGGCGCCCAAGGCAAAGCCATCTGACGATAAGCGCAAGATCTCCTGCAACTGGAAAGGATCCTGGGTGACAGAGGAGACTCTTACGGATCTCGCCGAAGCTGGCTTCTTGCCGCCGAAGGAGAACAGCGTCTGGCGGGCGCCAGGCGATGAAATCGAGCCGCGCCCCAAGCCCAACGAGCTGGTGATGTTCGTGGAGCACGTGGAGCGTGGATTCACGCCGCCAGGTTCTCCCTTCTTCCGCAATCTGCTGCAACGCCTAGGCCTCCGTCTTCACGACATCGGGCCCAACTCAATGCTCCAGGTGAGCAATTTTCATGTGTTGTGTGAGGACTATCTTGGCATAGCCCCCAACATCGATCTGTGGCTGGCCTCTTTCACCTGCAACAGCCAACTTGTCTCCAAGGGCGGCGCCTACGTTCAGGTCAGCGCCATCTCTCTTCAGCGCCATAGAAACTCTTGCTTCCCAAACTAGCCCTGGCGAATCGACCCAGGGCTTGGCAAAAATCTTTCTTCTAGTGCCAAGACACTTCACCGGAGGGCAAAACTCGCCTTCCCTCCTGGTCTAACACCCTCTTCGTGCCCACTGAGGCACTGAAATCCAAACCACGGGATGCCTCCATGTCCTTTATTAATGAGTCGCTGATCAAGGTCCGTGCCTTGATTAACCATGGCCTTACTGGCCTTGATCTCCTTTCTTGCTGGACAAAGTGGCGTATCCAACCAGTGAGTCCCCGTCAACGGTCCTTCCTTGAATGCTCTGGCACTTCTGCAGACATTGATCGTGTCAAGGCCGCTGACTGGGAGCCTGAAGACTGGTGGAATTCATCTCCCGTGTGACGGAGGAGAAAGACATCTCCTTTGATAAGGTGGGGCTTGCCCCTTTTAGTGTTAACAACAAGCCTTTTGAGGTAACTTCTCTTCCCTGTCTTTTTGACTTTATAGTTGAGTCGCATTCCTTTCTTAATACTGCGACTTATATTTTCCCGATCCAGGCTGATGAGAATTACTGGTCGCTGCCTGCGACCGACGCCGGCACTGCTGCTCCCAAGCGTGCCACAAGAAAGAAGTTGCTGCCCGCTCTAGAGGGCAGCGAAATTGCTGGCATCCCCTCTGTCGCCACTGCGGCCTCAGAAGGTGAAGAGACTGAACTGGACGAGGATGACAGTCCAGTGCCAGCCACAAGCTCTGTCGCCGCGGCTGGCCCAACTCCCGCAGAGCCTCCAAGAGGCTATCTCGTGAGGGGCCAGAGCTTGATGCTCTGGAGAATCCTGAGGCCACGAAGCGTCGCAAGCCTGCTACGGGCGACCCCCTCCGCTGCCAGGCGTGTGTTCAAAGCCACCGCCTCAGCTGAAGAAGACATGGGTCCCCATTCTGGTAATTTCTACTGTCTTGACATCTTGACTGTTTATTCTTTTTCCTCTACTGACACGCAAACTTCTGCTCGTAGATTCTGGGACCCAAGGCCTGTCATCACCGTCAAGTGGCGAGCTTATGGCCTTTGTGAAGATGGCTCCAGAGTTAGTGACTTTCCTTGCGCTTATAATACTTTTATTCTGGTTTATGTGCCCCCTCTTCACACAATGCCCTTGTTTTTTGCAGAAGTGCGGTTAAATCCGCGGCTGAGCCTGGAGTTGTTTCTGAAACCGCGGTTGAGCCGCGTTTATCACCTGCGGCTCATACCGCCATGGTGGAGGGCGTGGCCACCACTGATGACTTGGCCACGGTCCCTGTTCTTGACACAGCTGCCCAAGAGGTGGCTCTGGAGGATAGAACGGATCCCCTTACGATCCAAGACGTGGAGAAGGTCAACCCTTCCTCCATAGCTGTAATGGCCAAGGATGCTGATGCGCCGGTGATTGAGTCGCCAGCGGCTGACAGCCAGCGGTCGCCAGTTCTGCGTGCTGAGGTTGCTTCCTCCTCCTTTATGAGCCGCTGAGAAACTGTCAGAGGCCATCATTGCCTCAAATGACAAGCAAGCCGTGGAGCTCCGCAAGGCGCTATCTGACCTGTCTGCGGCTACAAGGTAAACTTCTGCTTCCACTTATCTGTCTCTAGCCCCCAAGGATCAAGTTTCTTCTTTGACTGTAAAGGGAGACTTGATACTTCTCTTTAGCTGTTGATATGTACTTACTAGCTGATGTACTCTTGGTAGGAGGAACTAAGCTCCATAATAGTCGCAAAACTCGCCTTGGAAAAGCAGTTGGGGGAGACTCCTTCTGAACTGGAGAGGCTGCGCGAGCTCCTTGGCCAGCGTGACGCTGAGCTGAAGAAGAGGGAAGAGGATGGGCGAGCTATCTGATGAAAGCTTCAAATTATCGGAACAAGCCAAAGCCACCGAGCTGCGGCTTAAAAATGTTGAAGGAAAGTTCCAAGAGAGGGTCCAGCAGCTGGACCTCCAAATCAATGCTCAGAAAGACGCCATCGCTGTAGCCAACGAGGACGCAAGGCTCAAGGCTGTTGCCATTGGCGAGCTTGAGAAAAAGTTGAAAAAAGTTTCTGATGCCCATAACCTTGTCCACGCCAAAGTTTGCATCATGACTCAAGAGTTAACTGGTATGTGTTGCGACTCATATCTGCATCTGTTTTCTCTACTATCTTTGCCTGTATATTGTAGAGCTGACGGAGACATGCCTCGATGTAGGTGAAGATGCCGCGTTGCAGCGCGGCAGTACTCAAGAACAGCTGGAGTATATCCGTGAGTTTTCGCGAAAAGCTTGCGATGCCATGAGATCGCTGTCCACCTGTCTTCTGCCGAAAAAGCCTGCTCCTGCTGATGCTGAGGGACTTTTGAAGAGACTGCTCAAGGCGCCTCAATATTTTTTGGACTGGAAAGAATCCTCAGCTCGCACCGGTGCGGCTCATGTTCTTGCTTTGGCCAAGACATATTATCCTTCTTTTGATGCTGCCAAGGTTGCACAAGGCAGGCCCTCGAAGAAAGTGGATGGCACCGAGCTGAAGGCCTCAGAATATTCGGCGACTTGGAAGGACATGCGCGGCCATGCGACTGAGCTGGTGGAGGGGATAGATCTTGCGACCTATATGGGCAAGTATAATGCAGATGGAAGCAGATGGGAGAAGTTACCCGCTCCATCATCCAGTGCGGTGATCCCGCAGGAGAAGAACCCTTCACCGGGTGTTTCCAGCTCTGCAGCCCCCAAGCCCGACGGAGAAGCCGTCCAGCGAGCCTGCGACTGCTCCTTCTGGCAAGCTTGGTAAGCCGCCTGTTCCTCCTTCCCACAGGCCAAAAACTGCGCACAAATGAAGAAGAGAAACAATGGTTTGATGATATTGGCCCTTATCGGCCTGTAATAATTGTTTAGAATTTATGTGTCATAAGACAATGTTATGGTTTGCTTAAGTACTCTCAGCAGTACATGTTTCGACCAATAGGCTGGTCCTTATGATTTGTCTCGGTTTTTCCTCACTTAGGCCCTTGCGCGGCTCAGTATTTCCCAGGTAAAAAGTGCGTGTTCAGGGTCGAGAGCGGCCATGATAGGCGATCAAACTCGATTGACGCCGCACCCCCAGTACTTTGGCCGCATAGTGCAAGTCGCATCCAAGAGAGGTTGAGTATAATCACGATAAATGCCACTCGTTTGGCGATCCCAAGGAATAGGCCGCGCTAAAAAGCTGCCGCGCCCCCAAGGGACCAATGATTAAAAAATAAAAGACTCACAACTCAATTGGTAGTTTGAGATGCTTTATTTCAGAATCATTATATGATACATAGGGTCGGTCGCGCCTAGGTGGCGACCAGAAGTGATGCTTGGGTCGGTTGCGCCTAGGTGGCAACCAGAGATGTTACATGGGTCGGTCGCGCCTGAGTGGCGACCAGAAATGGGTCGGTCGCGCCTTGGTGGCGACCAGAAGTGTTACATTGGGTCGGTCGCGCCTGAGTGGCGACCAGAAATGGGTCGATCGCGCCTGGTGGCGATCAGAAGTGTTACATTGGGTCGGTCGCGCCTGAGTGGCGACCAGAAATGGGTCGATCGCGCCTGGGTGGCGATCAGAATTGAAGTTTTTAGCCCTGAGTGGCCAGCTTGATGATGTAAACTCTTAATGATTTTGTTGCGGCTGCTGATGGCAACTCGCGATGCCTGGGGTGTGTCTTTATTGGCGATGGCTTGTAGCTTTGACTTCCTTGCCTCCCTTGCGGCCGTGATCTGAAGTCGCAAGTCAGGCAGGTGCCTCTTGGCCTTCACGATGTCATCAAAATTCTCCTGCGACTCGCGCATGGGCGCGCTTTCTGCGATGCAAGCTGCTCTGGCCATGGCCTTGTCGCCTTCTTCGCATTCTTGAGCTATTCTTTTGTCGCCATCAATGGTGATGACTCCCCTGGGGCCTGGCATTTTAAGTTTAGGTACACATAGCACGGCCTAGCCATGAACTTTGCGAATGCTTCTCTGCCAAACAGCGCATGATATGGGCTCTGGAAATCTACAACCTCGAACCAGATATACTCGCTCCTGAAGTTGCTTTGTGTCCCAAAGGCGACCTCCAAGTTGATTCGTCCCAATGGCTGAGCTGATATGCCTGGTACGACACCGTGAAACGTCGTTCTTGATGGGTGTAGCTGCTTTTCTTGGAGGTTCATTCTTTTGAAGGTTTCATAGTATAATATATTGATGCTGCTGCCTCCATCCATCAGCACTTTGCTCAACTTGTATCCTGCGACTTGAGGGGTAACCACCAGCGCGAGTTTGCCCTCTTCATTTATTTCCCTGGGTGATCCTCGCGGCTCCAAACTACTGGCTGCTCGGACCACTTTAGCCACTGTGGTACAGCTGGTATTATGGCGTTAACAGCCTGATTGCGTCGTCGCAGCTTTTGCTCCCTTCTTGAAGTATTGACCACAATGGTGTGATACTGACCCAATTGTTTTGGGAACTGTGGCTGATCTGGTTGCGGATTTGGGACGGCGTTGTTGCTGTTGTTACCTCCGCCGTGGTTACCTCCCTCATTGTTTTGATGATTGTTGTTTATGTTGAGTGGTTGCCCATCCTTCCACTTTTTGTAATGATAGCACTGTGCCTTTGTGTGGTTGGGTGGTTTCCCATCTTTTCCTATATGGATGTCGCAGGGGCGGTTGAAAACCTCTTCCAAGTTAACTGGGTGAAAATTCCTTCCTCTGCCGCTGCTTTGCTTGTAACGAGTGTTCGTATTTGCAACTAACCCCGAGTTTCCTTCCTCGTTTTTGCGCTTGTTATAACTCGCATTAGCATTGCTAGCTTGCTGTTGTTGAGGCCTGCTACTGGCCTTCTTTCCCTTGCCAGTATTTTCCTCTTCCTCCCCATCAGATGCGTCTCTGGTTTTATCCGAGCTAGCATACTTGTTGGCCGCTGCCATTACCTCGCTTAGGCTCTTGACTTTATCCTTCATGCGACCTAGTTTGTGGACCAGCGGCTCAAATTTGCAATTTTTCTCCATGACAAGGACTGCTGAACTGGGGGTATGTTATCTGAGGAATGTATGATTTCTGCGACCCTTCTCATCCAGTGGCGACTCGACTCACCTTCCTTCTGTACACAACGCTCAAGGTCCTCTATACTGCAGAGTCGCTTGCATGTTCCTTGGAAATTTTTGACAAAAGCTTCCTTCATCTCATCCCAAGAGTTTATTGAATTTGGCGGCAAGTTCTGCAGCCATATATGGGCTGCGCCTTCTAACATCATGTTTAGGTACCGTGCGCAGATCTCTTCGGATGCGTTTAGGATGCTCATGCCCATCTCGTAATTATTGAGCCAAGTAACAGGGTCCATGCTTGCGTTGTAGTTGGCGACCTTACGAGGTCCTTTGAAATCTGCAGGGAACGGTTCGGACCTGATCCTTTCGCTGAAACAGACTGGGCCTTTGAGTCGCGACGATAGATTGGATGAAGCTGGCCTTCCTATTGGATTAGCCGCCGCGTGTGGCTGCATAACTTCTATGGGTTGAACTTGTTGAGGTTGATTTTGAGCCGCAGGTTGATTTTCCCTTTGTCGCCTAGCCGAACTTGAAGTCGCAACGTGCGGCGACTCCGCGTGGATGCTTCTCTCCGCCGTTGCTCTGCTATTGTAGGGAGTGGAGTGCAGCCGTCCCGCGTGTTCGGACATGTTTGCCTGCTGTATTACTGCTGTGCTCAGCATCTCAATGGCGCGCCTCGCTCTCTGTCCATCGGTGTGTTTCCTGCTGGCGCTAACCTGGCCAAGATGTTCGTAGCCGCAAAGAGATTCTCCACTGGGCTAACATAATGTCCTTGCGGTGTGTGGAACCTTTGAGGCTGCTGTGGCGGCTGCTGAACAAAGGTTGGCTGCGGCAATGGCGGGGGCATGATGGCCCTATTGTTAGCTTGTATTATGGCCCTTGACTCAGGTATTTCCGCTGCTCTTGGTGCTGCGAAGGACGGAACCGCTGGTACAACTGATGATACAGCGATCGCTTGAGCCGCTGGCGCGGCTGATGGTGCCACGGACCGCATAACCAGGGCAGACGGTGCCATGTGTGTGGGCACCGCGACTGATGGTTGTGTAATTCCTGACCATGCGACCGGGCGCACTGTGTTGGTGGCGACTGATGGGATCGCGTTGGGTGGTGCCGCGGGAACCGCGATTGTTGGTCCGGCGGTGGGCGATTGGAACAGCTCCATAGGATTTACTGCTCCTGGCTGCAGGCGACTCGCATGGCGTCTGTGTGGCAAGGTGGCCTGTACTCCTTGTAGAGTATTGGTTTCCTCGATGAGTCGCAGTTGCTCCTGTTGGAGGCGCTGTTCCTCGCGCGCCAGCCTGGCTCTCTCGTCTGCGATTCTCTGGACTTCATCATATAGCCCGATCCTGGTGGCCTCCAATTCTGTCACTCTAGCGGCCGCGTTAACCGCATATTGGCGTAAGTAACACACTTCCCTGTGGCGGCATGACCGCTGCGTCGGGGCTACCCTTGACCCTGATCCCGCAGTCGCAACTCCGGGTGGAGTCTCTCTGTTTGCAACTCCTGAGGCCGCGACTCCTGGCGTTACCGTAGCGGATGCCGCGACTCCTGATGCGTCTGGCGCGGCCTGTTCTGCTGCTTCTGGCGGCGTGGGGGCTAAGCTGTCTGGTGGCATGCCCAGCCCTTCGTCCGCTTCTGTGGTCCTGTAGACCCCTTCTGTGTGCCGATCTTCTACGGAGGGCGAGTCGCCATCCACAGGGCCTCCGCATAGCCTTTCCTCAAGGACATACTCAATGGATTGGCCTTCTTCGTCTTCAAGAGGTAGCGACTCGTAGTTGATAGATTCTTCTTCTTGGTCCACCGTTACTGCGACTCCTTCTTCTGAGTCGCCATGTTGCGATGGATCTTCTGACTCGCCGCCAATGAAGCCGACGAAGACATGGACAGATCCAAACGGGATGATGTGGCCGGTTTCCAGGTAGTCAGCTTCCGGCCCCCAGCTTGAATCGTCAATGAGGGGTGTGCCATTGACCGTGATGATGCGGCCAACGACAAGATCTTCAGCTCCCTTCATGGATCCTGCGCGGAACGTGACGCTCTTGACCGCAGGCCCACGGTGGGCGCCAACTGTCGTGGGTTTGTCACGTCAGGTGTCATAGATGACTTCGTAGGTGTGGGATTACGCGAGTCAAGCATCTCCGAGCTTGAGATGCAGGAACAAAGATCAACACAGATTTACCCAGGTTCGGCCCCCTCAATGTGAGGTAAAAGACCTACTTCCTGCCTACCCTAGATTGGTATTGATATGATAATCGAGGTGTTACAATGGAGGCGATCCGATCTGGTACTCGCCGTATGAGCTAGGGTTTTTGGGCTTGACCCTCTAAGTCCTGCGAGTCCTCTTTATATACACAGAGGCTCGTCAGGTTACAAAGGAAACTTTCTCCACAAGGAATATACTATCTGGGACCTATCCGGAGACTGGCTCGTCTCCGTGTCTTCTAGATTCTTCTCCTTGTGGCGGTTAGATTTTGGGCTTGATCCCATGTGGGCTTTTATCCGTGCGAGTAGAGTAAGTCGCACTGGGCCGCGGGTTAATCCAGAAAGTATTCCCCCCACAGGTGGAGATGATGATGATGATCCCGATGAAGTCTGGCGTGATGGTGATGACGATGGCGATGATTTCCCCCCTCCGGGAGGGAATTTCCTTGGCAGATTTCTCCCTGTCGGAGAGCTTTTTCTCTCTGTGTGGTTTCCGCCCCGTGAAGGCGGCGGAATATTTCTTCGAAGGCTCCTCTCGCGTTTTAGGTTTTCAGGCAAGATATACGCGAGAGGGGCGAGCCAGAGGTGTGCCAGGGCGCTAGACGCCACCCCGGCGTGCCCCACATGCCGCCGCGCCGAGGGGTCGTCTGGGCCCCTCGTGGCCCGCCTCTACTCCGTCTTCCGGCTCCCCCTGTTATCTGACGAAATAGGAACTTTTGTATTTTTTCGTGATTTTTGGAGTTCCAGAAATATAGTATCTTGACAGTGCTTTTTCCAGCTGGTTCCTGGCTCCAGCAGTTAAATCCCAATAATTATCAAACATGCAAAATAAGATAAAATAACGTAATTAATGTATCTTAATATGAAATATGTCCATGAATAACAGTAAATTATGATATAAAATAGTGATGCAAAATGGACGTATCACTCGGCTCACAAAATACCAATATTGTTGCGAATAGCCTTCGTAGAGACGATGGCATCGCGAACAGTGAAGACTCGGTAAGGGAGTCATCTAGCGTGTGCACCAACAAATTATGCTAAGCAAGACAAGTAACAAGGTGATAGCAAGATATAGACTTCAAGCACGAAGGCTATCACAATGTAAATAGCATAAGTAAAGAGCTCGGGTATAGAAATAACCGAGGCACGTGGAGATGATGATGTATTCCCGAGTTCCTCCTTTTTAGGGGAGTACGTCTCGTTGGAGGGGTGTGAGTTTCAAACTCAAGACGCCACAAATGGCCTCACCCTATTCTCCGATGAACCTCGCACAAAAGCTCAGTTCACCTTCCACTATTGATTTCCTTTTGGGCGGAAATCGAATCTCTTACAACAATCTTGAGGCACAAGCCACAAAAGGATTGGGAGCTCCCAAGTGACCACAAAAGGCCTCAACCGCCACAAAAGGCGTCTAGGGTCCAAAGACCCAAGAGTAACAAGCTCACGAACTTTCACTTCCACGAATCCTCGTGGAGAGCACAAACCGATGCACAATGCAATGACAAGAGCACAAGTGCTCAAATCCTTCACTCTCAATTCCCACCAAAAGCAACTAATGCTTGTGGGGGGGGAGAAGAGAGGAAGAACAAAGAAGAACTCAACAAATGGAACTCCAAAATATTGATCCAAAGGGTTCCTCTCACTTAGAGGAGAGATGGATTGGTTGAAATGTAGATCTAGATCTCCTCTCTCTTTTCCCTCTAATTGGAGGCAAGAATCATGGAGGAATAGAGAGAAATCCAAGCTCAAGAAGGTCAACAATGGGGGGCTTTTTCGTGCTCAAGAGCTTGTCTCTTTGGGGAAGAAGGAGGACTTTTATAGGGTATCCGGTTCCATTTTGGATCGGAATATCCGACCCTGTTGAAACCTTCTGGAGGTAGCCGGATATTTACAACCGGATATTGCTAAAAGGACCGGAATATCTGGTTTTCAGAAAATTGACAGAAACAGCAAAACGAAAACTGCAATAACTTTTTCATCCGGACTCCGATTTCGATGTCCTTGGGCTCGTTGGAATCGCAACGAATAGCTCTTCAAGATCATGCAAAGAAACATCATAGTCCAACAAGGGAGGATAAAACCAAATGTAGAAAGGTAAGCCTCTCTAAAAAGAAACAGCCGGTAAATCCTCCAATATCAAAAACGCAACAAGATATTCATATGAAATCCGTTTTTGATGAACTAGAGCTTGGTATGGAGATGAACACAAGCTCTAAATTCACACATGGATAAAAGCCAAATAAGAACCAAGAAAGATGATATGCCAAGAATGCAAAAGTTTGAGCTCTCCACAAAGGTGCGATCAAGTTACTCACTTGAGAGCCCCTCTTGATAGTACGCCGTCTATCCTATAACCCGGTCTCCCACTAACACCATGAGACCGGTAAAATAGAAACCTTATCAAGATCATACCTTTGCCTTGCGCATTCCACTTGAGCTAGATGATGAAGATCTTGATCTCTTCAATTGGACCACCTTTCTTGATTGTGCTTCGCTTGGTGAAGACTCACATATCACTCCCCCATACACCAAGATGGGAGAGTCTCTATAAGGCACATCTTCACTTGACCAATATCTCTAAATGAGTGACAAGCTTCAACCATAGGATTTCTTCGATATGCTTCTCTTGAACTTGCACTTCATCTTCTTCTCTTAATATATATGATGGCTTGGAGATAAACATGAATGTTTACTCAGTCTTCTTTTCCAAGCCACACTTGCACTAAGCTCAACTCTAGATGACCATTTGTGTGGATCACACCTTAAATATTACTTTGGTCATCACTTTATCTTCTTCTTTCAATCTTGATACCAACACATGGTGTTTAAGCATTGTCAATGGATAAGCCCTACAAGGATAAATCAATGCAACCATTAGTCCATAGAGATTGTCATTAATTACCAAAACCACACATGAGGGCTCATGCACTTTCAATCTCCCCCATTTTGGTAATTGATGACAATCTCATTTGAGAGGGTTTATAATATGTAATTTAACGAATAAGGAGCGGTTGCACTAACATTAAATACTACGAAAGTATGTGATGTTAATCCAACCACATATATAGTGCAAACTCCCCCACAATCTATGCACGTGAGTAAGAACATGAATTTAATGCATATATTGTCAACCATTACCGGTGGTGGAGTTTCCACTATATACAAAACCAAGCAACGAATGCAAAGGCGAGAAAGGCAAATACTTAAGAACCAATCAAAGTACAAAGCTGAATTCCATAAACCCTCCAAAACTTCTCCCCCATTGGCAAGAATTGCTGAAATGGGAAAAAAGCTTCAGAAGGCCAACATAGTGAGAGTTCCTCCACGAGTTAGCTTTTCTCATAAAAATGAGTATAATCAAGTGGACATTTCCACCGATCAATAAAAGGAGGAAATCAAACTATATTGAGAATCCAAAGATTGCAACAAAAATAGAAAAGGAAAGATACCTCAACAAAAGAGGCAAGCAATCAAAGGATCCGAAAAACCAATTGGACACAAGAAAATATTATGATAAGATCAACCAAGTGTTCTAAAAATCAAGAGAGTGCTCCCCAAGGTACATGCACAAAGTAGGATTTGCATTGCAATATGGTGTGCACAACATGGAATCCTCACTCCCTCCGAGATAATTTCGAACACAAATACGTGCAAGAGAGCATAGATGAAAAGAAGCAAAACAACTTGCAACAAAACAATGTTGAGCATTGAGAACAAGAGGAGGCAAATAAAGACTTGCTCAACCGAAAAAGATGGGTGTGCCATGGAGAGACATTTTAGGAGACTAATGCAAAGATGAGCGAAGCATCGACATAGTCTTTCAAGATAAGAGGCACATAGTGGATATCAAGTCTTTCCCATAAACACAACCCAAAGAAGATGTAGCAAATAGGTCCACAAGTTTATTAAGATGCAAAAGGGATACCAAATGAAGAGCGAAGCTTGTGCCTTTTAGAAACCACCAAAGAATCAAAAACAATAAAAGGGTGGTCACTAACAAATTGGAATATTAATTAAAGATGTAACTACTCCCATGTGTATAAGTTTCTAAGTAGACACCAATCATGAAGATATAAGTCTATAAAGAAACATGCACACACAAAAATAGATACTAGGGTAAAGAACATGATATCCAAGAGGAATTCATAAATATACCATTAAGATTTTTGCTTAAAAGCATAGCACAAAGCTCAATTTAATCTTAAAAGGATATAGATGAACTTCCAACACAATCTTATCATAGCATCCAAAAATATCCACAAGGGAACAAAGTTAGTTGGGATGCTCCGAGAAAGATAACAAGTATCACATAGAGCAAATGATTTTGCAAATTCATCAATATTGCACATGAGAGAGTTTGAGTAGAATTGCTAGATTAACATATTTGGGATAGGTGAATCATGAAAATGATTATATAAATTTCCTTTGATATGTAACCATCCCGGCTTGCTCACATTTGCAATAAAAATGTTTTGATAAGAACTTTGAGAGAACCACATCAATTGCAACTATTTATGCCAAGAAGCAACCTACACAAGGTTGAATGCTAGTAAATTAGGCATGAGGTAGATACTTGTTACCGAGATAGCATTGGTGATATAGAGGATAAAAGTTCACGATCATCCAAGCTGGGCTCCAATAAGCACATGGTGACACCACCTTCCTTGTATATGAGACAAGCTTCCAATGCATCTCCAATGTACCTAAAACAAATTCAAGTACAAAATGGTACCCAAACTCATTGGGTCTGATGGGGGATAATAACCCGGTAGGCCCATGAAGAGGGAAGCGTGACCCGCCAGGCAGAAGGCCCGGCCAGGACAACTAACCATCAGCATGGGCCAGGTTACGTCGATAGGCCAGCATGCTTGTCGGTGACCCGGCTAGTAAAGGAAAGCTTCTAGAAGACCCGGAGGCGGTGCAGGACTTGGAGGACACAAAGGCCAGAAGACCTGGAGTAGGACTCCGAGTCTAGGTAGAACCCGGGCTTACCATGTAAAGAACCAGGAGACCCGGACGTCTATATAAGCGGGCTCCTAGGTCATAGTTAGACAAGCTTTACCGGATAAGTTCCTACGAGACAAGTTTTACCAGCGAGAGAACCAGAGAGATCGTCGCTACCAAGCGCACCTTGTAACCTAGATTGAGATCCGGCTCTATTGTCGTAGACGGGTTATCGAGATTGAGATCAATAATAGCATAGCAGGAAGTAGGTCTTTATCTCCAATGGAGAGGCTGAACCTGGGTAAATCCTTTGTCCTTGCAGAACTAAACAATCTCCCAGACACTAGCTTCGTCTGGCCCAACAACTCAAGTTACCCTATGGTAACATCTGCCATGACAACCCCACGACAGTTGGCGCCCACCGTGGGGCCTGCGTCCAAAGGTGTCATCATCATGGGAGAAGCTATGCAAGGAATCAAGAACTTCGTTTTCGGTGAGGTTACCATCAACTCACAAGGAGAAACTGTCGTCGACGATTCTGGCTGCGGGCCGGAATCGGATCTACTAGAATTAGGTGATGTTATTCCAATTGGCAAGATTAATGTTTTCGTTGGTATGATACATGCAACTAGATCTGCTAGTGATGAGGAGTATGAATCTGTGTCAGGAGCCGCCATGCTCGTCCAATCTGACGGGGAGGAATCAGTAGGCACATCAGAGGCTGGGTTACCATTGGTCATGCACGAGGAACAGTTGGGAGAGCTGGCATGGATCCCGGGTGATGCAATGGAGCATGAAGAGGATACATAATCCATCTTTCCCCTGTTTGAAGGTCGGTACGGGTGCGAGGCAGAAGAAGAGGACGAGGAGGAGCAAGAGTACATCGCAAGCCCGGTTAGGTGGGTGGCAGTTTACACAGCACCTTCGATCAACGCTGGGGCAGCACCATCGACTGTTGTTCCACTAGCTTCAAACCCGGATCAGTAGCAGCAACAGTTACCGCAAATACTGGAGCTGGCGGGTCAGAAGGTGGATGGAGACCCGGCTTCGGTGACAGATGAAAGTGAAGACACGGCTTGGTACAGAAATAGCTTCGGTTTCCTCAACAACCGGGCTCAGGGCGAAGAAAGAAATAATACGGTTAGTGCTCCTGCCTTGTTCAACAATGGCTTGACCCTAGACCCAACATCGCTTACAAGATTGGTTACTCCAGAAAATGCAGCAGCAAGAGCTATAGAGTTAGATACAGCGCGTCGGGCTTTGGAACAGATGCGTAGAGATACAATGGCAGAAAAATAGCAGATGGAAGCTAGACAAAAGCAAATTGAATAGTAAGAGAATCGCCTCAATGACATGACAAGGGTTCACCAGAGAAGACACCAAAGCCGGTTGGTTCCGGGAGTGAACACCATAAACCCAGCAGTATTATTCAAAACCCCGGTGGATCAACCGATAAGTGTGACTCAAGCAAATCCAATTATCAGAACAAGTGTAGAACCAAACAGAGGGACTGGAAGAGCCGGTGTCGCAACTGCCGGGTCACCGGGTTTACTCGCTAGGGGAGCCGGGGGAAATCCGGGTCTGCCACCGCGAGCGCCAAGGTTCCACACGCCAGCAGGTCATTACTCCAATCCGGTGGATAATGTGTACGCCGCAACTTTAGCGCTCGACCGTATTCCCCTTGGAGACTCGCCAGCAGAAATTGAAGCCCGGCGTACCATTGATATGTTACGTACCGCAGTATTCCAGCAAGTTCAGTATTCGAAGGAGAAAAGTGCATTGCATTCCACAACCTATCGTAGTAAGTATACCAAGAGCCGTCATGGTGAGATCCCGCCATTGGCCGGGCCTGCCGTGGCGCAGCAGCAGAATCCACCTCAACAGAACCAGAACAACCAGCAATGTCAGCCCGCCCCTGCAGTTTCGGTGGCTCAGCAGATAGTCAATGGATCACGAGCGAGAAGGGCAGCCAGCGCGAACCCGGCGGTACCTGCCGCAGCAGTGCCGCAAGGAGGACCCGGCGCCGCACCAGCAGTAGCGTCCATAAGTTCACCAGGTAACAATAATTTTGTAGCAAGTTCTTCTAATTTAGCCGGGCCAAAGTGTCTTTCAAATGCCATTAGAGCGGAGCCTTTCCCTGAGAAGTTCAAGGAGCCCAACAAGATATCCAATTACGAGCCTAGCATGGACCCGACAAGTTGGTTGAGCATTTATGAGATGGCAATGTGTATACGCAATGCCACGGAGAATGTTTGTGCAAAATATATGTATCTGATGATGAGTGATGGAGCAGCAAAATTATGGTTCAGGAACTTACCAGAGAAATCCATCAAGTCATGGGACGAGTTAAAGGCAGTTTTCATCAAGAACTTTCAAGGTACATGCAAGCGTTTATTTTCTATTGAAGACCTTGATCGTTGTGTACAGAGGAAGGGCGAGTCAGCGCGGCACTGGATGAGACGGGTTACGGAGATCCTTCACTCCTCATCTGGTATTGAGCCCAAGGATGCGATTTCATCGATGGAAAAGACATGCAAGTTTGTTCCCCTAGTCCAGAAGCTGGGCCGTATGAAGGAGGGCCACCGGGTCAAGCCAGTCACCATGGCTGAGTTGATGGATGCTTGCAACAGGCACGCAGCCACGGACAAGACCCATGATGATACTGAGGAAGAGAAAGGAAAGGTCCTGTGAATAATGGAGGAAAGAACAACAATGGCAATGGAAACAACAACAATATCAATCAGAATCAACACAAGCGTGGGCACAATGAGGGAAGTTCAGAATTGGTGGCAAACGCAAATGCCGGGTTTCAGAGGCAAAGGATGGAAGGAAATTTTCAGGACAATAGAGGGTATCAAGGAAATAATGGGAACTATAATGGTGGAAATAACTATCAAATGTCATGCCCAACCAGCACTGAAGAGGCTTTCAGGATGTCGTGTCCACGCCATAGCAGGAACGGTAGACCCGCCAACCACTCGTTGGCCCAGTGTGTAGATCTAAACAGGTGGAAAAACAATGAGATACATAGAGCACTGCAAGGAGCAGGCAGAAGTGGAGGACCTGGCCCGGGTGGTAACCCGGCTGCGGGACCTTTAACTGGAGCAAATACAGTACCCACCAATATTCAGGAGCCGGTCAAAACGCAGGTAATCAGGCGGGTTTTCACAGCAGCCAAAGCAACTTGGCCAATATCATATATACACCAGTGGCACAACCAAGAGAGAGCGAAAAGTGTCAAAAGGGCGGTTAATGCAGTTGCTGCAGGAGTCCCAAGATATTTAAGGTGGTCAGAGCATACGATCACGTGGAGCGGCGGATCACCCGGATGTTGTTGAGCACCCGGGTCTGCTAGCTTTGGTTGTGGCCCCCCAAGTGGATGGCTTTGAGTTGAAGAAAGTTCTGATGGATGGTGGAAGTAGTATCAACATCTTATATTGGGAGACGTTTTTGCGTATGGGTCTCAAAGAGTCACAGTTACAAAAGACATCCACGTTTTTCATGGCATAGTTCCAGGAAAGTCAGCACACCAGAGGGAAAAATTTCGTTAGAGGTTGCTTTTGGCGAGTCCATTGACAACTTTAGATCAGAGTGGCTCACGTTTGAAGTGGTGAAGTTTCAGAGTCCTTATCATGCACTGTTTGGAAGGCCGGCTTACGCCAAGTTCATGGCGAGGCCGTGTTATGTGTACTTACAGTTGAAAATACCGGGTCCTAAGGGATCATCACAGTTCATGGCAACAAAGAGGTAGTAGCACAGTGTGATGAAGGAGATGCGGCCTTGGCAGAACGTGCTTGTGCGAAAGAGAGTTGAAAGCTTATAGGTCTAATCTTGACCCGGAGATAACACAGCATTGAAAAAACCAACAACAGAAGATGATAGGGCAAAGTTCAAGGCCGCCCAAGATACAAAGATGGTGGATTTCGTGCCTGGAGATTCCTCCAAGCAGTTCGCCATAGGGTCCAATCTTACTGATAAATAGGAAAGCGCGCTCATCGAGTTCATCCGTGAGAATCGGGATGTTTTTGCATGGACACCTAGTGACATGCCTGGCATTCCGACTGAACTCGCTGAGCACCGCTTACATGTTGATCCCAAAGCAAGGCCGGTAAAACAAGGTTTGAGGAAAATGAATGCAGAGAGAAGAAAGGCTATAGGAGAGGAGATAGCCCGGCTCCTAGCAGCTGGCTTTATCATGGAAGTTTTTCACCCAGAGTGGTTGGCTAACCCGGTTCTAGTTCTGAAGAAAAATAACGAGTGGAGGATGTGCATTGATTTTACAAGTCTGAATAAGCATTGTCCCAAGGACCCGTTTGCACTGCCGCGCATTGATCAAATCATTGACGCAGTTGCGGGCAGCGAGCTCTTGTGTTTTTTGGATGCATACTCAGGATATCATCAGATCAAGCTTAATCGGAGATTGGGAAAAGACAGCGTTCATAACCCCGTTTGGTGCTTTTTGTTACAAGACCATGACGTTTGGGTTGAAAAACGCAGGTGCCACATATCAAAGGTGTATTCAGAAGTGTTTTCATGATCAGATTGGGCGCAATGTGCATGCCTATGTGGATGATGTGGTGATCAAGACAGAGAAAGCCGGGTCATTCATTAATGACCTAAGAGAGACGTTTGTTAACTTGAGAAAGTACAAGATGAAGCTCAATCCTACAAAGTGTGTATTTGGTGTTCCAGCTGGGAAGCTCCTTGGTTTCATCGTATCAGAAGAGGGATAGAGGCAAACCCGGAAAAGATCAAGGCTATTCAAAGTTTGAAGAAACCTGAGGAATTGGCAGATGTTCAGAAGTTAACGGGGTGTGTAGCTGCGCTAAGCCGGTTTATTCCCGGCTCGGAGAGAAGGCCATCCCTTTATACAAATTGCTAAAGAAAACAGACAACTTCGTGTGGAATCAAGAGGCAGATGAGGCATTTGAAGCTCTCAAGAAGCAGTTATCAGAGGCGCCAATTCTTGCAGCGCCGGGTCCCAAAGAACCCATGTTGTTATACGTCGCCGCCGGGCCTCAGGCTGTTAGCGCTGTGGTGGTGGTCGAGCGTAAGGAAGTAGGCAAAGAAACCCGGTCCAGAGGCCGGTCTATTACGTCAGTGAGGTATTATCAGAGGCAAAGCAGCGCTATCCACATTGGCAGAAATTAGTGTTTGGTGTTTTCATGGCGAGTAGAAAGTTGAAACCTTATTTTCAGGAACATCCAATCACAGTGGTCAGTTCAATTCCATTAGCAGATATTATCAGAAACTCAGAAGCTACAGGAAGAATCGCCAAGTGGGCAATAGAGATGGGGCCGTATCATATCAACTATGAGCCTCGTACAGCTATCAAGTCTCAAGCATTAGTGATTTTCTCAATGATTGGACACAGTTAAGTGCACCACCCCTTACACCAAGTCTCAAATCTTGGGTCATGCATTTTGACGGGTCTAAGCAAGAGCAAGGTTCAGGAGCCGGAGTTGTGTTAACTTCTCCAAAAGGTGACAAGTTGAGTTATGTGTTGCAAATTCACTTTGATTGTTCCAATAATGTGGCAGAATATGAGGCCTTGCTGCATGGTTTGCGCATGGCAAAGGAGATGAACATCAAGCGTATCAAGTGCTATGGAGATTCAGATCTTGTGGCACAACAAGTTTCAGGAACATGGGATAGGAAGGATGCAACAATGGCGGCTTACAGAAGAGAAGTGGATAGGGTAGCCGGGTTCTTCTCAGGCTATCAGGTGGATCACATTGATCGCAGGAAAAATGATGCTGCAGATGCTTTATCAAGACTCGGCTCACGACGAGAGCCGGTTCCACCTAATGTTTTCTTGGATGAATTGTGGACTCCTTCAGTCAAGCTTCAAGATGAGGAAGAACTTGCATGTCAAGATGACCCGGATTCACAGTTGGTAGCAGCAACTCATGAAATTCCAGAGTGGACAGAACCTTACTTGGCGTATCTTCTGCGAGGGGAGCTGCCAGCAGGAAGTTGTATCCCGGCAAATAGTACGCCGGGCTAAGGCTTACGTGGTTATTGATGGCGAGTTATACAAAAGGAGCGTGTCAGGAGTATTTCAGAGATGTGTATCTGGAAAGGAAGGCGGCAAATTTTGAAAGAGATTCATGAGGGAGATTGTGGTCACCACGCATCAACAAGATCTTTAGTAGCAAAAGCATTCAGACACGGTTTCTTTTGGCTCACGGCCCAGGCAGATGCAGAGCGCTTGGTGAGCAGATGTGATGGGTGTCAAAGATATGCAAGGCAAGTTCATGTGCCGGCTCAGGAATTGCGAACAATACCTTTGACCTGGCCTTTTGCAGTCTGGGGGCTTGATATGGTGGGTCCCTTTCATATGTCCCCTTGCAAGAAAACCCACCTCTTAGTTGCCATTGACAAGTTTACAAAGTGGGTTGAGGTGATGCCAGTTACAAATTGTGAAGCAGCTACAGCAGTTAAGTTTGTGAAAAAGATCATACATCGGTTTGGATATCCTCATAGCATCATCACAGATAATGGAACTAACATGTCACTTGGAGAGATGGCAAAGTTTTGTGGAAACAATGGTATACGTTTGGATGTGGCTTCAGTTGCTCATCCACAGGCCAATGGGCAAGTAGAAAGAGCAAATCAAGAATTACTAGAGGCTTAAAACCACGTCTCCGGGTCCGTGCATCAGAGCCGCCGGGGCGTGGGTTGAGGAGTTACCATCTGTAGTTTGGGGAATCAACACAACACCAAATAGATCTACAAAGATGACGCCCTTCTTCATGGTATATGGGGCAGAGGCAGTATTGCCAAGTGATATTATACATGACTCGCCTAGAGTGGCGGCTTATGTTGAAACTGAGAATGAGCAGACCCGGCAAGATTCTTTGGACTTGCTCGAGGAGAATAGAGAACAAGCATTGGAAAGATCTGCAATATATCAGCAAGATTTGAGGCGGTATCACAGCCGCCGGGTTAGAACTCGCACTTTCCAGGAGGGTGACTTAGTGCTGCGATGGACGCAATCCAAAGAAGGGATGCACAAGTTATCTCCTCCATGGGAGGGACCGTTCATCATAAGCAAGAATCTGCACAATGGTTCGTATTATCTGGTGGATGCTAGAGAGAAATCTGAGTACGTGAATGATACAACACATTCCACTTCTTCATTGGAGGAGCGCGAGCGGCCATGGAACATTGCCCAGCTGCGCCCATATTATACTTAGCATGAGAGCAAGATATCAGATGTAATACACGATGTAACAGGCAGCAGGTTTCAGACGCGCTTTTTCCTTACCAGGGTACCTAAGGGGACTGGAAGGTTTTTAATGAGGCGGCTTGCTGACCTAACCTTTTCTATCAAAAGTGAAGGTTGAACAGAAATTTGTGTTCTCAGTTTATATTTCAGTTTGTGATTTGAAAGCCGGTTATTCTCTAAAAGATTGAGATGTACCGTAGCACAGTTTGATGATAAGCCAGGTCTTGGGGGCTGGTCATTAAGGTGATGCAGTTTTTATCCAAGACCCGGCTTTATGGTTATCCGGGTCCCAAAGTTCTTTGAGACCCGGCAAAGAAGTTTGGGGTTATTGTTATTTTTTTGTTCATTAGTATGCATGTTTAGTTTATAGTTTAGTTCCTTATGTTTTCTGTTGTAGAACAAGTAAATATAGATGTGTTGTGATTTTTTATCATAGAAGATGCCCAAAGAGCGCGTCTCATCAGTATGAGGATCAATGGGGTAATGTTGCATAGTTAAGCCATTATTTTATAAACATTGATCCAGGTCTTGGGGGCTCTCACTTGAATAGTTTGTAGCTGCAATCCCAAGACCCGGCTTTTATGCCACCGTTTTATTCTTGGTTATCTTGCTGTTGAGTTTGATGTGACTCGCAATTATATGGCCTGATTGCTCACCTGGAAATTCAATCAACCATGATGCCCAATGGGACTTGGTTTGACCCTGTTTTTATCAGAGAAGTTGCGACAGAGAATCCATGAGAAAGCCAACTCACAGTTAAAGAAATCAAAAGGGTCATCGAAACCAAAGAGAGACAGATATTTAAGGCAAAAGTTCCACATGATTCAAACAAGGTCTCATAGGTGTATAGACACACCATCGCAAGCAAGGGATAAAAGTGCTAAGTTATTACAATAACTGCCCAAAGGGCCGAATGAGATTGTTTTTTTTGTAAAGATAAAGCATCTGCATGAGTGTTTCAAGCGCCAGCCTCAGGAGCCGGGTTATCGGACGGAGCAGCGGTGGGGGTGTCTTCTGTAACATCTGCCGGTTATCCACCTTGGCAGTTGCCGGCTCAGCTCCTGTGGTCCTTGTCTCCTTGGTCTGGGTCTTGGGAGCTCCATCTCCACGCCTGGTGACTTGTTGAACAGATTGGAAATATCCCTCATCATCGTCTTCAACAGCAGCTCGTGATGGAGGAGGAACGTTGGTGTAGTTGAAGTTGGAGCAGTGGAGGTACAGGGAGCACCTTTCTCTGGGTCAATGGAATCCTTGTAGCTTTGGAGGAGGTCAATACGTTGTGGCTCATCGTCCATGATCTCTTCGTCTGCTTCGGTGTATCCATATTGCAGCGTGGTGAGCTTCATCTTGCTGGCAATGACAGTGGCAACGTGCCGGGTTTGCTTCACGACCCGAGAGTAGCTCTTCTTGTCAAATTCTGTGCCATCAGTGTTGTACTGTGGAAAGCCGTCCTTCAGAGGAGCCGGGTTAAGGTTGGGATGATAGGCCTTTGCCAAATCAAGACCACGCATCACCCTGGCTCTGCATGCAGATTTCTTCAGAAGGTGGATCCATTGAGGCATCGTTGATAGATGGCCAAGCACCTCAGTATAAATGCTTGGCGGGTTCTCCCAGTTCCTTGCTGCCTTGATAAATTCACAACTGCCAAAGTACAACTGGCGTACCAGCGTATACATGCATTTGACCTTCTCTGCAGCAGTTTTGCGAAGGTTTCCATCGCGAGGGCCTGAAACAAGTAGATACAGTGGTGAGAACTAAAGTCCGGGTCTACTTGCTTCAAATAGTTTGTATTAAGAGGAAAAGTACTTACCCACTAAGGAGGTAACCATGGAGGCGATCATTTTCTTCAACCGGGTCAGTTCCTTGGTGGCTGCATCCAACTGCTTCTGGAGGTTGGAGTTCTGTTCTTTCCAATGTTCCTCATGATCGTCCAGATCTTTCTTGAGGTCAGAATTTTCTTGGGTCAGTTTGGTCACCTTTTTCTCCAAGGCCTCAAGTTGTTCGGAACTTGTGAGCCGGGCTTCTGATTCAGTTTTTATAACGCCTCTGAGCCGGGCAATTTCTTCCTCGGCTTTGGCAACATGTTCCTATTGTAACACAAGAGAAAAATTAAAGTTAGTCCCAGGTTACCGCAGGCAGGCTAACCCAGAACTTGGGGGCTACAAGTTTGAAGCTTTTAAGCAGTACGTGAACAGTAATATAGGTATATTTCAGCCCCGGGTTACTGAAGGAAAGATAACCCAGAACTTGGGGGCTACAGTGTTCAAGTTTTGTAACGACATAATAGAGTGGAGTCCCAGGTTGCTGCAGGCATGCAACCCGGCACTTGGGGGCTACTCGTGCAAGTTTGCAGTTTTCTATATTTTAGTCCTAGGCTGCTGCAGGCAGGCAACCTGGCACTTGGGGGCTACAGTGTTTAAAGTTTGCTATGAAGGGTAATAAGTTCTAGAAGATGAAGTTTTAGTCCCAGGTTGCTGTGAACAGACAACCCGGCACTTGGGGGCTACATGATTGAAGTTTTTATCTACGGCATTTCTATTATAAGCACCAAGCTCATCAACAAGTGATAATCTTAGAGCTTGAGGGCTACTAAGGGTATAGTCATGCAAGAAACAGTAAAGGCAAGAGAAAAAAAAGGGGTACCTGGTATCGCTTCTGAATCATGGCGACCAGCTCAGACTCCATGTTCTTGTGTTGAGCAAGGCGAGAGAAATACTCATCGCAAAGGGCCGGCGTGGACATAGAATCCGGAGCCGGTAAATCAGATGCAGGAACCGGGTCCTTGCCTTTGGCAGAAGAGACCGACTTAGCTACAGGAGTAGTCACTTTAGCCAGAACTTCTGGGGCATCTTGTACAGGGACGTGCCGGGCTCCAGTGACCTGCACTTCATCTTCCTTGGTACCGGATCCTAGCCCGGGTGACTGAGCAGTTGGAGATGGCTCTGGTGCAGGAGCAGTTGGACTTTTTGGAGAAGCAACGGGGGTTAGGTTCTCCATGGGCTCATCTCTGTCCGCCGGCTCTTCAATATGTGCCTCCATAGGAGAAGGCTCTGTTGTAGCTGGAGGAGGAGTTGCGGCTGGAGGAGAGTCCGGGTCTTGATCCGCAAAGGCCTGGGCACTGATACAAAGCAAAACAATGTGGTTTAGTTAAAAGGGCAGTAAGACAGAGAAGTATTGAAAAGATATGAAAGCATCTCTAATCCGGTGTTGATTTGGAAGTCCTCGGGTGTGCTAACAGTGTCCGAGGATGAAGCTGTCAAAGAGTATGATTTAGCGGCCCGGATTTTGCCAGCTAAAGGATATGTCTTCTGGATGGATTTGGCCCAACTGGCTAAAGAACATGGAGGGATACCTGTGTTCAGAAAGCCCGGGCTTGCAGCAGACCGGGTTCGCGGTTTCTTGCTGGCTTCGGCTTCCTTCTCAAGTTCCTGGGCCTGTATGTGTGCTTGGGATTGAGAGGTGTTCGTTGTATAATTTGAAAGACGAGAATACGACACCTTTGCAATGGCAGCCCGAGTCCTCTTGAGAGGAGGTCCAGCAGTCTGAGGACCCGGCAATTCATCAGTAGCCAGGTCGGTGGGGCCTGGAACAATAAACGCCGGGTTATCAATTGAGGGGTCCTTAGTGGTGACTTCGCTGTTAATCAAGTCGAGGAAGAGCCGGCCTGTTGAGTCTAGCTCACCTTCTTCTTCTTCATCACTTGCGTCTGTGCCTTCGTCATTAGGAGAAGACACAGGGCATAGTCAGCTTTCCACCACTCAGGGTCCTGAGGTGAAGAAAAATGAGCAGATAAGTATGTTATGCGAGAAAAGCCGGGTTAACAAAAAGACAGAAAGCAAAAGAAGTGGTATCATACCGTGGGAGGTTTGTTCTTGGCACTGAACGGGGCAAGCCCGGTCAGTGCAATGTCATGCTTGGTCTCGCCAAGTAGCTTCTTGGCGTTCTTCACTATCTGATCATCAGTAAGCGTCACCTCAGAGTAACGCATGCTGTCAGTTGTTTCCTCGGTGTATTCATGGAATAACAGGGTCCTGATGCTAAGGGGCTGGATGAACCAACTGATTCAGCACTTGACTAAATCTGTGCCACGGAGGCCGTGAGCGAGCAGTGCTCTGGCCCGGACGCAGATAGCTTCAACCAAGACCCGGTTCTCGTCACTGGCGTAGCTGTTAATTTTGGGGTCATACACCAAGGGAGAGTTTCTAAAAGCCGGGAAACGAGCCTCGTCTGACTTGGGGGAAGTGTCCTGGCAGTAGAAGTAAGAGTTTTGCCACCCCTTGGGGTGGCTGGCTAGAATGAGAGCCGGGAAATCGCATTCCCTCCGGCGTTGGATGGAAACACCTCCATAAGGGCCAAGAGGCTTGTTCTTGTGAGAGGGGTTGCAGTAAAATATTTCTAAGAACAGTTCTAAGCTAGGAGCCATCTGAAGATAGTCCTCACAAAAAACTACAAAGTTGCTAATGTTGAGGATGGAGTTGGGAGCAACATCTAGCGTGGTAAGGCCGTAGTATTTGAAGACTTTGCGAAAAAACAGAGAACCCGGAGGGCGGAGACCACAGGAAACATGATCGAGCAAGACAACGATCTCACCTTCCCTGGGACTGGGACGCGTTTCTTCTCCAGGAGAGCGCCAGTGGATCTCGTTCTTGGGCGGAAGCTCACCCCGGTTCACGTACGTCTGCAACGTCGTGTTCGTGGCGCTGGATCTGGTCCAGTTCACTAGAGCTGGCTCCCTTATTTGCGCTCTTCTTCGCGGCCTTGGGACCTCTGGACTTCAGCTTCTCCTTCCCCATTGATGTGGAGCTGTGGTGGTACCCAATCTCTAAAGTGGAGATGACCTAAACCTAGCAATGGAGGTGGGTGCGAGGAGAGGAAGATGTGGAGTGTTTGCGGGTGCGGTTGAGCCTAGAATCGAGGACGCATCACGGATGGGTGAGCAGATGGTGATTACATAGGTTTCTATCGAGATTTGGGAGCTCGATTTGAGATGCGTTTACGGCGGCTGCGCAAGGTAGAAGATGAACAGGCCAAGGAGAGAATGGGGAAAGTGACCGCACTGTTTACCCTAACCCTGTACTTATAGGTGCAGTAAAAATCCCTAGGGGCGTTGCGGTAAAAATGAGGAGATAAGGATCTTTGACCAAAAGTCAACGACAAACAGAATGAGATAATCAAGGGATATTAATTGACAAGATCGCGACTGAGATAGACTGGGGATTGATTTACAGTTGGGTTGCAGTTTTCGCTAAGTGTTGAGCGCGAAACCCGGAGGCGTATGAACCCGGTATGAGAAAGCCGGGTTACGATATGGACCGCCAAGGAGAGCTGGCCTAGCTAAGGAAAAAAGCAATGTAACCCGGTATCTTAATTTATTGTATGTTATTCTTATGTTTCAGGGGGTTAACCCGGCCAGCCAGGATGACACCTCTAAAACAAGAATGCAAGGCTCAAGACAAGAAGAAGAGCATGCCAACCTGGAGACCCGGTTAACCTGGGGGCTACTGATGGGGGGATAATAACCCGGTAGGCCCATGAAGAGGGAAGCGTGACCCGCCAGGCAGAAGGCCCGGCCAGGACAACTAACCATCAGCATCGGCCGGGTTACGTCGATGGGCTAGCATGCTTGTCGGTGACCCGGCTAGTAAAGGAAAGCTTTTAGAAGACCCGGAGGCGGTGCAGGACTTGGAGGACACGAAGGCCAGAAGACCTAGAGTAGGACTCTGAGTCTGGGTAGAACCCGGGCTTACCATGTAAAGAACCAGGAGACCCGGACGTCTATATAAGCAGGCTCCTAGGTCATAGTTAGACAAGCTTTACCGGATAAGTTCCTACGAGACAAGTTTTACCAGTGAGAGAACCAGAGAGATTGTCGCTACCAAGCGCACCTTGTAATCTAGATCGAGATCAGGCTCTGTTGTCGTAGCCGGGTTATCGAGATTGAGATCAATAATAGCATAGCAAGAAGTAGGTCTTTATCTCCAATGGAGAGGCCGAACCTGGGTAAATCCTTTGTCCTTGCAGAACTAAACAATCTCCCAGACACTAGCTTCGCCTGGCCCAACAACTCAAGTTACCCTACAGTAACATCTGCCGTGACAACCCCACGACAGGGTCCAAAGTAGTTAGAGCAACTACAATACATAGGACAAACTCCACATAAATATGTGCATATTGATATGAAATTGAATTTCATGCACATCTTAGCCATTTAGGATTTGATGGAGTTTACCCTATATATTGGATCAACGAAAGTAAGCATGCCATAAGATATACATATAATAAATATGCATGCACAAGACTTTCAAGAACCAAACGAGATACAAATTGGACAAAACACCAATTAAATCAAGAAAGCGCACACAAGTGTGACAAGAAAAAGAATTGTCCAAATTATATCAAAACTCAAATCAACACATGATCAAAGATACCACTTGAAAAGATACCAAATGAAAGCAAGATACCAATTGATGAAAATACCATCAAGGAGTAAAACAAACCCTCTACACTTTTCATGATGGCACAAGGTACCAAGACGAAAAAAATGTTTGTCTTCCAAAGAGACACATTATCGGGATCAAATACCAATTGACGACAACTAATGGTAAAAAACATATAGGATTGCTCCCCAAGATTTGTGCATTATTTATGATCTTGCATTTGAATACAAAATGCACACAAGTGGGATCATCACTCTCCATATATATTATTCAATTAAAGGTCATATTCAAGAAAGAGCAATAAGATCCTAAACCAATTTAAAGAATGGTGTTTTACTCAATGTAGGATTGCTTCCCCAAGAATAGTGCATTATCTAGAAGTATGACTTTGAATGTAAATGCACAAGACTGGGATCTTGCTTTTCCTAACTCAAGAAAGCACAAAACAGATTTTGGGTAGAGCACAAAGAATCCAAAAAGATACAAGGAAGACAAAAAGGAGTTTGATAAAACAAGTTTTTGCAATAAAAGAGGGCAATTCAACGCAAGAGCCAATATGAAGATGGTCTACAAATTCCACCACAATTAGGAGCATCACTTGTCATGGACAAGGAGTATATAGAGATATTTCTCGGTGGTATATAGGAACGATATTCAAGACCAACTTCACAATAAATAAGCATATGGCAAAAGATAGGAATTAAAGACCATGCTTAGATAGATAGATATTCTTGATAGCTTCAATATTCACGCAATCATGCAAAGCAACTACTTTTTTTTTAGAAAAGGGAATTTTATTAATCCTAGCCTCTGCATCGAGTGATGCACACAGCCGCTTATTACATAGTTCGAGTGCAATATTTAAGTTTACATCTCTGGAATCACAAAGATTTGAGACACGCCTGAAAGAAAGACAGCAATAGGTAAAGCACAACTACGAAAGTCGCCTAATATGCTGCCACGTATGCGGGGAGAAAAACTCATGTGCCACCCGCAAAAGCCTCGTGCATCGAGCCTCCATAAGGCCCCGCTGGTCCGAAGGTAGCAGGGTAGCCCATAACTAGATCCAGTGCACCGCCATATGGATAACCTGTAAGACATGAAAAGTATCTTTCCTGTTAAAAACAAGATTGTTCCTACAATTCCAAATCGACCAACAAATTGCTGATACACCAATACGTATCCTAGCCTTGGTCTTGCGATCCACCCCATTTAACCAATTTCCGAACATATTCGAAACATTAGTGGGTGGAGGAATATTGTAGGTACAAAGCACCACACGCCAAACCAATTTTGCAAAAGGGCAAGAGATAAATAAATGTTCAATTGTTTCATTACACCCACAAAAGGTGCAATTAGTATTACCTTGCCAATTTCTTTTGGCCAGATTATCCTTAGTGAGCAAGGCTTTTCTATGAAGGAACCACATAAATATTTTGATTTTAAGCGGTATCTTTAACTTCCATAAGTAAGTTTTTAAGAACCTCGTATGACCATTCATTAAATCTTCCTACATGGATTTGACAGTGAATAAACCATTATGAGTAAGTTTCCAATGAAAAGAATCAGGAACATCATTTAGCGCAATATCCATCAATCTGTTAACTAAATGAGACCACATGTCCCATTTATTCCCAATTAGTGGCCTCCTAAAGCTCATTGTCATTGGGGGTGCATTATGTAACACATGATGGACCGAAACCTCTTTGTGTTGCACAATGTTGTAAAGAAGTGGATATTGATCTTTCAATGGAGAGTTTCCCAACCAAGTGTCCTCCCAGAACCTCGTTGTTTCCCCATTGCCTACTTTAAAATAGCCTCTAGCGAAGAAGCTCTCTTTCACCCTCATAAGACCCTTCCAAAAGGGTGAGTCTATGGGTTGTGCTTCCACCTCAGCTAAAGTTTTGGTAGAGAGGTATTTGTTACGCATGAGTTTCTGTCAGACCCCCTCCTCATTTAGAAGTTTAAACAACCACTTGCTGAGTAAACATTTATTCTTAAGCTCGAGCACCTCCACCCCCAAACCACCCTGGTCTTTAGGGTGACAAATGATGTTCCATTTAGTTAATCTATATTTCCTCTTATTTTCATCACTCTGCCAGAAGAAACGTGATCGATAAAAATCTAGTCTTTTCCTCACACCTTTGGGAATTTCCAGAAAAGATGACATAAACATCGGTAGGCTAGTTAAAACCGCATTAACCAACACTAAGCGGTCTCCATAGGACAGCAGTTTTCCTTTCCAGCATCCAAGTTTGCCATCGAAACGGCTCTCTACGGGATACCATTCAGAGTTCCGAAGTCTCCTATAATGAATCGGTACTCCCAGATATTTAAAACGTAGAGACCCAGACTCGCATCCGAAGTTTTGTTTGTACTGTGCCTCCATCTCTTTAGCCTCCCCAAAACAAAAAATTTCACTCTTATGAAAATTTATTTTGAGACCCGATAGTTGTTCGAAAATGCAGAGTATGAGTTTCATGTTAACCACCTTAGCTAAGTCGTGTTCCATAAACAAGATAGTATCGTCTGAATACTGTAGTATAGATAGTCCCCCCTCAACTAGATTAGGGATAATACCACCTATTTGACCATCTTCCTTCGCCCGAGCGATCAGAATGGCCAACATATCTGCTACAATATTGAAGAGCATCGGAGACAGTGGGTCTCCTTGCCTAAGGCCTTTTTTGGTTTGGAAATAATGACCGATGTCATCATTCACCCGTATACCAACGCTTCCTCCCTTAACAAATTGCATAATCCAATTGCACCATTGTTGTGCGAATCCTTTCATACGCAATGCTTGTTGGAGAAAAGGCCATTTCACTTTATCATATGCCTTCTCAAAGTCAATCGTAAAAATAACACCATCCATTTTCTTCCTATGAAGTTCATGAATAGTCTCATGCAAAACGACCACACCCTCTAAGATGTGTCGTCCTGGCATAAAAGCCGACTGGGTTGGTCTAATTACTTTCTGAGCAATTTCGGTAATACGATTAGTACCTGCTTTTGTGAAAATTTTGAAACTAACATTGAGAAGACATATAGGTCGGTATTGCTGAATTTGGACCGCATTCTCTTTTTTCGGTATCAACGTAATGACTCCAAAGTTCAATTTGAACAAGGGCAAATTCCCTTGTTGTAATGGGGCAAACATAGCCATTGAGTCATCTTTAATAACCCCCCAAAAGGTCTTATAGAACTCAGCGGGGAAACCATCTGGCCCCGACGCCTTGTTCAGTTCCATCTGAGATATAGCCTCGTACACTTCTTTCACTAAGAAATCAGCTGTAAGAATGCTATTCTCCTCCTGAGTTTTTAAATTCTCTTGTCCTACAATGGTTCCTTCGTCTTGCTCTAGTTGGAAAATTTTCTTTTTTCGATGCTTGCCATTTGCTATAAGGTGGAAATACTTTGTATTGCTTCCACCTTCCTGAATATATTTTACCTTGGCCCTCTGTGCCCATTTTGTCTCCTCATCTCGCCTAAGACTACATATCCTAACATTTGCTTCTTTCAGGGCATCCCGTTCAGCCACCAAGAGAGGCATCGTTTCAGCCTTTACATCTAAATCATCAATAATTTTTAGCCATCTCTCTTTTTCTTGTTTATATTTGCCACTTTGGTTTTTGGCCCAGCCTCTCAAGTAACGTCTAAGGTGTCTAATTTTATTTTGCCACACCTCGATAGGTGTGTCTCCTTTAGCATGGACAGCCCACTCGGCTGCAACCATGTCATAGAACCCCTCGAGCCGAAGCCAAGATAGTTCAAAGGAGAAACGGGCTTTGTTACCAATATGAGCATGCATCCCTGAATCGACTAACAGAGGTGTATGATCGGAGCCTGTCCGAGTTAGAGCCTGCACCGTAACCAGTGGAAATTTTTGCTCCCACTCCACCGTAGCTAAAATTCGGTCCAGCTTTTCGAAGGTTGGATCCGATCTTCTACTTGCCCATGTGTATTGTCTCCCAGAGAGTTCGATTTCTCTGAGTTCTAAACTCTGAATTATAGCGTTAAACATAATCGGCCATCTCGGATTGTAGTTATTATTGTTCTTTTCTTCAGGTTTCCGAATGATGTTAAAATCACCACCCACCATCATTGGTAATGATTCATTTTCACACAACCGGACTAATTCTGATAAGAACTGAGGTTTTTGATCATCTTGAGCAGCGCCATAGACCAACATCAGGACCCACTCAAAACCATCATGTTTAGATTTTACAAAAAGTTTCATGCAAAAATCGCCAACGTCCACGTTTTTAACTTGTAGTGTCTCAGTATTTATCCCTATCAACATGCCCCCCGACCTCCCTCTAGGTGGTAGACAAAACCAGCTAAAATCGAAACCAACAGCTAAGTGTGTCAGGAAAGGTGTAGAGAAATTAGACCTCCCAGTCTCCGACAAGGCTATGAAGTCTATTATTTTTCCCTGATTGATTCTTTGACAAAAAAATGCTTTCCTGGGTCACGAAAACCCTCACTGTTCCAAAAAAGACCTTTTAAGTTAGACATCTCTAGTATTTGAGCGTATTTTAATTCTAGCACTTCTTCTCCGAGACAAACCGGAGTAGTTTTTTTTCTTTCTAGTTTTTTTCACTTTTTCCGACCCTACCGTAAAATCCGACCCATCATCATGTGTCAAAGAGTATTCCTCTTCTTCTAGATCCTCCGAAATACTTGCTGCTCTATTAAGGACAAGGCAATTCGGTTTTTCATCATTAGGCAAATTATTTTGTAATAGACACAAAGTCCTATCCAAATCTGATTGTTTGATTAATTTAGCTGAATTAATTTTCTCCTCCTCTGTCTTTTTGAGAGACACCCCTAATCTAGCCGCACGTTTCGCTATTTGCTTATCCGAAAAAGAAAGTAATGACAATGTCGGATTCAAGTTTGTACCTTGTAAGGAGTCCCGACGTTCCGCTCGCGCCATAGCACGTCCCAGCTGAGTGTCATCCGCATCGCGTTGAGCGCGGATGCGCCCACTAGATCGCCGCCCCAAAGACTCGACCTCTGGGATGCCACTGAAAGCCTCCACACGCCTCCTGGATGCCTCCCTTTCCGTCTCACCCATAGGGTTTATCGGAAAAGAGGGCATCGGAGAGACGAAAACCAGAGCCGAGCGCCGTTGCACCTCCCCCTCCCTCGGACTAGCACCCCCGCCTGGGGTACTAGGAGATATGGGAGAGGCCGACGCCGAACTCGACCTGACCACACCTCCCGTGATGGCCAGGGAGTTAGAGCTTCCCACCATCGCTGAAGACGGCGAGAAACTCGCCTCCTGCACAAGTCCTGCACCGGCAGTGTCCGACGACACCGACGCCAAGGGCTCCAGCGGCTCAGCCCGCCGGCTCGACTGGGGCTGCACCTCTCCGCTCTCCATCGAGCTGCGGTACTCCTCTCTCGCTTGATCAAAATAGCGTTTAACCAAAGGTGACAAAACCACACCCCCTTTGCTATCGAAGCCGGGGGTTGCGCATTTGATCCACCTCCGGTCTCCGACATCGGCGCCGCCTCCGGTTATTTTTCCGACGTCCCTTGCTCATTTATGTAGCCCAACTTCGCAACCGCATCCGTGAAGTCTTTGCCTAGTTCATCATCATCATCCTCATCCTCGTCTTCGTCCACCCTCATATCAACGTCGGGATCAGCTGGTGGCCCAACATCTTCTACCACGAAGGAGAGATCATAGAAGCCATCCTTGATGAACATAGGGAACCTCCTCGGTATTTTTGTGTAGTCCAAACACCCGATACAGATTCGGAGCACCCCATGTCTCCTAGTGAACGCCATATCTATCTTCAGAGTTTTTCCGTACATATCACCGACCACCCACAAAGCGAGAAAGTCACCAATGTGAGGCCTAGGAATCCCAGAGACCCTGACCCAGACTTCCCGCAATGTCCTCGTTGGTTGTGGTTTTTGGTCCTAGCTATCCACCTTCAGCCCACAAGGACTATTAGGCACTTGGTATAAACCAAATATCCTCAGCCTCTCAAGATCATTTCTGGTTGGGAACAGCACCTTGTAAACATTTTGTCCCATGTGTTGCACATCCCAAATGAATTGCTCAGATGGCACCAAACGCTGCAGTTGAGTCACTATGCTTGAGATCGACATCTCCCCCTGTCACCACTAAGGAAGCAAGCCGTCGATTCTCCATTCTTGGTTTGTATGTGTCCGTGCACGTGTATTCAAAGAAGATGAGGTCTTCATGGCCATACCCATACACCCGCACTTGAGGTTTTGGGGCTGTCAACAAATGACACTCCCGCTCACCATGTGCCGGACCCTCACATATGTCGCAGATGTCGCCCTTGCAATCCGAAGATTTGTGACCTGCCACTCCACATCGATAGCACCTCTTCTTCTTCGGCATGGCAGCCCCCAACGCGGCAGTCAGCTGAGTCGCCGAAACCCCAGCCCCGACGTTGGTGGGTGCTGCCGGCGGGTTAGGCACCGCCACGGCAGCAGCAGCGACAGGCATCGGTTCCTCTACCCCCACCTGCTGCTGTATCGGGGCCTGGACCACTGGAGCGACGGGGGCAGGCTGCTGGGGTGCCACGGGTGGTGCCGCCGGCATCGGCGTCGCCACGCCACATCCCCGGCCACCGCGTGCATATGGGGCATCACCAAAACGCCCCCTGACACCACGGTTTTCACCATAGCCGTATCCACCCAAGCCGCCATGGTTCCATCAGCTCCGCCATACCCAGCACCTCCTGCACCGCCATGATTGTACCCGCCGCCATCAGCTCCACCATAGCCGTATCCGCCATAGCATGCGTGACCATGACCATGATAGCCAGTCTCGCGGTTCTCGTACGGCCGCCGGGCTCGGCCTCCGCTGTAGCCAGCGTAGAAAACTCCTCGCCGGCCTCTTGCTCCGTATCCTGGTCCGACCTGGAACCCACCGTGGTGCCCGGCGAAATCCTCCCCGGTCCATCTTGGAAACTAGCCGTCCCACTAGAGGAGCCGACCTCAAAGTTGTTGAATCGACCCGCATCGGCATGGCTGCGGCCTGGCGGAGCACCTCCACCCCGCCCATGATCAGGCCCCCAACCGCTGCCACGAAAGGCCATGGCGCCACCGTCAAGATCGTAACCTTCTGTGGATAGCGACAAACGCCGCCAAAACGCACCAAACAGCCACCGAAGGCCAGATCGAGGTTTTTTAGGTTTTCCGATCGAGTTCGAGTCCCTCTGTGATTTTTCGTTCGAGTCCAAAGCGAGCCCGTGGGCTTCCATGCAAACTGGGCTTGGCCGGGCCGACGCCCACCGTGCCGCAGTTTTCAAAATTTGAATCCCTGGACCTCGAATTCCGGATCTCCTCGCCGGCGGTGAGCTCACCTGAGGAGAAGATCGTCGGCGTCGTAGAACCTTGATCCAGTCGCCGCTCTCCCCTTCTTCAACAAACGACGACGGTGGGAGGACCGGCAGCTTGGGTGCTCGCATCCGAGGTCGAGGCACCAAACCTGCGCATGATTCCGACATCGTTAGTGTAATAGACGCATACCTCTACCTTCTCCGCTTCTCCATCCGCCGCTCGATTCTAGACGCCGACGGCGAGCTCGCACGGGCCTGAACCGAATCCGACGTCTTGCAGTCGTCGAAGTATGACCGGTAGTGATTGTCGTCCTTCTCCCTCGCGACTCCTTCATCCTCTTCCTCTGATTCCTCCACCGAGAGACACCAGAAGCGTCCTCCGTTGCGCGGCGAAGGCTTGGGGAGGTGTTCCGGCGGCCGCAGAGTCTTCTCCGATGAGATCGCCGGAGATCTCACCCGGTTCGCCTCTGGAGGCGCCTCCGCAATCGCCGCTGCCTCCAACGGCTCCATCTCTCCTTAGTGTACTGACAGCAAAGCAACTATAAAGAGTAGCTTGAAGCAATTGGTTTCCCAAAAAGATATATGTGAACATATTTGGGGAAATCCGTACCAAGAACGTCCATCACAAACAAGATCCAAAAGAGTGAGAGACAAAAAACATTTAAGTAAATGTGGAACTTGTTTGAGCAACATGCACATAGGAACAAGATAATTAACAATATCAATTCTAGGTGGCAAAACCTCACATGTTCACATTTTCTAGGCTTGTAATATGCACAAAGCTTATTACTCCCCCATAATGTGATAATCCATTTCTTTTAAACAAGAGGCAAACAAACCAACTAGAGATAATTAATGGACATTATAGAATTTGAATTTCTCATGAGCATGACATACCACATAGAGAGAAGATAATATGATATATCATCACTAAGTGGTATTCCTCATGTACACACATTTTTAGCAATGTGAAGTGCACGAAGCATATCACTCTCCCAAAATGGGATAGTCCATTAATCTCTCAAAGAGAGCCAACAAGATAAGATAGCAAATAAAATCAATAAGGCTCAAAACAAGTAAGTTGTGTGCAAACCAACATATACATACTTGATTTCTCAAGATAAGTAAGTAGAGAGCACAACACATACAAACACTAGCAAGGTACAAAACCAAACACATGCAAGGGTGCAAGCAACTTTCAATGTATATATGATATAATCACAAGTTACCGCAAGGAGAAACATTGGATATGAAATAGAACAATATAATCCAAATGACTTGGCTTGAGAGAATATGATTGATGAAGATCCCTTAATTCTTCATGATATAGCCAAGTCTCCAATGCCCTCCATCAACACCTATTGGTCAAGTTTTAGCTTGTTGGTCCCCAACCAAGTTGGGTCCTAAGAGGTTACTCATAATAGGCTTGGCAACCCAAATGGTTCTTTTCTTGACACCATTTGAGTACCCACAAATTTGGCAAACACATTGCCGACCTTATCCTTCCGAAGAGTATAAACATCATCAATTATAATGGGGTTGGATAAGGTACCATTAGTGCATGAAGAAGCAAAAGTGGCCCTTCTCACGACATATATAGCAACATTTGCTTCCTCCTTTCTTCTTAGTTGGAATCTCAACTTGAGGAGGGGTAGCTTGATTCTCCTTGGGAAGAGACCATTCTTCAACTTGAGGAGCTAGAGTTTGAGCTTGAGGCCTCTTCCCTTGTTGCTTCTCACTAAGAGATTTCTTCTTCAAAGGGCAAGATCTAACATGGTGCCCTTCAACTTTGCACTTAAAGCAAACAATCTTGGCCGAATCTTTAACTTGTTCTTGGCCCTTTTTCGTCTTGTTATACTTGGACTTCTTCTTGTTATTGGAGTTGAATCCAAGTCCACTCTTGTCATTGGGGCGTCTTTGAACACTCAACATATTGTCAAGTGTAGACTTTCCAACATGACGCTTTTCCAAGTCTTTCTTCAAAGAAGTGACTTGGGCCTTGAGCTCATTTAATTTCTCTACATGGTTAGTATCAACACAAACACTAGAGGAAGTAGAAGCTTCATTGTTAGAGCAACAAGGCAAGGAAAGTAATTCATCACAAGATTTAGCAATAGTATGTGATGTAGAATTACTAGGACTAGCACAAGGCAATATAGCATTTTTAGTAGAAGTTGTGCCTTTGTCCACACGAGGCTCACAAGATGTTACCTTTATAGTGATAGCCTCATGAGCTAACTTTAGCCTAGCATGGGATGCTAGAAGATCCTCATTAGAGATAGAGAGCTTTTCATGACTTTCTTCCAATTTCCCATACTTGCTAGTTAGCAACTCAAATTGAGCGCTTAGCTCAACATTCTCCTTCAAAATAGATGTTTCACAAGATGTGGAGTTAGTAGCACAAGCATCATTAACTTTAGAAATGGAAGAAGACAACTTGGCAATCTCATCATTCAACCTAGCATTTTCCTCAATAATATTAGCATGATTACAAGAGGAAGTAGATGAGCTAGGCATAACAATTTTAGATAGTTGAGTTTGGAGTTGATCATGAGACTTGGTAAGGAGAGAGTGTTCACTTTCCAAAGTCTTATAAGCTTTGTCAGTAAGTTCACGAGTCCTGAAAGAGATCCGGCTCAGCTAGCCGGGTTGCCTGGAAGAATCCGGATTACCTGCGATGTCGGATAATGCACAAAGACCAAGTAATGTCAGTAAGTTCACGAGTCCTGCAGGCCTCCTACCCGAGGCTCGGAAGACAGCCAGGTCGAGCCATTGGTTTTCCGGGTCACATGGCCCTAGGCGCTGACTTGGCCAATTCGGGAAAGGGCGGTGGCCTAGGCTCTGATCGGCTACGCTGGCTTAAGCTCAAAGAGGAAAAGATAGACCTGCCGTTGAACTGACGATAAGCTGGACTGAGTGACAGTAGCCAGGGCTTGTCCTGTTCCTCTTGTCCATGCCATTATCATCTCCGGCCAGGGGCAAAAAGGTAATCCGGTTAGTGTATAAGTAGACCAACACATTCTCCAGTGCGGGGGGACGAACCCTAGAGCTCATTTCCCCCCCCCCCCTCGGTAGCTTCTTCTTCATCGTGAGCTCTCACCATTGTTGCTTCATACAGCTCAAGGAGCGCACTGTACTTGTCACTATCGAGATATAAAGAGAGTAGGCTAGTGCTGCAGTAGGGGTGTTACCTCCACAAGAGGGCCCCGAAGCAGGGTACATCGTGGTGTGCTTTGTGTTCTTGCTTTCTTTGTTTCTTGTTCATGTTCTTGCGGTTTCTTGTTTGTTCTTCTTGTGCACTTTTTGAGTGCATAAACCCTCCCCGGTTCCCCCAACGCACTTTCGGCCCCATCTTAGCCATACCTATGGCATCTGCCGTGATCCCACCACGACACTATGTCCTCAATTAGTCTAGCATTGCCAACACCAAATTCAACTTTTTTCCTTTTAAGCATTTTGCATTTAGCAATAGCATGATCTCTTTCCTTAATGATTTTAGCAATAATTAGATCATTTGATTCATCAAGAGATTCAAGTTTCTCCTCAAGAGACACTCGAAGCTCTTGCTCTTCCTCAAGGGCATTCTCTAAGGATGCTTTTTCCATAGCATCCTCTCTTTCAATTCTTCCTTTTTCTTCAATGATATCCTTGCACTTAATAGCAAAAGTCAAAATTTCACACAAGTAAGAGCAAGCTTGACTACCTTTAGGGAGAGCACCAAATACCATCTCACTTTTCTCCTTTAAAGAGTCAATATCATTCTCTTTTAATCCATAATAATCCCCATCCTCATCATCGATCACAAGGTGTAGAGGGTTCCAAAGGTGAAGATACCTTTGAATCCCTAGCGATAAGGCAAAAGTGAGAAATGGACGATGATGAAGAAGAATAGCTTGAAGCACCATTGAGGTCCATGTCTTGTTCCAGCAAATGTTGGGATTCCTCTACATTGTTAGTCATGCAAGTACTAGAGGAAATGGAAGCATTATTTTCATGACAACAAGACATAGAGAGCATATCATCATGAGATTTAGTTAAGCAACTATTACATGATATGCGAGGACTATCAACACTAGCATGTAAGACATTTGAGGTGCTAGAAGTGTTTAAGTCCAAAGATAGAACATTGCAATGAGATAGAGATGACGTATAGTCAATAGTGGATTCAATATCAACAATGCAATTTCTATCACCACTCACCATATCATTACCTTGTGACAAATCACATGTTGGTGAAGTGGAAGAAGTTGTGAACTCATCACGGCCGGAGGTGGAAGGAGAACAATCATCCTCAATAATGTTGGACACTTCATATATATCTTGAAGCTTGGTCCAAAGCTCATGAGCGTTCCGAAAAGGCATGATTGATGCAAGAACTACATCGCTCAAAACACATATAAGACCATTAGATACTTGAGTATCGAGATGAGAGTTTTCCTCATCCTCTAAAGATAATTCTTGGGAATCCTTTGGAGGAGAAAAACTCACATCTACAATACTCATGATATAATTTGGACCCATGGCCCTAAAAAGATTAAGCATGCGAATTTTCCAAACATCATAATTTGTGCCATCGAATATAAAAGTGGGATCTTGCACTAATTCTCTAAACGACATCTTTACTCTCTAGGCGGTAAAGCCCAATAAAGAGAGCCGAGGATCTGATACCAATTGAAAGGACAAGGATGTTGCCTAGAGGGGGGGGTGAATAGGCGATTTAAAACTTTTCCGGTTTAGGCTTGATAAATGTGGAATAAAACTGGGTGTTTTAATTTAACAAGCACACAACCTAAATATACTAGGTTCACCTATGTGTACCAACAACTTATGCTAAGCAAGATAAGTAACAAGGTGATAGCAAGATATAGACTTCAAGCACGAAGGCTATCACAATGTAAATTGCATAAGTAAAGAGCTCGTGTATAGAAATAACCGAGGCACGCGGAGACGATGATGTATTCCAAAGTTCCTCCTTTTTAGGGGAGTACGTCTCGTTGGAGGGGTGTGAGTTTCAAACTCAAGACGCCACAAATGGCTTCACCCTATTCTCCGATGAACCTCGCAGAAAAGCTCGGTTCACCTTCCACTATTGATTTTTTTACGGGACTATTGATTTCCGATGAACCACTATTGATGAACCAATCCATCTCTCCTCGGTTCACCTTCCGATGAACCACTATTGATTTTCTTTTGGGCGGAAATTGAATCCCTTACAACAATCTTGAGACACAACCCACAAAAGGATTGGGAGCTCCCAAGTGACTACAAAAGGCCTCAACCGCCACAAAAGGCGTCTAGGGTCCAAAGACCCAAGAGTAACAAGCTCACGAACTTTCACTTCCACGAATCCTCGTGGAGAGAACAAACCGATGCACAATGCAATGGCAAGAGCACAAGTGCTCAAATCCTTCACTCTCAAATCACACCAAAAGCAACTAATGCTTGCGGGGGAGAAGAGAGGAAGAACAAAGAAGAACTCAACAAATGGAGCTCCAAGATCTAGATCCAAAGGATTCCCCTCACTTAGAGGAGAGATAGATTGGTGGAAATATAGATCTAGATCTCCTCTCTTTTTTCCCTCTAATTGGAGGCAAGAATCATGGAGGAATAGAGAGAAATCCAATCTCAAGAAGGTCAACAATGGGGGGCTTTTTCGTGCTCAAGAGCTTGTCTCTTTGGGGAAGAAGGAGGGCTTTTATAGGGTATCTGGTTCCATTTTGGATCGGAATATCCGACCCTGTTGAAACCTTCTGGAGGTAGCCGGATATTTACGACCGGATATTCCTAAAAGGACCAAAATATCCGGTTTTCAGAAAATTGACAGAAACAGCAAAACGAAAACTACAATAACTTTTTCATCCAGACTTCGATTTCGATGATCTTGGGCTCGTTGGAATCACAACGAAGAGCTCTTCAAGATCATGTAGAGAAACATCATAGTCCAATAAGGGAGGATAAAACCAAATGTAGAAAGGTAAGCCTCTCTAAAAAGGAACAGCCGGTAAATCCTCCAATATCAAAAACACAACAAGATATTCATATGAAATCTGTTTTTGATGAACTAGAGTTTGGTATGGAGATGAACACAAGCTATAAATTCACACATGGATAAAAGCCAAATAAGAACCAAGAAAGATGATATGCCAAGAATGCAAAGGTTTGAGCTCTCCACAAAGGTGCGATCAAGTTACTCACTTGAGAGCCCCTCTTGATAGTACGCCGTCTATCCTATAACCCGGTCTCCCACTAACACCATGAGACCGGTAAAATAGAAACCTTATCAAGATCATACCTTTGTCTTGCGCATTCCACTTGAGCTAGATGATGAAGATCTTGATCTCTTTAATTGGATCACCTTTCTTGATTGTGCTTCGCTTGGTGAAGACTCACATATCGCTCCCCCATACACCAAGATGGGAGAGTCTCTATAAGGCACAACTTCACTTGACCAATATCTCTAAATGGGTGAGAAGCTTCAACCATAGGATTTCTTCGATATGCTTCTCTTGAACTTGCACTTTATCTTCTTCTCTTAATATATATGATGGCTTGGAGATAAACCTGAATGTTCACTCAATCTTCTTTTCCAAGCCACACTTGCAATAAGCTCAACTCTAGATGACCATTTGTGTGGATCACACCTTGAATATTACTTTGGTCATCACTTTATCTTCTTCTTTCAATCTTGATACCAACACTTGGTGTTCAAGCATTGCCAATGGGCAAGCCCTACAAAGATAACTCAATGCAACCATTAGTCCATAGAGATTGTCATTAATTACCAAAACCACACATGAGGGCTCATGCACTTTCAGTTGTCCCCTTCTATAAGTCCCCTTTCCTCCTCAGCTTCACGAAAAGTGGGCAGGGTCTCGCCATTAACCGTCTTTAGGTCATCAAAGGAGGTGGCGCCAGGGACGTGGTTCAGGAGAACCCGCAGGTAATAGCGTTCCCCCTCTGCCGGATGTGCTGCCACAATTCTACCAACCTGCCCATCTGTTTCTTGTTTCCTTCTTTGCCAGAACTTGTCTCCCTTGGGTGTCTGCCAAGTAAAAAACTGAGGGAAGTCCCTGTACAAGATACCACGATTCCTTTCATCTAATCTATTTGCCTCGAAGCACGCCGTAAGCATTGACTTCTCAGCACCTTCACGGTTAACTATTTCTTGGATATCTTGGCCCTTCTTAAATGACACCTGGTGCATGTTTGGGAGATGGAGTTGCAGCTGCTGCACAGGTGGATGGCACTTACTCAGTTCAAAACCATATATCCTCCACAAGGCTTCCGGGGGAGTCACCCACCTGGCATCCCTATATTGTTTGATCTCGTCTATATTTCCATTACTGTCTGCCTTGTCAGCCTCGCTCACACCGATAGACGCATGATTATGGCCCTTGTATATGTATTTGAACAGGTATTTAACTGCCTTTATGATTCCACAAGCCTCAACATTGATATGACAATTGAAGTAACCTAGTAGGTGAGGGTTGTACGGTACGACCCACCTATTATCCAGTCACTCCTTTCATACCAGCGCTTTCTGACCGTCTTCACGTCTTCTGTATAGCGGGTACGAGTCTTTGCCCTGTAAAGTAGCTTTGTTGTACGGCCTGGGGTAATTGTTCTTGCAAGCAGAACGACCCTTTGTGCAGGGGCAATTAGGGTTCAAAACACCACATGGGCCATGCATCATATGCTTGACTACCATCTTATATATATTTGGGTACTTCTTTTTGTCTGGGAGCTCGGCTGAGATAAGACGGTCATACTGCTCGGGGCACGTGAGCTTATACCGCCCCTCCATGACGAGCAGGAAGTGTGCATGTGGCAGGCCCCTCTTCTGGAACTCCACGACATACACATATGCCTTCACTTTTCCTAGGATGTCCTTTCGAAGCAACTTATCCTTGAGTTCCTCTAGCTTCGCCCTGAAAACACGCACGAGGCTCACTAGTACAGAACGACAGATCGGAAACGGGCCAAAAACCCCTTCAAAAAACGGAGAAAGGGTCCGTGTCCCCGCCTCCGTGGCTGATGTGAAGGACCTCATCGGTAACGGAGGCAAAAAACCATCACCGATGAGGCATAAGTTTGGCTACAGTTGCTGACCAATCTCCATTTCCGATGTATCAGTGCATCAGTAACGGAGATTTTATTTTACTCGTTTGCATTGAGATTTCTTCAGAAGCCTACAGCAGCAATGCGGTTGCCAATTGACATTCAAAATCTCACAGCAGAAGCACAAAGTTGCTAGCAAATCCATTCATAACGTATATAAGAATTGTCATCATTACATAGCATCAAAAGATGAGTTACACATGCCTCGCTAATCCTATCATTCTCATGCCTCCCTAAACTTAACTTTTATGACACTCCACTCTTCTCCAGCTCCACCTTCTTCCTCAGTTCCGAAGCGCCGAAAACGGAATTCGACCTAGCAAAAGACTCAAGTAGCGGTTTCATGCTTCTCCAAATCACATCTACAGCCAAATTGCTACACACATACATAAAATAGATGGAGAAACTGAAAACCAGAAACCACACCGAGCTCGCAAGCCTCCTTAGCAAATTAATCATGCCAAATTCTTCGTACTGAGGCTTGCTCCATCTTGGATGGTGTCGACGAAATATAATAACGTCACCACTGTGACATTTTGGCCACACTGTCCAAGACACTCTTAATTAAAAAAGTGTTTTGAACAGTGCAGCGAAACGTCACAATAGAGACGGTTCACGGATATGATCCCACTTTGTATTTAGCTCTTTTAAAGCTTGTTTGGATCTGCATGGCCTTTCTGCATATAAAATACATGGATGTCTAGTTAGAAAAGAGCCAAATATGATGCTACATGACATAAATACAATTTAAGATGAAAACAGTTTACACCTTAAGCGCCTATATCTGTGTGCTTGCGGTTCGATCGAAACGATTTGGAGGCAGAACTTGAAGGTGATGTTACCTTCAATTGCCTCACCATTTTTATGCATTGTCGCCGAAATATACTATTACTTCATACACTAGCTACACAAAACCATAATGAGGATTAGCACATTGACAAAGGGTTGAAATTAATCTATTCATCATCGGTAGTACTAGTAGTGAGGGATCTATTCATCATCGGTAGTACTACAAAGCATTGAAATTAATTTACCCTAGTAGACTTAAAATAGTGCAAGATTTAGTATTGAGGGATGTATTTATCATCGGCAGTACTACAATACTAGACAGAACACAATACTACAATACTAGACAGTACTACAATACTAGATCGGTAGATGCTACTTTAAATAAAATGTAAGATCTAGTGTCGAGGGGTGTATTCATCATCGGCAGTACTACAATACTAGACAGAACACAATACTAGACTTCAAATACTAGACAAGTTTTTTGTGCTACTTTAAACAAAATGTAAGATCTAGTCGGCAACATACCCGGGGAAGATGCACGGCAATAGACCAGTAGATCCGCGTTGGCGACATACTCGGGGAAGATACACGGCAATAGACCAGTAGATCCGCGTCGGCGACATACTCGGGGAAGATGCGCGGCGGCTCGCCGACGCGCCGCTGGGGGGATGCGCGGCGGCTCACGACGCGCCGCTGGGGGAAGATGCGCCGACGCGCCGCTGGGGGAAGATGCGCGGCAGCTCGCCGACGCGCTGCTGGGGGAAGATGCACGGCGGCGATGCCGGCCGGACGCGCCGCTCAGATCTGCAAGATAAGGGTTAGGTCTGGTGTGCTGCTTGAAGCCGCCGCCACACTGTGACTGTGGAGTGAGAGTGAGAGCGAGAGCGTTAGGGTTGCCACAGCGGCACATTTATAGCACAAAGTATAACATCGCAAACGGAGGCAATAAACAACCATTTCCTTTTATCTCTTCACTGACACACTAGACCTACTTACAAAGGATCGATATGGTAGAATTGAACTATCTATCTACTCTACTTGTTCTTCTTACACCCTGCCTCCACGCCATTGTCATCTGCGGCGCGGCGTCGCTTCTTGCCGGTTGCCTTCTCCTCAGGCTCGTGCTCCTCCTCCTCCTCCGGCTCGTGCTCCTCCTTCTCCGGCCGTGCATCCTTCTCTGGCGAATCCTCCTCTCGCGCCTCCTTCTCCGGAGTGTGTTCCTCCTTCTCCGGCGCATCCTCCTCCGGCGCGTCCTTCTCCAGCGCCTCCTCCTCCGACGCCTCCTCCGATGCCTCCTCCTCCGGTGCCTCCTCCGACGCCTCCTCCTCGTCGTCGTCGTCATCGGCGTCGTATTCTTTCTGGCTAGAATACGGCTGCGGCGGGTCCTCCGACGACTCATCCTCTTCGGAGTCGTCTTCTCCTTCGCGTGAAGACGGCGGGTCCGAGTCGTCGGAGTCGTCTTCTACAGAGCATGAAGATGGCGGGTTCGAGTCATCGGGGTCCGAGTCCGGCGGCCCGTCTTGATCCCACCATGGGACTTCACCGCGGTCTTCAGCGCTCGCGTCGTCGCTCGGGACTTCCTCGTTCTGCCACCAGGGTTCCACCATGGCAGTTGTGCTAGTGTGGTAGAGAATGTGGGAGAGAACGAAGGGGAGAATGCGAGAACTGCCTGGATTCGCGCGGTTCCAGTCACATTTTATTAGCGTCGAGCAGGCGGTTCCAATCCCTCATGAATTAAGCCGCATTGAACAGGCGCGCTTCCAGTTTGCAACTGCAATTTTCCAAGCATATCACAAACGGATAACCATAAACAACCGTTGCCATAGAGATACGTATTGGAAACGGAGGTGAATTTATGACCGTTGCCAGTAATATTGGTAATGGAGATCGAAAATTCTCCGTAACCAATGTTGACGGACCAGTCGCGGCCCAGTTCTACCAGGCCTCGTCCGCAACACTAAAATCGCGATTCTTTGTCGCCTAACTCGTGCCGTTGTCATAGAGGGGTATCCGATGTGTCGTTCTGTACCAGTGGCTTTCCATACTAAAGCCATAGCATCCTTGTAGCGACGCTTCTTGTCACGTGGACCTCCAATAAATTGCGAGCCCAACACTATCCGCTTTCCAACAGCATCCGCCCTACCCTCGCCGGCATGTAATCAGTCAACTAAGCCTTGGTACAGATCCGCCCTTATCGTATCTTGATTACGCCACATGAAGTACAACCGGGTGTTCTCAATCTTGATGTATGTGTCGACCACAAACTGCTGGAAAAGCCGCTTCCCATGGAGTATTGGGTTGAATATCCCCGGACGGATCTGCATTTTGTAGCAGTAGTAGTCCTTCACGGACACGCATAGACGACCTCCTGAAGCTGCACGAAGTGTTCAAAATTAATCTTGTTGTATAAACGTGAGAGAACAATGCAAAAGAGTGGAATGCGCATGTAGGAACCAAATTTGAACACTAACCTGCATCATCACCATCATCGTTCCCGGCACGAGAAAGCCGCTTTGCACGAGCTGCCATGACAACTTCTAAGGAGACACCTTCCTTCGGGATATTGGTATGCCACCCAAGTTCACCCTTGGGGAAGAAGAGAGGGTACGACAGCGCGTCATAGCAGCCATGATAGGACCAGATGCCATAATATTCTCTATTATTCCCTTGCAGGATGACGCTATGATCGAACTGCTTTCGACGATCTCACCCCTCCACCCACACAGCGGCCACCTCCGATGTCGTTGGTTCATTATATCTTCTTTGATCCAGCATTGGGTCGAGATTTAGTGTTATACGATAGTCATCAACATTATCAACTTCGCCCATTCTCTGCAGGTTCTGGGAGTATGGGTTGCCACGAAGTATGTCCACCAGCCATGTGATTACTTCTTTGTCTTTATCAAGCACCTCTTTTCGGCAGCTCCGATACCCGTGCTCTAAACTCGGATCATCATCATAGAAGTAGAGCTCCAGGTGATTGCGCTCGGTACCATCTTGTAGGCCAAACGACCGTGCGTTGTGGTACAAGTTGCCATGTGCACGGAAAGTGTAAACATGATGCCTTGTTGTGTTGGTGGTATCACTATCAACAGTACAGTACAACGAGGTGAACGAGAAATGGGAATTGAAAAACCTGATGTTGTCACGAAACTGTCTTGCATCAGGGTCTGAACTCGTCCATAGCCTCATGAGATCAGGTGGTGTATCCTGGTTGGCTAGTTTGGTCTTCCCACCACGACAGCAGAACCCTAGCGGCTCACGCTCGAACCTCTTTGCGTGGCAGTGTTTACAGCCTTATGGAATGCTTGGAATGCTTCGTTTCTTCGACACATTAGTGCATGCCTTCTTTGTTCTTTCGGGTCTATAGGTGTTTGTTGCGTAATGCATGGCACATGTTCCCCTGCAGTTACAATGTAATTAGTTGTTGGGTATCCGATGGTGCATAATACATATACACAGCTGATCAGTATTACCCTGTGTGATGTTGTTGGTTAGGTCCTTGAAAGGAGTTCGGTCCATGGACCGTGTTGGTGACCCCATCTGCACCAAAAGTATTGAGTATTATTATTATAACAATGCAATTAGTATCTTTGATTTTATTCAATTCATCAATAAGTAGCATCAATAGCAATGTAAATTATTGTATTCAGTTCCTTATGTAATTTTATCCTGATATTTTCGCAGGTTTTAGTATACATGTAAATGCACGCCTTGTAAATTATTCAGATTTTTTTGTCGGAATGTAAACGGTGGCTGGCAAAAATAAGGTCTCAGCACAAAAATATAGACCGATATCAGTACAATCCATAATTATTTTCGAGTGATCTACAAGGGATTTGTGTCTATTATTTTTTCATCCTTTAGCAGGAATGTAAGTTCACGATTTAGATAGCAGATCGATAGCAGTACAGTCCATTATTATTTTCGCCTTCATCTACAAGTGATTTTGTCCTGATTTTTTTACTGGATTTAGTAGACATGTAAGGTCACGCCTTGTAAAATATTAAGATTTTTTGGTGTAGGGAAATATCAGATAAAAATTCATGCAACATTAATGTTTGGGCACAAAATACAGACCGATGGGTACGCAGGCAACTTTTGGTCTGCCGTGCAGTTTTCCTAGCTATAAAACACCATCAAGATTACAATCCGTGTAGTAGTACAAAAATTCTTGCAAAAGGCCAAACACATAATCTATTGAACATCATTATACTCCCTCCGTTCCACAATATAAGATGTTTCATTTTTCCACATTCATATGCATACACATATATGTAGACACTTTTTAGTGTATGTGTAAATTCTTTTTATTATGAATATAGACATGCATGTGTAAACCTTAAACATCTTATATTATGGAATAGAGCTAGGGAGTATAAGATAGTAGTACATAGTTTGAATGGGACCATTTCTAAATCTACTATTCGGAATCGTGCATATATCATGCACGATTGCTAGGCACCGATATCTGGCCACGAGATAGTTGTTGACGAAGCTCATTTTCTTCGCTCCACTAATTATTCTTTCACGTATATCTGCAAGTTTACATTGTGTTTTAATATGCATATACTAATCAGTATTTGCCAGTCATAGATATTAAATGCAAATCACTCAGCACATGAAGCATACTCCAAAGCCCGATGATATACGCGAGAGGAATAGCTCACCGGCGGGCTGTAGTGTAGACGACGTCGATCCAAGGCGAGGATAGTGTATCCGGCTCCCTCTGATCTATATCACCTCTATCTGGTTTATACAACGATGGAGGTGGCAATGAATGACGCAATCACGCGATCCCGGCGGCGACGTCGTTCGTCTCCGGTGAAGCTGTGTCGGTTCTGATAGTTCCTGTGAACCGGGTAATAGATTAACTTCAAAACAACGGATAAGGAGAAAAGATTTAGCGTAGATGCCGAAGCTGCCTCGCCGGACCTCACCCAGTCCCACCCGTCCCTGGTCGATCGTAGGCGGGGAGCGAGGCGGCGGACCGGAGCGGGCTGGGCGGCGGCGGGGAGGAAGATTGCGGCGGCAGCGCGCTAGGCGGGGAGTGGGCGGACGACGGACGAAGCACGGACTGGTTTTGTAGTCGATCCTCTCATAATCAGGCAAGTTTCTGGCTCGTCCATTAGGCACAATTAGCATTTAATGTCATCAATGAGAACAACAGGTACAATTAAGTCACGTGATTAGAGGAGAGAGTACGTGAAAACAGGTAATGAAAACAACAGGTACAATCTATTATATAATTAAAACAACAAACAATTAACGGCGAAGATTTACCGCTGTAAAGTTAAGATATCTCAATGGCCTAGATTCACTCTCATCCCACGTCACGTTATGGCTTAGATTCACCCTCCTCCAAGGCATGTACGCTTGATTGGTCGTTTGCAACTTTGGAAAGCGACGTATACAAGCTGGAGTTCAGGATACGAAACTATTGCTGGATTTCCATGACACACGGACAAGTATCCATAGCACGCACGTTTCAGACCCTAAAACTCCACATTCAAACAACACGTTCGCATGCACGATCCGAGCATCATTGAGACCTCGAACACATGCGACGCGCCATGACGATCCCCCATCAAGTACATCCCGGCGGATCGACGGCACAGCAGCGATGTACAACCCGGTGAGCTCGAGCCTCGAACACATGCGACGGCGTCATGACGATCCCATCCAGTACAACCCGGCGGATCGACGACACAGCAGCCATGTACAGCCCGGCGGATCGACGACACGGCAGCGATGTATGCAGCACGCGCTCACGCCGCATGAACCCCAACTAACGGATGATTCGACAGCAACGCAGTCTATACGGACGAGCGACGTTAGCACGTCCAGCGGATTGAAAGAAGATAAAAGCAACGCCGTCACTATAGGTAATATCCGGTCGATCATCAACTCCATGTGTGTTTTAGATGTAGAGATACAGGTTTCTTACTTCTTAAGAACAACCTACAAGGAACTACGTCGTATTTGTTAAAAAATATTGATTAACTTCGACAGAAACTCGCTCTACCACGTCCGCTTATTTGCTGCAGCCGCCGGCCGCCGATTTCACCGAAGGGCGACAGAAAAAACAGCAATCTCCAGGTGCAACAGATGGCACCGGTTGGCAATCTTCAGGTGCAAGGTTTGCCACACCGACGAGACGGAGCGCAGCGATCTCGACGAGGCGATGATGATGGATGAGACATGGTGGTGGACCAGGCGTCTCTATTCACACATGGTGGTTTTCGCTGATCCCCAAGCTTAACCAACATGCATCAACATCCCAAATCTTAACCAATACTCGTCCTCGAGTATGAAGGTGATAAAACTAACATGGGCTTTACAATATAGCACTAACAATGGATATCAAAGATGATTGCTACTGCTACATAGAGTCAAATGATTCATTATTCAAAAGAGTAGCAATATGCAAAACAGTTTATGAAGTGATATCAAGTATTCAATGCAAGGATGTTCAATGATAGTTCACAAAGTGTAGCATAGTAGATAGTAGTATGGACATTCTTACTTTTGCATACATGTGGTCCATAGAGTGATAATGAAAATCTGAATATGTTTGGTGGACACTTTGGAAAGATGAATAAGTGAGTAGAGGTAAATCATGCATAAGTTTCATCTAACCTCCAAACTCTCCTACTTAAGTTAATGATTGCAATGAGGTAATACTTGGTATCAAGCTCTCATTCCCCTATCATAGCATCTTGAATGATTATAGTTTAATGTGAGAGCAAATATGAGTAGTGTGCTTGACAAAGTAAACGTTGGATGTCGCATGCCCCTTGAATACAAGTACCTACAGCATGAGTTACTCAACTTGGGAAAAGCAAGTTCAAGTTATCTATCATTGTAAGTAATAATAGTATCATCAAGAGCGTCAACTGGGGTACCTCTTGTCCCAGGATATGGAACAAGCCCATATCAAAATGACAAGACAAACAAACAAGATGAAAGTGTCATAGATAATTCACCATAGCATGTAAGTAAATTTCCACCATGAATAATGCATGGCTTAGATTAGCGGCCTAGGCGTCTCTCTAACCATTTATACAAACTCATTCAAACTAAACCTTTTCCCCCTTATTTCACCATGATAGGCATCCATAGACAAAAGCACATGATATCAACTAAATGAGATGAAGGAGCATGTTGAAAGCTTTGCATGTGACAGCACATATGGGCTAACTCCCAACCTTGGACATTTATCAAGCCACTAGCATCATAATCTTAATCACAATGGGTCATGTTTTATTTATTGCAATGATAGTAAAATGTGCATCAAGTTCGTGAGAGCTATATAACCAACTTTTCCCATGACAATCAATAACATAATCATTTTCATTCAGAGGTATAGATAACACAAATATCATGATGAACATACTCGGAATAGCATATAGCTAGTAGGTAGATATGGTGGACTCACTGGAATAACTTTGGTTGAAGGTGTTGGAAACAAGTTTTGACTTGTTGGAATGTTTGGGCTAGCAAGAGGGAGAAAGTTGACCATCTAGATGCATGCATGAGTGTCCATAGAACTAACTAATCCATGTTAAACCAAGTAAAATAACAATCAGCACCAAAACATGAATAAGTTATAGCTCTTCAAAAAGGATTTGCAAACTATTACTCATAAACAAGCTCATGAATCATGCAACTATATGTATCATTAAAAATCAACTCGAACATCCCTTTTCCCAATCTTATAAAAGTATCCAACATATTTCAACCCATATTTCCAGTAGCTCTCCCATATATAAATGATAGTGTGGTGGTCTCTCAAAACAAATCAAACCAAAATAAAACAAAAGACGCTTCAAGTTTATGCGATAAAGTGTTTCGATCGAAAAACAGAAGTTGGACGTGCGCAAACCGAGAGTGTGAAGGTCCAGCGGGGTTTTCTTCACATCCCCAAGCTTATGGTCTTCACCATCCTTGGATAGCTCTTGGTGCATCTCCTCCAATCCCTGTGAAAAAACTTCAAAACACCATTTCTCCCATTTCTTTTCTGTGGGGTGCATTAATAGTGATAAACAAATAGGTTTCTTGCTGCATATAATCCTTAAACAAAAATTCAGATGAGATATCCAGAAAGTTTTCTAAGTCAAGCAAAGGATCCTTGACTTCACTAAGCATTTTAATTTCCTCAACTTTCTTTTCTCTATTGTATAGGTTGAATATTTCATAACGGTCATCAAAGACATCTTCAGGTACTTGGGCTTTTTCTAAACTTTCTTTAATTCTTACTTCCAAAAACAAGCCATCAAGTAAATAGTGAGTATCATTAGCAGTAGTATTCATGAAAGAATCCTCACATTCATTATCCAAAAAGACCCTAGAGGCTTCAGTCAAACCTCTATAAAACACATGCATGAGCATCCAATCTCTAAGACCATGTTCCATTCCAAAAGCTATGCCTCTAAACCTTTCCCATGTTTTCACTAGAGGTTCATCCTCTTCTTGTTTAAAGGTGATAAGTACTTGTCTTAGGTTACAAATCTTTTTAATGGAACAAAATCTTTCAACGAAAGCAGCTTTTAAATTAAACCAAGTGCTAAAATTTCCAGGTGGCCATCTTAATATCCAATCTAAGGCTTTTCTACCTAGGGAGTAAGGAAAAAGCTTAATTTTAACATTAGCATGGCTCAAGTTTAACATTTTCCACCTTTCATCAAACTTTTTAAGATGTGGTATAGGATCTTCTTTAGGTTTCCCATAAAACGGTGTTCATAAATCATTTTCACAATATTAGGATCTACAACACATTTCTCAACAGGGATATTCATATCTTGGGGAAAGTTCTTAACACTAAATGGCCAAAAGGTTCGTTTCTCCATTTTAGCAAAAACAATTGTATTTTTTTATGCAAATCTGAAAATAAATATGCAAGCGGAATATGATATGCAATGACACTAACGAAACAAATAAATTGCTTTGTAAGTAAAGATGGATAAGATGGTGCTCACGTAGGTGCAACCTCCCCAAGCTTAGGTGTTAGCACAAGTTGGTGAAGTTGACTTCGTTGTGAGATGAATGCGATGATGCACACCCTTGGATAAATCTCTCAGCTATGATTCCTCGGCAACGGCGCCAAAAACACCTTGCTGATCGCTGAGTTGACTAGAGGATATATTGAGTTGTTGCTTCTATCTCCCTGCCAACGGCGTCAACAACAGTCTTGATACCCGTAGTAGATACCTGCAGTGAAAATTTATACGGGGTTAGGTTGAGCCTCCAAGTGCAGAGTATGCAATAAGTGGTAATGGTGTTTTCCCCACGAGGGTGACTCGAGGGTTTAATATCGAACTCTCAGGGAATCAGTAGTGAAGATATATCTTCTTATCCTTCTTTTGGTTACCAACAAAACAAAGTTAAATGTTTTGGTCCTCAACCTCACCTGTGGTTGTCAAGCACAAGGTGTAAGAATGATATCAAGATAAATATGCAATGATGGTGGATGAATATGCTATGATGATGGTGGCAATGATATATGATATATTTTTGGGTTTTTATGATGGATGCAAGATGAAAAGTATTTTTGTATTTTCGGATTTAATGATGGCTGAAAATAGAAAAGTGGTATATGGTGTTGGTAAGGTGTTTCTTATGATTAAAAATGGACCGGGGTTCATGGTTTCACAAATGCACTCTCTCTATATAAAGTGGCAGACAATGGAACACACAGAGTTAACATATGAGATTGCAACACAAAGTTTGATAACAAGTTACTTAGATACATGGGCATCACGTCCTAACATAGAGACTTTTTGGTTATTAGTCTCACTTATACTCCACCAAGATGCGAACCAAATCATAACACCTCAGTAATTAAGATGACTCAGAGTATAGCAATAAGTTTCATGACATGAAGTGAAAATAAGAACATGCTGGATCTAGTCATAGAGAAGAGGCTTGGTCACCCTCAACCCTTGCAGCAAGGTATTTTTGTTTATCCCTAGTGAGGTAACAAAGTAAGGTAAACACCCAAGTGGATCGCGATATTAAGTTGTCAGCTTACCGCACTCACCACTCCCCGTTACTCCAACTAATGCACACGTTCTCCCACACACGCTCTCATAAACATGCTTGATCATAACAAGTAGACAAGAACGGGGTACATAATATGCATCTATACTTATAACTGAAACAAACATTGCAATCTCAAACATATATTAACTCATAGAAAGATCCACCACATAGGTATTACAAATATGACCGTAATCATGTTCAGCAGCTCATACGGTTCTAATTAGTGAAACTCAAGAGAGGAGAGATACATAAGTTACTTCCACAAACCCATAGTCCAGAGGTGGACTACTCCCTCTTCATCATGGAGACGGTGGAGAAGTCGATGGAGAGGATGGAGACCACACCGGCAGCGCCCCGCCAGAGTTTTCCCCCTCCAATCTGCAGCTCCTGATCTCCGTTTCGGTCTTTCTGTGTTTGTGCGGCGCTCCTTTCGCGAAACGCCAGGGGACCTTTTTTTTAGGCGTTTTTAGGTAAAGACAGAGTCCGTGGACGAAAGATCGACGGCAGCGGAGCCACGAGGGCCAAACGAGTGGGCCCCACACGGCCACAGTACCTGGCCGCGTGGGCCACCCCCTTTTTGCCTTGTGGCCTCCGTTTGCTTGCTTCCTTCGCTCCGAGGTCTTCCTCCTTCCAAAATACTGACGCCTGTATTTTTCCATAATTTTTAGACGACGTTTGGGTCCTGAAACATAAAAGGAAAGAAATAGGGTTTTCTGCCTGCGCAGGGTTAATTCCATAAAAATAGGAAACAATTGATTTATTTCCTAAAATCATTAAATAACAGTAATATAACCCTTATATGATGCAAATATGATTGGAATATGTGTGATATAGTGCAAAGTTCATGTATGCATTTTACATGCATCAGTGTGCCATTGCGGAGGCCTCTCCTCAGTTCCGTTGTGGCGTTCATCGTCGCTCCGTCTCCAAGTGGTCTCGTCCCCGGCGACGGCGCTGACGGCTGTAGCGTTGAGCTCATCGTCTCCCTCAGTGGAGAAGGGCCCAATTGCGTTCCCAAATTTTTATTTAGGGTCCTTTTTGTAAAAGCCAAGGGCTTGGTTTTAATTCTCTTTTACTTTGTGGTCCTTGATGTAATTTGTACTCCCACCGATTAATGCAGTCTGGACCCTTCGGGGTCCTTCCCTTGTTCAAAAAAAAAGATTGGCATGGGGCACCACCACAGAAAAAGCAAGAGAAATTCAGCCGGCGTCATTCCTGTGCTAACCCATCGGATTTCTGCAAGTACGTTGCCCACGATAAATTATTGCTGATAGGTGCCCATGGTAAAATCAGGGTACAAAACATCGATATTTTGGTTCCAAGTCAAACGAGTTCTCATGCCTAAGTTTGGCAGATGTGGCAGCACAAATGTGTTGCCAAGAAAATTGAGCGCCATGAAGTGTGGTATATAAAGTTGGCAAAACTCGAACTTCATGATGAATGGACCGTATTGATAAGAAACTAGTTGAATTTAGGCGCGCCGTCACGTCACGCCCTGAGTGGATATTTCTGTAAATATATATATATATATATATATATATATATATATATTTGGTTATGTAATATATTTTGTGAATAGAAATGGTGAAGTTGTTTGTTTAATTCATTTATGTTTGCATAAATGTTAGAACTTATTGAGTTATTGTGAAAACGAAACAATAGTTTTATTGTTTTAACATAGATAAATTTAAATGTTTTTTGAAAATCTATTAAAGCAAATTGAAATTGGAAAAGGAATTTATAATTGTTTTGCAAACTTAAATGTGTTTTTTTAATCATTATTGCAATGTTATTGTAATGCGAAGCAAAAGAAAAGCATGAAACAAAAAAGGAAAAAAAACAAACAAATAGAAATATTTAATTTTATTTTTTAAGCTTTATTACAACAAACTGGAAATTACAATTGTTTTGTCGGCTAAAATGTGTTAAAATTATTTGGCTTCATGGTGATTATTATTATGATGTTGTTTAGTTGTAAACCAAAAGAAAAAAAATATATATATTGTATTTATGTTTATTAAATTCAATCCATCTGTAGAGGAGATGAATATGTGGTTTCTTTAAAAATGCATGTAGTCAAGCATTATTTAAGTTGTTTTGATATTAGTTCTGTTGTGATTTGTAAAATTAAGTTTACACTTATAAGTTATTCGAATTTTAAAAAAAATTAAAATTCAAAAGGTATTCGTGTTTGCATTTTTTTTAACGTTTGTTAAATTCTTAGATTTGAAAGTCATTTTAGTTTGAAATAATCAAATCTGGAGTTTGATCATATGCCACAAATAGGCAACGTTTATTTTTTCGTGTTCATGTTGATATGTTAAGGGGAAGTTATTCAAATTTAAATTGTTTTAGTGTTTACAAAATAATCATGTTTGAAAGAATCAAATTGGAAAGTTGCTAAGGTTTGATTCAAATTGTGGTGCGGCGTCACGCCGCACTCGTGGCGATAAGAAGATTTTTTTTATGTTTGTAAAATAGGTAGTTTCGGAAAGTATTTAATTGTTAAAATATTTAAATGTGTTTGACATGTATGTGTGGTAAAATTTGTATTTGGAAATGTTTACATTTGGTGATTGTGCAGGATTAAAAATTAATGGAATGGAAATAAAGTTTAACGATAAAAAATGTTTGTATTTTGACATTTCGTATTTTGTGTGTTTGTTATGATATTATTTTTTTCCCCGAGGCATACACTGTGTTCTTGTGGTAAAATTTATTTTTGGGAATGTATGTATTCAAAAATGGCTTGAAGTTTTAAATTATGCATACTTGAATTTTGATTGTATGTTATAGTTAGTTACATTTTCTTTTTTTAATTTGTTTAAGTTTTATTGTAAATATTTGATTTGAGTTAACAATGGGGGGTACTACATTTTGTTAGCGTTTGTTAAGTAAAATTAAAATTCAATCTATGTTTAGAGGAAATGAATTTATAAAAAAAATTGAACATTTATTTTTCCACGTACCTTTTAAAAATTTATGTTTATACTTGGAGAGGTTTAAGTTATGTGAACTTTAAATATGTTAGCTTAATTGGAATGATTAGGTTTTATTTTACTATAATTTTCTTATGTAGTACCATAATTAGAGGAACTATATTATGGTTATGAACAAAAAAAATTGTTGTACATTTGTAATTGAATTTCGTAGTCTGAGGGAATATTTTGTATTGTCTTTTGTTGAAATAAGTTCATAATTAGAGGGAGTGAATTTGCATTTACTTTAAATATCATTTATTCAAACATTTTTAAATTTAAGTACACAATTAGGAAGAGTTTATTAATATTACATCTAATATGTTAACTAAATTAAAATAGTGAAATATGTTTGTCATTTTGTTATAAATATTTTATGTAAATTCATAATCAAATGAAATACATTATGAATGTATCAAGAATATTCGCCAATTTGATCATTTATTAAATTATATTGTTTTTTTAGAGAGAGTTTAGTTATAATTATCTGTAAACATGACCCATTTTTATATAGTATAATATTTCGTAATTTGTCTTAAATAGTGAATGAAGGTACGCAATCAAAGGAAATACAGTGCGTAAGTATTTTTTTCTTTTAAATTCAAATCCATTTAGTCAGAGGGAATGCATTTGGGTTTTATTTAAATTTTTGTTAAATTTAAATTTTCAAACAATGTTTGTAATTTGTTGTAAGTATTTAGTAAAAAAAAATTATTGTTTCGAATTTTGTTTCCCATATTTTTTTTTGTTGAATAGGTTGTAAACTATTGATGTTGCATTTTTGTTTCACATATTACTATATTTGGGAAATTAGGTTTGAAATAATTTGGAGAAAGTCCAAAAGCATTTGAAATGACTATTTTGTTGTGTACATTTCTTAAAAATTGGTTTGAACTGTTTTGGAGCTGTGTTTGGAAAACTGCGAGGATCATTTAAAGTAAATTTTTATTTTTTTATAAAATTTTATTTTTTTGGGGAAATTTTTTTGGAATATTTTAGTGAAGGTCTCGAAGCATTTGGAATGTTTTGTTTGTTTTTGTACCTTTTTCTAGAATTTGGGTTGGTTTAATTTAGAGTTGTATTTTGAATTGTTTTGAAAGTTTTGAACAGTTGGAAAAAAGAACTAAAGGAGGAAAAAAACTGGGCCGTGGCCCAGCCCAGGCCCGTTGTGACGTCACAGTGACATCACCGAATGGTGGAGCTGCCGCGGCGGTGATGCGGACGCGCGACTGGGCGCAGCCGATGCGCCTCGACACGGGCAACCCGTGGGTGGTGGCACCGCCGCCTGTAGGTCGCCGGAGCGGCGGCTGTGGCATGTGGACGCGGCGGTGGACCTCGAGTGCGTCGGCGTCGATTACGGCGAGGCGGCGGCGTTTCGGGACGCGGCGCTCGGCGAGGAGGGAGCGAATGCGGCGGCGGAGCTCGTCATGTCGCCCGATTTGTACATGGAGGAGCACAGCGATGGCTGCAAGCGTCGGTGGCGGCGGCGGCGACCGGCCCGCGCGTGAGAAGGAAGAGACGGGGGGATTCTGTGGCATTTTTACGAAAAAGATCCTGCCGTCTCATGTAATTATAAAGAGGTCCTTCGCCCGAGGAGCTGTGTGCTGCGAGGGTCGAATGGTGATTCTGCGGGAATCCGAGGACTTTTTTGCAAAAAAACCGATGGCACTGTTCAACACTGTTCATCTACAGTGCTTACTATTTCTAAGCACAGTAGCTCGATCGCTGCGGTGCCGAGAAATCGGCCAGCTTTCATATAGTTAGAGAAGTGTGACCGTTCTAAAGTGTGGCAAGTTATGAGCAAACTGTCACTAAACTAAATGACTACCAGATGCAACGAGCTAAGAAAAATTGGGTAAAAAGTGGAGATAGGAACACTGCTTATTTTCACAAAGCTATAGCAAAACGTAGGAGGAGAAATACTATTCTCTCGGTTAAAGATGAAAACAATGTTATCCAATTCATGCCAGATCAAATAGCTAATACTTTTGTCTCCTATTTTAGATCTATTTTCTCCTCCTCCTCTGTGCATCAGAGTAATCATAATTTTGCAGATGACAGTACTTTGCCAGATGATCCCACTTATTCTAACCCTACAAAGCAGGAAATTTGGGAAGTGCTTAAAGAAATGAAAAGGAATGCCTCTCCTGGTCCTGATGGTTTTAATGTAGAATTCTATTTAGCAACCTGGGAGTGGATAGGGGATGACGTAACTTCTCTTGTTACAATTTTTTTTGCTACTGGTTTGCTTCCTGCGCATATAAATGACACACATATTGCTCTAATTCCAAAAAAACTAGTAGCCACTGTTCCCACTGACTATCGCCCTATAAGTCTTTGTAATGTAGTCTATAAAATCATTGCCAAATGCCTAGCTAATAGACTCAAACCCCATCTCCCTGACTATATTCATCCTTCTCAGCAAGCTTTCATTGAAGGTCGTAGAATAAGCAACAACATAATAATTGCCCAGGAAATCACCCACTCTTTTCAGCTCTCGTCTTGGAAGGAAAAGGCTTTCCTTTTAAAAATTGACTTAGCTAAAGCCTTTGATAGACTGGAATGGGACTTTGTTCTCCAAGCGCTCGCACGTAAAGGGCTGCATGGTCATTTTATCAAACTTGTTCATGCGTGCATCTCCTCGCCTACCTTTTCTGTTATTATTAATGGTCAACCGTTTGCGAGATTTGTTTCAGACAGAGGAATACGACAAGGATGTCCTTTATCACCTTATCTTTTTGTCCTTGCTATCAATGAATTGTCTCTGCTGCTACAGGAGGCCCTCTCGGCTAACAACCTTCATGGAATCATTCTGGGACCTAGATGCCCTCCAATTCACTCACTTTTATTTGCGGATGACTTAATAATTTGTGGTGCAGCTAATCTTCAGGAAGCCCAAGCAATGAAGCAAATACTAAGTGCCTTTTGCCAAACCTCAGGCCAATTACCAAACTGGAGCAAATCAGGTATACTCTTTAGCAAATTTGTCTCTTCCACTAACAAGGAAGAAATCCTAAGGGTGTTCCCTGTTCCTTTAATCGATGATCCTTTTATACATTTAGGTCACCCTTTAGTTCTTCCTCCAAAAAACAGATCTGAGGCTTACAACTTTGTGTTAGATAAATTCAGCGCTAAACTTGGTACTTACAAAGCTAACTCTCTTTCACATGCAGCGAGATTAGAATTAATAAACTCTGCCTTTGCTTCAATTCCTGTCTACTACATGTCAAATATTATTTTCTCCAAAAAGTTTATTTCTAAAATCACTGCTATTATGAGAACTTTTTGGTGGACTGGTGTTACCTCCAACTCTACTTCTAAGCCTCTTTGTCTAAAAGCTTGGAAAGACATTTGTGCGCCAAAAAGAGAAGGTGGACTAGGTGTTCGGAATCTACAGGCTGTCAACTACGGCCTCATTCTTTCAACCCTTTGGAGAATTGCCTCTGAGCCCAACAGTCAACTCCATTGTGTCCTTCAATCTAAATACTTTCACGACTCATCCATTTGGAGGCCCAAACCACATGTTCCTAAATCTGCTTTCTGGTCTGCTATCCTTAAGGTCATTCCTCTCTTGCAAAATAATGCTTTCTACCAAATTTCATATGGCCAAATCTCAATCTGGAACACTCCTTGGTGTTCAGCTTGGAAAGACCTTTATGACGATCTCATAATTCAACCTGCTCCTTTTTCGTACCCAGCTACCGTCAATCAACTAATGATTCCCCACCAAAACAAATGGAATGAAACATTAGTTAATCAACTCTTCAATGCACCTACTGCCGAGGTGATTAAATCTACTCCACTAATCCCTTCCTTGGATGATGACATTCTTTGCTGGAAACTCACACCCAATGGCAAATTTAATTCGAAATCAGGTTATCGTCTATGTTTAAAGTTTTTGCAGGATGCAGGTGCTCCAGTACCACGAAAACCGGACAACTTAACACTTCAATTACTAAATTCGGTCTGGAAGTGCAAAGAAATGATTCCAAGAGTGAAAACCTTTGCATGGAGATTACTACGCCGTGCACGGATGACGCACATATCCTCTTTCATTGCCCCTTTGCAAGAGCAGCTTGGTTTCAGCACCCATGGTACATTAGGACATCGATACTGTCTCAAGATTGCAACTCAACTTCTCAGATAATTAATAACTTACTCCAAAACAATCATCCTCACTCTACTCTTGTCTCTGTTTTCACCTTCCTTTGGTGTTTATGGAAATCAAGGAATGATCAATTATTTGGAAGGAAACAATCTTTTCCTTATCAAGTTGCAATTGCCACCAGTGCTCTTTTGCAGGACCAGGAAATGGAAAGCGAATCCAGCACCTCAAATATGGCGCAGCAACAACGGGAATCACCTAATCTGGACAATGACTTCAGTTTTCTTGAAGGGCCTCGATTTTATGTGGATGCAGCTTGGAAACAAGGAGCTGATTTCTCATCAAGCGCAGCTGGATTAGAAGTTTTTGCAACATGGCCACATCAATACAGGCGAAATGATGTTTTTATCTTTGCAGCAGCCCATAATGTGTCTTCTGTCCCTGTTGCAGAAACACTTGCGCTTTTATTGGCAGCTGATTTGGCGGCAAAACTTCAAATAACTTCTGCAGGTTTTTTCACTGATAACAGTAGTGTAGCTGCATCAGTTTCGGCACCTACGGCTAATCACTCCTCAGTCCTATGGGAAATTAGATATTTATCTATGCAGATCAAGAGCTTGCTTCAGCCTATTCAGGCCACGGTGCGCCACATCTCCAGAAATACAAACAGGATTGCTCACAATTGCGCTCATCAGGCGTTGCGATATTCGGACTCGCGCCCTACCAGTTCTTGCAGGAACCCAGCTCATAGCAACATATGTTGTCCTGTCTTGCAATATTTTCAGAACATGAACATTCAGGACATTGTAATAATATCTGTATTGTGCTTCTGAGCTAATGAAATTGGGCACATTTGTGCCCACCCCCTTGTTCAAAAAAAAAAGTGTGGCAAGACATACCAAACTATCAAACTTAGCCATGACAAAATGTCGCTACGACCCAAACTGTCCCTCTTGCAACTCTCTTATCCTCGCCCTACCCTGCGGTTTTGGTTCACTTTTGCTAGCAAATTTTGCAGGCTGGTTACTTAGTTTTGATGCATAACGATAAATTAAACAAATTTGTTCATTCTCAGTCGTCCGAGAATGAGCTAAATCGCAGTCAGCTTATCAACCATTAGATTTGGGTGCGCCAAGACTTATGCGACCCATTAGTTGTTACTCTCATATAGCTTTGTGATCACACAACGTGATTTCATTTTTTTTTCCCAGTCATGCCCCTTGGGCTGCTCATCTGCTGGCCGCTGCTGGCCTATGAGAACCGTGGGCTTTGAGTTACATGGCCTTTTTCGGCTTTCCTTTTCTATTTTATGAGTTTTGTGGCTTTCTCCTAGTTGTTTTCTTTTTGTTTGTAGTAGTCCGGAGAGGGCTTCATTAGATTGGGCCTTTTTCTATCTCGTGTGAGCCTTTCTTTTTTTCTTGATGTTTCAACTAAGTTTTTTCTAGTTGCACATGGGCTGCAACTGAAAAAATAGTCCTAATCGTTGGATTTAGGCTAGGATTCATGTTGATCGTGAGTTACACGTTGGTTGCAATAAGAATTTTCCAGTTACAGGTGGGTTGAAACTAACAAATGAAATTCTATACGTAACCAGGTTTTGTAAGTCGAACCAAAAAAGTTTGACTTGTGCTAAGCCTAGGTGCAACTCCTCCTATAAATAGTACAAGCTTATTCCTTTACTTTTGTTTCCCCATTTTCCTAGGCTACTCATCATACCTTTTTTACTCCGTCCGTTTATAAATATAAGATGCTTTAGCTTTTGTCCGCATTCACATGTGTCAACATGTATGTAGACATGTTTTAATGTACACTTATTTGAGTGTGCACCTAGCCAACATGTGAGCTAGTTAAAACATCTTATATTAAAAAACAGAGGGAGTATTTGACAATGCTACTTGTCATTTTTTTTTATTAGTTATGTCTATAAAGTGAGAGGTCAGTGGGGTCCATCATGAGGTGGCGTCAGTACTCTATTGGAGAACATGTGGAGTAAGGAGAGTGTAAGGATTTTAGAGAGGTTAGTATTTGTAAAGGATTCCATGGCTACTCATCGTACTTTTTTTTAACAATGCTACTTGTCATATTTTTTATGATGCTACTTGCCATTCTAGGAGAATGTTTTTCTCAGCCGAGCAGTGTCCAGATCGATCCAACCCGCAGCAGCTCTATGCACTAGTCTAGGCCCAATAGCAAATCTATGCACAATAAATCAGCACGTAGTTCCTCACTACAGGAGAGAGTATCTATGCCGACGGCCCCACCCTATGCCGACGGTTTTTTGTCGGGGCCGTCGGCATACTGTCCGACGAGACCAGCCCATCGAAAATGCCGTCGGCGTAGAATCTTTTCGCCGACGGTAGCCGTCGGCTAAGAAACTACCGTCGGCGTAGGATTTTTTAGAATTCGGTGACGTCGCAGCCTCGTCTACACCGACGGCTATGCCGTCGGCAAAGATACTTTGTTTTTAATTTCTATTTTCTACTATTTCTAGCCGTCGGCTTAGTTTCGGCCGTCGGCGTAGGCTATTTTTAAAATTCGGCGACGTCGCAGCCGCTAATACGTCGACGGCTTATATTTAATGTTTACTTTTTACTATTTCTTTTATGCTTATAGCTACACCGACGGCTTTGCCGTCGGCAAAGGGTCTATTTTTTTATAATCTTCATTTTTATGTATTTATTTATTACTCTAAATTAAATTTAATATGTTTAATATGTTTTTATTCATTTTTATGTATATAGCTACACCGAATAGTGGTCTCCACCTACATAAAATGACGTCGCGAATCTTGTCTCTCAGAATTGCACGTCGAGAAATTGCGTAAGAGGTGGGGTATAACTTTGTTTTGGGTGTTCCCATGGCCTAACATAACACAAGCAAGTAAAAAGTTTCACTTTGCTACCCCCTTTCGACGTCTTTCAAGGGGGTAGACGGGAAGTTTGACTTTTTTCCAACGGGTCTAGGGTTTCACCGAAGCGGGGTCCCGGAGCGTCGGAACCCCACCCAAACCTAGGTTCTGCCATACCATATATATACAAGTGTGTTGTGTGTTGTAAATGTCCAATATCCTACTTCGGGGTATGACCGGCTTCACCGACCGCACTTTCTCTCTAGCGAGTTTCTGCACTTAGAGGTGAAAACTCCTGTTTCGGACGAACCAGATGCAATCTTGTGTTGACTTGTGATAGAAGTTGGGTTTCCATGTACCCATGGCCTAACCTAACACAACCAAGTAAAAAGTTCCACTGGCCTACCCCCTTTCGACGCCGTTCAAGGGGTAGCCGAAAGAGAACCTCAAGGGCTGGGAAATCGTGTTTCGGGTATCGCCACATGGTAAGCTACCCATGCCCTCTGCCGATGATTACAACAACATTGACCCTAAAACATATGAGGGAATTTTCTATCAAGAGCAAGAGGACTTCGGGGACTTTGCCTTACAACCGGGTGGTCTTGAGGACCTCGAGAACGATGCACACACTCGTGGTGAGGCAGTGGTGGATCTGAAGGAAATAGATATGCTCTCGAAGTTACATGCGGCCAATGAAAACGATGAGGAGCCTCCACCGTCCGGGGAGCCTCCAACCTACTACTCACGTGATAGTGATAGTGAGAATGAGAATGAGAACCAAGTTAATTATGAGAGTGATGATTCGAGGTGACAGTCTTTTATGTCTTTACTATTTATTTTTCAACATGCTTCTTAATTGCATTACGTCTTGATCCTTAGTGTCTACATTTTATTATGTCTTTATGCTTTAGTATTTATTTTTCAACATGCTTATTTATGCTTAGTGTCTACATTTTATTATGTCTTTATGCTTACTTGTTTTCTCTTTCTCAATGCAGGTGATTGAACAATATGAGCCAAGGCAAGGAAAGATCTGCGACCTTGCTTAGTACGCTGCGCCAGGAGAAGCCTGGAGTGCCTGGAGTTAGACACAGTGACCGAGGAACAATTCCTAATCCGTGTTACATCGAGCCCGGCGATGCGCGAGGAGGACGAGGACGAGGACGAGCACGAGGTGGAGGACGAGGTGGAGGAGACATGGAGCGTCCACCCTCTGCTTTTGGCGACGTGGCTTCCGAGTTGGCCTCCGCTTCTGGCGAGGTGGCTTCCCAGTTTCAGTTGGAGGACGAGGTGGAGGACGAGGCGGAGTTGCAGGTGGAGGACGAGGTGGAGGCGGCGCCGAAGATTAAGAAGTGTCGTACTGAAGCGGGAGTCCCCAATGAGGAAAGCCATCATTATTCCTAACAAAAAGGAGTAAGTGTACTAATTTTGTAATTTTGAACATGTAATTTCATTTTGGTCATAACAATTTGGCATATGTACTAATGTTTGATTATTGTGTAGCAATTGGACATGGCCTGTTAAGCCTCTCGCACTCCTGCGAGCTTGCTTGGAGCTTTGATTAGGAAACATTGGCCGGGCTTCTACGATACGGTCCCCGACGTCGAGAAGAAGGTAGCCTATCGTTGGCTGGACTATGAGGTTGCCCCGTACCCGGGCTTCGCGACAGCTGCTGAGGCCGTGATCACCAAGTTTTGGGTAAGACATATTTTTCGAGTTCCGTTCATAGTTTATGACCCCACCGTGCTAACTCATGACTCTCATAATTGTTTTATGCATGGTTGAAGCGGTTTTATCGGGTGGAGGACGACCATCTGCAATATGCGGCTCCCACTTTGCGTGCTCATTGTGTGAGGTTGACACGGCAGCAATTCTATAACCAAAGGCATATGACCACCAATCAGTTCATGTCTGAGAAGAAGGGTAAGAGGGCCAAGAAGTCGGACAATGTCAAGAGTCCACCGGAGATGACGAAGGAGGATTACATGTCGGTAAGTAAAATGTCAATGAAATTCTATATGGCTGCTAAGTTGCTATTTGCATTATCTCTTCTTGAATTGGATTTTCAGATTAAGCCCGACTGGGCCGACGGCAAAGAAGACGCATAGGAGGCATTGGTTTCGAGGTGGGTCGGGGATGACCCCGAGTTCGACGTCGTGAGCAAGCGGAACAAGGCAAACCGAGGCACCGAGGGAACACACAGTGGGGGAAACCTCAACCACCACCGCTTCAAGGAAAAGCTGGTATACATATACATGGAATGACCTGCATTTATTTTCCTGTCATGTTCCTACTTGGTACGCATAATATTTCTTTTCGCGATGCAGGAGGCCAAAACCGGGGAGCCGAAAACTGACTTGCAAACGTGGTGGGAGTTGAAGATGAAGAAGCCCGATCTATCGGAGCCTCAGCCCTCGCTTCCCGTGTACTACGGCAAGACAGAGGAGGACTTGAGGAACTATTGTGCGACGTTCAAGGGTTATCACCCGGAGGTGGATGACCCCTTGAGCGAGGAGGTCGACGAGAACGCGATTGTCCTGTCGGGGCACGGAAGGCCGCATGGTCGTAATCGTGTTCTTGAGAAGGTGGTCAGTCCTACCTCGAGCTTCACGCGTCTCCGAGCTACCCTCCCTGATGACAGCCCCTTATTCCGCGTGGTCCACAGCCTCGTCCATCCACCTCCACCGATGTAAGTTTTCTCATTTTCATCCTCTTTCTGACATTCGATCGTGCATGGCTAAGTTGACGAGAATCATTATTTTCGAAATCGTAGGCCGATTTTGAGGCGGCCTGCGCTTCCGCTCATGCGGAGTATCAGGAGGCCTATCGTCAGTGGCTGCAGAAGAATGACGCCCACCGCTCGTTCACAAAGTCGATGAACGCTGTAAGTTTCAATTTTTATTTTTGCAAAATATGACAAGTCCCACTTCCCTAGTTTGAACCTTTATTTTTACAACGCCTGACATTTAAACTATCTTGCAGGCGCTTATGCACTTTTTTGCCACTGGAGAGCGGGTCGGCGCTCCTACGGAGGAGCCTCCTGAGCCGGGGCAGCCGCCAATGTTTTCATCGAAGGACGAGTTCGCTCTCACCTACTACTCATCGACCCCGGTAAGTTCTTTGCGAAACCACTGGTTAACGCTTTCCTTTGTCTCGCAAGTTGCTAACTCTTCCTCAAACATGTAGGGAACGGGATGTTCGGAGAACCCACACTTTGGTAGTGCCTCGCTAGGTTCGCGTGAGATCATGCCGTTTGATCCCGATGCTGCTTCGCCGGGTTCGCGTGAGATCACACTGATACATCCCGGTGGTCCTTCTCTTGGTGTTTCGCGTGCTACTTCGCCTGGTGCTTCCCCTTCTTCTGGTGGTTCTACTGTTGCTGCGCCGAGGCGTCGGTCGCCTATTCTCACCGCGGGAGATATGGGGTACACCCCGTCGCCGCCCTAGATGTAGGGCTTTCGGCCTCTAGACATTTAGCTATGTATGAGAGAGTTCTATGTGTGTATATACTTGATGATATAGCACTTTGCTTGATGATATTGCTTCTGATCTTGTTTGTGATGCTATATAACCTATCTGTCATCTTCCTATAATTTTTGATATTTTTTCCTATCATTTTTTGCAAAAACGAGCTGCTGGAGCAATTTTAAAAAAAAATCTGGCAACCTGGCATATCTATGCTGACGCCGACGGCAAAGCCGTCGGCTTAGGTTTTTGCTTGCGACCTCCCAGAATACGCCACGTGTCCGATCTAAGCCGACGGCTTAGCCGTCGGGTTAGGTACTTCCATAGCCGCTGGGTGTCATGGGTCCCACCTATCATCGCCGACGGTATCTACGCCGACGGCCCTTTTTTTGCCGATGGCCTCCTGAGCTACGCCTACACCTACCTAAGCCGACTGATCAAAGCCGATGGCTGCCGTCGGGTTAGGCTACGCCGACGGCCTTTTGGCTTGTGTTGCCGTCGGCGTAGAAGGTCGTTCCTGTAGTGCCTGACCGAACACGCATGCGTTTCAGATCAACATAAAAGGGAAAAAAAAAGAAACAGATTCCACGTGAAATACAATAAATCTCAGTCAACTGAGATCTAGTCGTGCCCAATTGAAAGTCTAGTAAGCGTTTACACTAATCTTATTAATGATCGTTCAGGAAAATAAGATTCAGTGCTAATTGAACTGTGGGTATGAAAAAGCTCTTTCCGAATCTGAACTTACAAGTCAAATACAGTATACAAAGAAAGAAAAAAGAAAGGCGTCAATCGGGGCGAGGAGTGTTGCTAAACTTAAGCAAGGAGACAAGACAATAAATAGATAACTGAATGAGATGTAGCATCGATGCTTAAGTAATCACCATTGACTACTGTTTACAAATGTGTATCTATACAAGATTTGGAGACTTTAAAAATTACAGAGCGGAGGCATGAATCAATGATCTACACGAACATGCTTGTCGTGGTGGATGCTTCGTGAAGCGGGCGCGGTACCAATGTGGCTGCACGAGCCGCCTGACGCCGCGGCACATCGTGCCCAAGAAGAAGCCGCCGCCGTGCCGCTTGGCGTTGGAGTCGTCGTGGTCGTGGTCGTAGCACGCTCCGACCTGGTAGTGCACCAGCCAATCCTTGCAGTCGACGTCCATGGCGAGGTTGTCCAGATGGCGAGCGAGCACGTCGTCGGACGCCCGGTGCCCGTGCCCGAAGAGCAGCTCCACCTTGAGGTTCTTGGCGTAGATCGTGGGATCGTCGGGGCAGGCCTCCACTACCGCCTTGGCGACGGCTCGCGCGAAATCGGCGCTCCCGTTCTTGACCTCGAAGTTGATGAACATGCACCAGAAGTCGACGCCGCTGTCCTCCTCGCCTGCGTCCGCGTACAGGCGGTGCCCCCACTCCAGGAAGAGTCCCCGGGCGGCGGCGACGTTGCCCTCGTGGAGTTCCTTGGCGATCCACGATTTGTAGACGGAGGCGTAGTCGGTGACCCTCTTGCATCTGAGGGCGCTGCGCAGGAGGAGGCGCGCGTCCTTCATGTCACCGTCGGCCCTGTACATCTCCTGCGCCTGATTGCACCACCGCAGGGCATAGCCGCGGCCGGGGTGGACGGAGTCCAGCTTGTCGAACGCGCGGAGCCGGAGCTCCGTCGCTGTGTCGCCGGCTCCGATCATCGACATGCCGATGAAGAACTGGAGATGAATCGGAACAGACCTAGGGCAGAACGGCGTACAAGTGGAAAGTGGAAACACAAGAGGGACGTCTCCTGCTTTCTGCTCTATTCGCCGTTTTCCTACCGTGTATATATTCGTCGAGGATCCCATGTCCCGTGCAGCTCGAGTCGGACTCGGACATCTCGACGCGCGTACATCATAAGCTGGAACCAAGACCGGAACAGAGCTCCAACGGAAGGGGAAGTTTTTGGGTTGAGATTGACCACCAGATAGGTACTCGCTCCGTTCCAAATTAATTGACTTTCATTTATCCAAATGTGGACGTATCTATACTTGTAACATGTCTAAATACATTCACATGTGGGTAAATAGAAGTCAATTAATTTGAAACGGAGGAAGTAACTCACCTATCTTAGCCATCATTTTTTTAGATTGTCTTTTATGTTTCTCCCAGACGACATAACATACAAATATGAAACTTTGCAGGTCAACAATATACGGGAATTTCAATGTTTTAAAAATAGTCCAGATTTTTTGGTGCATTGTAAATATATAAATGAGGATTTTACAGATAAATTCTATTATTTTAAGTCTTATGGCCTACGAAAAGATCCAAATATATCTAGAACACAATTTCAATACATTTTTGGGTTGAGATTGACCATCACATAGGTAACGCGGGCCATCGTTTTTTATTTTAGATTGTCTTTTTCATTTCCCACAAATGACATAACATACAAGGGAAAAGCTACGGAGAGACGCCGCTCCGGCTGCTCTCTCGTGCGGCGCTTTAGGATTCGCGAAAAACCATCTCTCCGTTTCGCGTCTTATCCGTACGGCGCGGGACCAAGACCTTTGATTCGCTCGTGCCGTGGCCAGTTTGTTGGATGTGTACTCTTTTACACAGAGAGATGCGTCTACACATGGTGGGTCCGATACACACATAAACGTGGAATGCTAGCTATTTCGCTACTGCTACAGTACCACATGCTGTACTTTTTCATGTTAGGCATGGGTCGCATGAGAGCAACACTATTTTGGTACAGTCAAGCTTGCTACGCAGTACGCATTATTTGGGACCTCCACTTGCTCTAATTGTTTTCTATCTGATGCGACCGATGACAACTGGTGTATGCGTGCACCAAGCCTGGCTGCCCAAGTATTTTTTTTTCTCACCTTAATTTTTCACATGGAGTGGTGTATTACGTAAGGACTTTTTATACTAGGTTTGCCACAAAATGGCATGCATTTTTCTTTAACTATTTGGCGCTTGTATGAGAATATTTCATATCTATTTTGCAAATTATGGTAGCGCAATAAAAATATTCTGGCAATTGTTTCGAATTGTTTTCGTAAAACATAATAGCTGTATAAAATCTACCTGATAGGTCTAATAAAAAATGGAAATTGCTCTCGAAAAATCTGGTAGGTGCGTAAAATCTACTTGGTAGGTGCATAAAATATACTTGGCAGCTGCAATAAAAAGCTGGCAATTGCTCTTGAAAAACGGATAAGTGTATCAAATATACTGGCAGCTGTAATAAAAATCTGGCAATTGCTCTCGAAACACCTGATATGTGTATCAAATGAATCTGATAGCTGCATTAAAACATCAGTAATTGGTCTCGACAAAATTGGTAGGTGTGTCCAATCAACTGGAAGGTGTATCAAACCTACTCGTAGCTGCACAAAAAATTATGTCAATTGCTCTCAAAAAACTTAGGTATATCAAATGAACCTGATAGCTGCATTTAAAAATCTATTAATTGCTCTCGAAAGATTGGTAGGTGTGTTCAATCAACCTGGTAGGTGTATCAAATCTATATGGTAGCTGCACAAAAATAATATGTCAGTTACTAAACATCACGAGTTGTAAAAACCATGGCAAGCACATAAGTCTACGAGAACGTCACTATGAATTAGGACACTGTTCAACACTAGGAGCTGCAGTGGTAGTAGCTAGGGGTATTCTATTAGCTGACTTTTAGTTAGCTAGCTATTAGCCATGGAGTATGAAATGCCTGCCGGTACACAGTATTGACTCCACCATCGAGGGCATGTTGGTTTTACACCACCGTCTCCAAACCTGGTTATTAATATGCTTTTAGCGATAGGTGTATATAAACAGGAGGGATTACTGAGCATCACAAGGTGTAGATGAGCATTAGAAATGTCAACAGCAGTGGAAAACTATAGCTAGTACAGACCTACGTGTAGGAGGTCACGTAGCTTGTTTTTTGGGAGGTGCGTGTACTTCTGGCTGGGAGTGTGCGCCCATGCATAGGCGTCGGAGCAGTGCATGCATTTTTCATATTTTTTTTCTTGCGATAGTTCGGTCAGAAGGTTGCAGCGTGACAACGACGTTCGGCGTTCTCACGTGTCGATCTAGTCCAGGGAGGGACCGCTTAGTGGGCCACCGCACGATAGAGCAAATGTGCGGAGGACGGCAGCCGCCGCTGGGTGATACTAACGAGCGGCGCCGCTCATAGTCCTGTCCAACATAAAAATATGAAACTCCGCAGGTCAACAATATACGGGAATTTCACTATTTAAAAAATCCAGATTTTTTTCATGCGCCATAAATATAAAATGAGGATTTTACAGATAAATTTTATTATCTTAAGTCTAATGGTCCACGAAATGATCCAAAACAAATTTATGGACATCGCAATTTCAATACATTGTTGGCATGAAGAGTTTCAAGTTTGTATGTTCTGTCATTTGGGAGAAACAAACGAGAGAAAATTTACGCACTGATCTTAATACAAATAGGGAACGGTGTCTTATTTTAGGTTTAATACTTCTTTGTGTACGATAAAATATAAGTTCCTACCATATTCGTACTTATAAAATCCATACTCAAAACTAAACAAGAGCCAGATCCAAAACTAATAAACAAAAAACATACAAGTAGTATGTTTTAACATGACCCAGCCCTTAACACATCGATTTGTTTTTATATAACTCGAATAATATGTTACTTTCTTTTCTCTAAAATTTAGTCATAACCATTTCATAAAAGAAAACAAATATATTGTAAATAGAAAATGTTCATGTATTCTTGCATTGAAACCAAAACTACATACATTTTATGAAAATATTTTTCGCATTTCAAAGTAACGGCCATGTATATGAAAATAAATATTGGTGCATATGAAATTAAATGATTATTTATTTCACTAAAATATCCATCTATTTGCTGAAAATTAAATAAAAGGGAATTCGTGAAATTATATAAAACAAACCTACAATTAAAAAATTAACAAAGATTGCCCTCGACGGGATCAAGCGTTAAGTGGTCAAGACCCCCGCTTTTGTCGTCATCAATTTACCGGCAAACACATCACATCCCTTGCAAACACCAATTGAATCGAAAGCTCGAATCTCATGAGCCGCTTGATATGGAATTGATTTTTAGCTTGACTCGAGATCAATCCAAAAGAAATAAGCTGAGTGTAAGCCCCTCTTGTAGCCCGATTGAAATGTGACCTGAGTTTTAGCCAGAGTAGCTCACTCAGTTTTGACTAGTCATAGCTCGAACTAGCAAAGTATGTATATGATCCTTACCAAGAATGACGATTAGAATAGTTTGTTACCTGTTGTATTTTAGAATGAGGATTAGAATAGTTTGATGCCCTGTAGCAAGCGTGACAGTATTTAGCGACTTAGCATTTTACATGGAAGTACACAATTGCCACATTTAGGCATTCACGTTTTCATTGCCCGCGAGGTTTGTATGTTATGTCATTTAGTGTTACATCTAACTCGAAATGACCCGTGATAGACTCAAGACCGTTACAAGCCAAGTATGGGCCAACTTTGCAACACGAACTTTAGCCTAAGTCAAACTGAGCTCGCTCATTTCGTAATATGAGTCTGAGTCAAACTTATTCTAGATAGCTCAAATTCAAACTGGTTGCACCCTAATCGTGTAATGTCTTACGTTTACTTCTCCTTGTGTCTGATAAGAGTATACTATAATGGCAATTTTGTCGTACCACTTAACAAAACAATGGGGGAAAACTCCAAAACAGAAAAGGAAAAACTAACAAAAACCAGACCCAGAACTAATAAACAAAAAACTATACACAACACAAATATCATACTCCCTCCTTGCTAAAATATAGTGCATATGAGATTGTTTTAAGTCAAACCATGTACATTTTGACCAATTTTATATAAAAAAGATCAACATCTAGAATACCAAATTAATACCATTGGATTCATCATGAAGTATATTTTCATATGGTATACATTTAGTACCGTAGAAATAGATAATTTTCTCAATAAACTTGGTCAAAGTTTACACGGTTTGACTTTTCAAAAATCTCATGTGCACTATATTATGGCAAGGCGGGAGTACAATGGTATAAACATGAGTACAGGTCCAAGAAACACCGACATATCCTTGAAAACAAAATAAGAAAATCAAGAATAATATATTTCTCTTAAGTATTCGTGATCAGAATATATGCCATCTTGCTGGCTCAAGAAGTTTCTGACTGCAACTAATAGGTCCCCCTATTAAGCTGTGATAATATACACTCACGTCATAAACAGTAGCAGAAAACAGCACATGCCTCAAACCCTATGCATGTCAAGACAATCCCTTCACACTCAAATATATTCAGCAGAGTCATTTCCATCTTCAAGATTCCCAGCAAGTAAGTTGGTCAGAGTAAAGGTCATCAATTCTCCCTTCTTCCAGCAAGCTCAGCTTTGTTCAATCAACCTGCTGGCCACCGCTGAATAGTTCCATGGATAAGCTTCTATTAAACTGTGTTTTTTGCGTGAAACAGGTCTAACTGGACTTCAATGGTAAACTTTGCAAGCGCTATTAGCACCCTGGTAGCGACTGAGCCGATAAGCTTGCATCAGAATCGGGGCAATGCTGCAAGTAGGTCTGATGCAGTGACTGAGTCGATGCTGAAGCTGATAAACCCGTCCCTGAGTCGCCACCGCGCTGCAGCTGGACGTGTTGTGGTGACTGGGGCACCATGGTAAATAGGCTCGCCCCTGACTCCGTTCGTTGCCTCAGGTAAGGGTACTGCTGCCCTGAAGAGCCAGGATGATAGCTTGGAGACCCATAGCCGGAACGAGGGATGTGTGGTGAACCTAAGTACTGTCCGGATAATCCATAGCTGGAACGAGAGACATGTGGTGATGTATATCTGATGCTGATCGGCGGAGACAAATGCCCTCCACCCAGAGAGCGCGCAGATGCAAGGTGCGAAGTGTGAGACCATGGGGATGACATGTTTGCAAGGTCTACACTGCTCCTACTTGTACTGATGGAAGGTGAGTTGGAATAAGATCTGCATGGAGTATGAGTGCGGTGCATACTGGAATTGGAGTGTGTACGAGGTATGGACTGTGATGAAGGATGCCGACTTATCGACCTGGCGGGAGATGCTGCCACCATTGACCGGAAAGAAGACAAAGCCGTCGATTCAGCAGGCAAGTAAATGGCAGAAGAAAGCAAAGGGGTAGACTCTGATGCAGGGACGTTTGACGCTCCAGCATTTGCATCCCTCTTACATACAGGGCAGAATGTTCTCCATGAGGTGAGCCACAGGTCCACACAAGCAGCATGAAACTCTGTAAGATGACACAGTCAAGTATTAATGCACTGGTTGAAAAAAAAAGCTTCAGATAACATAGGGATCAGTACCACTGTAACACTCAAGTTTCGGATCTCATAGTGTAGATTTATATCTACACCAAGATACGGGATACAAAAGAAGCCTAGCAAGACCATATTTAATTGAGTTTATAGTTCAAACCGACAAGGGGATATATGAAGTTATGGCCATTATGATGGAAGTTTTTTTATCAGTTAATATAAGTGTTTTTCTATTTCCTAACCTTACTAAATCAATAATGGCTAGTAGAGACAGATTAATCTGGTCATACATAAAATGCACAGGCATCGAGATCCCAAACCATCAGTCCTACTATGCTACATTATGTAACTAGAAAATAGTCGTGATCTTTAAATGTGAGAAGAACATACTGTGACGACAAGGCAGCACCCTTATCTTCTCACCAACACTGTAGTCTTCTAAGCAAATGGCACATGTTGACGATGTACAGTTGTCTTCTTCGACTTTGGTAAAAATAAGACTTGGCATTGCCTTCACTAATTGACTGCTCATTCCATGAAATTCTCGTGCTGCAGGGATTTGAGCTCTGTCCCTTCTTATCTGGTGTCTTCTCACAAAGAAACATGTGGCTAGGACAGCAGACATAGCAAGCAGTGCTGTGAAAGATATTGCCATGATTGACAAAGCTGAGTTCACATGGGTTGATATTATCCACAACTGAGCATCAATTTGACCTGAATATTTCTTTAGCACCTCTCCTGAGGCCTTAGAGATGAAGACAGCATATATGTCGATTCCAAATGAGCTTCCAGCCACTGTTAACACTTCTTAGTCAAAAACTGTTGCAAATATGTGTACTGAATAGATAATATTGGAGAAACAGTCAACTACTACAAAATCACATGTTACCCCACATCACGGTTTACCATTGATTTCTGCTCTCTATCTTAGTGAGGCATAATCTGCACAAGGTTGCTAATACTTCTAATCATTAAATTTTGTGACACAGGAAATTTTGCACATCTCCTTTTTTTCTTCTCACCTCTCTACTGTTTAAATATCAAAGCATTATGAAGTATAAATATTTAAATCAATGAACCCTGCATCTTATATGGGATGATCTGAGCAAAGCGTTATTAGAGATATATACACCAGACAAAGAAAAAATGATGTCAAGACTAAAAGGAAGAGTCAAGGAACATTACTTGAAACAAGGACACCGTGGTCTTTGTTATCATATACTATTACAGCCTCGAATCCAGCATTCTGAGCATTTCTAACTTTATCATCAAATTGGCAGCCGCCCCTTAAAATTAATGCAAATGGTGATATAGGACCTTCAACTGCTCGCTTTCTCAGAGGACTGCATGCATCCACAGGCTCCACGGTGTAAATTACACCGTTTACACCTGAACCTTTCACTGCTGGAGCTACAAAAGATTGAAATGCCAATAGATTCTTTAGATACAAATAGATCGAATCAAGAAACAGTAGTTATTGAACATGTGCAAATTACCACACATAAGCTAACAAAAGCAGAGCTACATTACACTAGGACATTACACTCATCTAACAACCAGGGCACAGAACAAGCAATTAGTCCATCCATCGCGATTACTCAAACTAGCAACTAAGCATAAAAAACCAATACGCTACAATAACAACTACAGAAAGTAGTTGAAAGGTGATAATTGATCGACAAGGATACTGGGTAATGTATAGCACTTACTAAATGTTGCCTCGACGTCATTGAATGACAAGGTCGTGTTATTCGATATCAGCACCACATTGCAAGCTCCAAGCTGAGACATGAGGCAAAGCACTGCACATAACCAGAGGGGATATAATCTCCCTCCCCTTGAACAGTTCATCTTGTCAGAGCTCCCTTTCTTTCGTGCAACTAACAAAGAGCAAACACTGATGCCCCAAATGAGAAGTTGAAACCAGAGAGACACACACGCCCTCTTGCTCCAAAGCACCAATATGAAACAAGCCCTGCAAATTGCATTCCTAAAATTAAGCCATCAAACAAAATAAACAGCAACGGTGTAATCGTGCGGAAAAATATTTGCAGTTGTAGCACTCAAATGTAAGCACACAAAGTAGATGGTTTTTTCATGGGACGAAGCGGCCTAGCTCCAGAGCTTCTGTATATGTAACACCCGTGCGTGGACAAATATTGGGCTAGACATATATGGGCTATGGGCCCAATGGACAAGAATTGTGGAGTTGGTCGCTGCCTACAAAGGGGAGCACAGGTAGCAGTCAGACGCATGGAACAGAAATGAACTGAACCAGTCTCCGACTGCTTCCTCTGTCTCTCTCGTTCCCTCTGAATCTTTTCCTTCCTCATGGTGTAGTTGCTCTCCACAAGCAACCTAGGGTTTGGTGCTACCACAAGCATCTTGTATCCATCTCACGTCATCTCACGTCACGGCAGCCGCCGGTGGCCACGGGATATGACAATTTAGTATCAGAGCTAGCGAATCCTCCACCAAAAATTCCACACACAAAAAATCCCCAAATTCCCGCTTCGATTTGGTTTCCAGTGAGGTTATGGAGGCGATGGGGGTTGCAGCGACGAAGACGGATGCTGTGTTAGCGGCGTCCATGGCGAGCCTCAAGCTATCGATCGAGCGGATGAAGGAGATTGCAGAGCGCTCAAAGTCGACGGATGCGCCCTTGGCACATATTGCTCGCCTACAGGCTTCCTGGGAGCCTAGGGAGCAGGTGGTGCAGGTGACAACTACGGCCACGCCGCTGTCTGCGACGCCCACTGTGGCCAGCCTCAACCTCGCACTCGGGCGAGAAACAACTTCCACCATGGTGGCCCATAAGGTGTTTGATGCTATGTCAAGACAGCAGGAGGTGACCATGAGCAACATTATTCACGTTTCCGTGAGCCACATGATTTACCCGGTGACAGAGGATGTGCTCCGGTAAGTCTTCCAGATGTATGGCTATGGGGTGACCAGGATGACTGTGTTCCAGGGGAGCGGTTGGGTGGAGGCCTCTGTACAGCTCCAGTCTGGGCCCGAGGCTGTGCGTGCGCGCGATGCCTTACATGGCAGGAACATCTACGATGGCTGCTGCCACCTCTCCATCGAGTGTATGCCAGCGCCCAATCCTCGCCATACGTCCAACGACGGTGGTGCCCGATGTGACATCAGTGACCTCCACCATAGTAGGGGCACCGATGTCACCCAAAACGGCTGTCAGCACACCTGCTGTTGCATTGTCCAAACCATCCACAGGAACTGCATCCACGGATGCTCAGAAGGTGTCCGCTGAAATGCCACTGCCGCCCTTGTCAAACTGCAACCTCAACATTGTCCAACCTTCGGTGGTGCCACCCCCTGCAGCAGTTGAGGTACATTTGAACCACCACATGGACATTCCAGTGGCCACTCCGCTTGTTGCAGATGCGGTCGTAAACGCTCTTCCAAGTGAGGAGAAGGTGCAGCGAAGACAGGCACCAAAGGCGTTCGAAACAAGGCATGATGTGATAGGCTCTCGTACGAAGCCTCGCATTATCAAGTGGTTGCCAAGTGTGTCAATCAATCGTCGCCCAGTACAGTGGACTCCGAGGAGCAAGTACCTCTGCTCCTTACCACCACCACCCCCACGTCCTCCAGACCAGCAATATTCCAGTGAGGAACAATCTCAAAAGCTACTGTTGTGGCCATCCTTTCAGTTTGTGATTTTCCGTAAGGGCAGCCAAAAGCTTATGCTGGCAGCCACACAACCATGGTGTCGAAGTGCTTTTAGTCCTGGGTATAAGAAGCTACAGCATGTTTTGTCAAAGGAGATTGAAAATTATGTCAGACAGTGGGCGTTGTTGTTGCCTCAAGGATGGCATGATGTGCAAGTGGCTCTAAAATATGCTTCATCTAAATCCATTGAATTCATATTCCCTCAACAGTTTGACTCCAACAGTACAGCACTCACATTTCGGTGGGATCCAGGAAATTGGCTATTGGTCTTGCAGCTTATGACAAGTGACCAATTCCTCAGTTTGGCGGATTTGAGTTGTTGGAATGCTCACTTCTCTATTTCCTGGTGTGACATGTGGGTATGGTTATACTTGTTATTATATGCACCTGGGAAGAGTACTCGCTTAAGTTCATTCCTTGTAGAAATGGTGCATTTGCATTCTGCTGGTTCTTGTATGCTTGCTTGTGATATAGAGCAATGGAAGGAAGCCTGGTACTGCATGCAGACTTGGTGTCTATGGAGAGTGCGACAAAGTCAGAAACAAATACTTAATTTGAAGATTTGCAATCTTTATCCAACAAGTTTACATGCAAGCACACAGTTCCAATTGGTTCCTCAAGATATACTGTTTTTTAGGGAACCCACCATCAGTTTGCTATCTGTTTTTAGTTGTCTCTGGGGAATGCGCTGCAGTAAGCTACATATTATTGGCATAGTATCACTGTCTTGGCTATCATGGCACCCTTGGAGCTGCAAGCAAATTCAGTGTATTATTGCAAGCTATATATTTTTGGAGTTTCCCGAGCTGCTTGCTGCAGATTGTTGCATTGAATTGTTATCATGCGCATGGACAAGGTTGTTTGCGTTCATGGTTTATCAGCTATGCAGTATGTCAACATTGGATGGAATACCATGGGATCCTGGCCTGAAGCATGAGCAGAACACTTATGTCAGTATTGGGTTGGTGGTAATTCATGCACTTCTGCTGTCATCACTACAAAGACTACAGGGGCTTGATCGTTGGACTGTTCCCGAACCTCAAGGTCTGTACCGGATAGCTCTCATGCATATTGTGACCTGTGTTGAGGTCTTGGATGCACACCTACAATGGGATCCTGGCGGATTCTTGTCGTCCATGAGTTCGTGTCAAGCCTAGGCGATCTCGATGCTGAAATCGGCCTGAGCACGCCATTGCTTGGGGACAAGCAATGTTTTGCCGGGGCGGTAGTGTAACACCCGTGCGTGGACAAATATTGGGCTAGACATATATGGGCTATGGGCCCAATGGACAAGAATTGTGGAGACGCAGGGAACAGAAATGAATTGAACCAGTCTCCGTCTGCTTCCTCTGTCTCTCTCGTTCCCTCTGAATCTTCTCCTTCCTCATGGTGTAGTTGCTCTCCACAAGCAACCTAGGGTTTGGTGCTACCACAAGCATCTTGTATCCATCTCACGTCACGGCAGTCGCCGGTGGCCACGGGATATGACAGTATACTCATCTGGAGAACAAAGGAAATCCTACTAGGCTACTATAACCTATCCCTAGATGTGGAAATCATCACCCAATTCTAACAGAGAACAGCAATCGGGCTAAGAGGTTGCACTTTTAGCTCAAATCCACCCAAAAGAACAACTAACAGCGCCGGCATCTCGCAAGTCGCAACACGGCTACCAAAAATTCGTCAAAATTGCCCCAATTCCTCCGCGGACATAAAGCTGCAGCGTTCGCATGCCAAAAAGCATCAACTAAATAGCGAAAAGGTTGACAGATTTTTCACCTGGAAACGGAGAAGACGAAGGAGGCTGGGAATCAGCGGTGTTATTACTGGCTGCGTGGTTGGGGGGAGACCTGAAAACAGAGGGGCGGCGCGGGGATGGAGACGTCAGCTGCCATGGGAGGGGTTGGGACGGGAAGGGGATAATCGGCCGTGGGATTACGCATAAGTGGCGAGATTGACGGCGAATTCAAGGGAGGGGAGACAGGTAGCGAGAGAGAAGGGAGAGAGAAGTCGAGATTGGAAATTGGATTGCGGACCTTCAGGTTTGCCTCGCCTCTCGATCCGATTTTCTTGTTACTAAATATATTTTCGTGCCCATAGATCAATACTAGTTGAATTTAGGCGCGCCGTCACCTCGCGCCCTGGATGGATATTTTTGTAAATATAATTTGTATTTTTGTTTTTATTACGTAATATATTTTGTGAACAGAAAGGTGGAGTTGTTTGTTTAATGGACTTATCTTTTTTTTTGCGGGGAAAAGAGGTGATATATTAAAACAAAGTTCTTACAGAAAACCATAGAACGCACACAGATATTACAAAGAAGTCCTTCTGGAGCTCGACACCGCCGGCAAACCGCAGAACGTGCCGCTGGTGCGCCGCCGCCACTGCATCACAGATGCCTTGGATTCGATGCAGCCCCTCCGCGGACGGGAAGTCAACGGACCTCAGCTCCGGGGAGCCTCCATCCTGTGCCACCGTCGTCGTCGCCTTGCTCAACATCACCTTCATCTTCCGCTTATTCAACCGCCGGATCCGCCATCCCTCAGATTCCGGTGAGGGGAAGTCACCCCCAGCAGCTCCGCAGAGCTCCGAGCGCGACGGAGGAAGAAGATCCACAGCAGAGCTCCTCGGAACACCGCCATGAAAGGGGAAGATCTTTGCATAAATGTTAGAACTTATTGAGTTACTGTGAAGACAAAACAGTAGTTATACTGGTTGAACATGAATTTCAATGTTTTTTTGCAAATCTATTAAAGCAAACTGAAATTGGAGAAGGGAATTTATAATTGTTTTGTGAACCTAAATTTGTTTTTTTTATCGTTATTGCAATGTTGCTGTAATGCGAAGCAAAAGGAAAGCAGGAAGCAAAAAAGAAAAAGGGAAAAAATAGAAAGATTTGATTTCAATGTTTTTTGTAACTTTAGTCGAACAAATTGGAATTCAAAAAGGGAAATTGTAGTTATTTTGTAAGTTAAAATGTGCTGAAATTATTTTGCTTCATGGTGATCATTATTTCGATGTTGTTTTGTTGCCAACCAAAAGAAAAGGAAAAAAATATATTGTATTAGCGTTTATTAACCAAAAGAAAAGGGAAAAAAATCTATTGTATTAGCGTTTATTAAACTCAATCCATCTATAGAGGAAATGAATATGTGATTTCCTGGAGTATGCATGTAGTCAAGCATTATTTAAATTGAACTACATAATTAGAGGGAGATAAGTTCAACTTAAGCGTTTATTAAATTGAACTGGAGGGAGTTTAGTTACACTATGTGTAAATATGAATCTATTCGAATTGGCATGATGTTTCTGTGGTTTGTCTTACATATCTGATTAAACTCAATCGTCGGATGAAACACGTTGTATGAGAATTTATTAAATACAATTTGAAATCAATCTATAGTTAGAGGAAATGAATTTGCATTTTCTCGAGAAATCCATAATACTCCAAATATATATATATATATATATTTTTTAGACAGATGACTCCGTTATTATAAAATGAAACATTGTTTATGTTTTTTTAGACAAATGGCTCCATTATTAAGAGAGATGTCAAATGTTTGGAGTATTGGGAAAAAAATGACTCCACTATCATTTGTTTGAAGAATTGGAACATTGCTTAAACAGTACCTCTCTTTTCTATCTTTCTCTTTTGCTTAAACAAAACTCGGGTTATTTTACATTTTTGTTATCTTTTATAGATCATAAAAAAAAATCATTGAAATTAAATGAAAGCAGCCCTTATATTCCATCACCTAGTATATATTCCATCACCTAGTAAAGCCCACCGTCGATGTTGTGATTCAAAATGGTAAAATTTGTTGTGATTTGTCGATGGAGTATTTGTATATTTTTTAGCAAATTTAAGTGTTTAAATATGTTTGTACTTTCACGCCGCCGCGGTAAGTCAGCGTGAAAAGTAATAATTAAACTGTTGTTGGAAAAATAAATATCATCGTATCTTTATGAGAAATTGTTGTTTTGATGAAGTTTTGAATCGAAATAGTATTTTACAGATTGAACGTAAAATATATTTAGGAAAGACTGGAATAATACGTTCAGCAAAACCTGAAAGAATATATCTATATTGAATTTGAATTTGTTGTTCTGAGTATCTGCAAAAATACAGCAATTTTGAAATATTTTCCTGTAAGCTTCGTAAGTAATAAAAAAAAGTTATGTTAGTTCTTGTAGTTAAATTTGTTTTAACTGGATTAAAATTTGTTGTTTTCAATATTTCGCAATATTGAGCTTTTTGAATTGTTTTCCCATAAGCTGAACAATTATTATGGCAAAGTTATACTTTTTTTTGTAATTAAATTTTAGTAAAGTTGTTTAAGCATGCATATATATGTGTTACTTGTAAGGATCTTTTTTCCTGCAATTTTTGGAATTTTATTTGTATTTGTTTGAATTATGGTTTCAAAATTATGAATTTTACAATTTAAATTATTTTCCGTAGCTATTTAGAACTGACAGAGGGACCTGTACGTCAGGTTTTCCTTTTTTTTCTCTGAAAAACCCTGATGAATTTGGGAGAGGCTGACATGTGGGTCCGGGCTAACGTCGTGGCGTGACGTCAGCCGGAGGCGGCGGCGCTAGCGAGCACGCGCTCGCGCAGCGGCGGACGCGCGCGAGGCCGTGACCGCGCGGATCCGCGAGAGGATGCGCAGCGGAGGCGGACGGGCGGCGCGGCGAGCCAAAAGGTAGCCGGAGGCGCCGGCGAAGATTCCGGCGCGCCTGCGGCGTCTCGGCACGCGGAGCTCGGCGAGGAGGTGGAGGACCCGACGACGGACCTCCCCGCGTCCGTCGATCTGAGCGGGGAGGGCCGGAGCGGCGTGCCGGCGCGTCGGCGCCGCCGGCGACTTCGCCGTCGCGCGGGGAGAGAGAAAGCGAGGGAGAGGATCTGAGGACAATTTTGCAAAAAGGCCCGTGTTTTTTCGCAATTTTCACATTGGTCCACCGTTTCGCGAATTCGTGGACTGCGGGTTAATATCCGGTTTTTGGAGGGGGATTTTTGCAAAATCATCATGGATGTGCAGCGTGTAACGTCCGATCGCCGGGCGACGGTGTGGATTGTGTCACTGTTAAACATTGTAGCAAGCTACAGTAACTACTGTAGCTAGCTACAGTGACCGATCGCTGAGAGGCCGAGAAACGGACCCTCTTTCATATAGTTAGTGATATAAAAAGCTGGAAGAAATCACCCCCCCCCCTCCGCTGGGCCACGTCGCCCCAATTTCTCAGCCGTCCGATCCGCGCGATCCGACGGCCAGGAATCGGCCACGGCAGGCCCCAAACGCGCGCGGGTGATTTTCTGCCAATCACGCGTCGCCACGTACGCCGGTCACCGGCCGGTCGCCCCGGTGGCCAGCCGGTCACCCGCGCACGATTTTTGACGCGCCGAAGTTTCAAAAAAACACTCCCACTTCGAGAAATTACCTCCCAGTCCAAATTTTCTCGATGTGAGGGGCCTGTTTGCAATTTTGAGAAACCCATGGGACCTTCCTGCAAAACGCGCACCGCATCTCGCCCTCCTTCCTTCTTCTCCCGCGACGGCCCGGGGTCGCCGCCGCCGCCGAACCGCCACGCCGCCGTTCCGCGCCTCCCTGGTCAAATCGGAACGCACAGCAGGGTCCGCCGCCGCGTCCTCTCCAATCTCACCGGCGAACGCGTGCCGGGACAGCCGGAATCGCCGCGGATCGGCCTCGCCGTGCTCGGCCTGCGCGGCCGCGGATTTGGTCGCCGCCGGCGATTCCGGCGACCAAATGGTCCGCTGTGCCGCCCGTTCGGCCCGCCTGGGCCTCCTCGCGCAGATCCGCGCGGTGACGGCCTCGCGCGCCTGCGCTGCCGCGCGAGCGCGAGCTCGGCAGCGCCGGCGCCTCCGCCGTCGGCTGACGTCACGTGCTGGCGTCAGCACGGCCCCGGCCCCACCTGCCAGCTGCTGAATGCACGTTCACGAAAAAAATTAACAAAAATTGTGAAATTCATAACTTTCAAACCGTAATTCAGAAAAATGCAAAACAAAATACCAAAATTTATGAAGAAAAAAAAGATCTTCACAACTAACACATCTCCTTGCAAGCTTACACAACTTTAGCAAAAAATAATTACAAGAACTAATATAACTTTCAAATATTAATTATACACCTTATGGGAAAAAAATGTGGAATTACTGAATATTCAGACATATTCCAAACAACAAATTATAATTCAGTATAAATACATTCTTTTAGCTTTTCCCGACTGTATTATTCGAGTTTTTCCAAAATAATTTACGTCGCAACTGTAAAATGTTTATTTCGATTTGAAACTTAATCAAAACAATAATTTCTCATAACGACACGACGGTATTTCTTTTTCTAACGGCAGTTTAATCATTACATTTTCATGCTGCCAAACAGAGCCAACAATCACACGGCCGTCAAACTACAAACATATGTAAGCATTCAATTTTGCTAAAAAAATGCAAATACTCCAGGCGACAAATTACGATGAATTTTCACATTTTGAATCACAAAGTCGACGGTGAACTTTACTAGGTGATGGAATATAAGTGCTTCTTTTATTTAATTTCGACGATCATTTTTTTATGACCTACAAAAGATAAGAGAAATGTGATCACACGGCCGCGACGTCAAACTACAAACATATGTAAGCATTCAAATTTGCTAAAAATGTGCAAATACTCCAAGCGACAAATTACGACGAACTTTAACATTTTGAATCACAAAGTCCACGGTGAACTTTACTAGGTGATGGAATATAAGTGCTTCTTTTATTTAATATCGACGATCATTTATTATGACCTACAAAAGATAAGAGAAATGTGAAATAATCCGAGTATTGTTTAAACAAAAGAAAAAGAAAAAAAGGAGGTACTGTTTAGGCAATGTTTCCATTCATTAAACAAACGATAATGGAGTCATTTTTTTTACATTATTCCAAACATTTCACATCTCTCTTAATAATGGGATCATTTGTCTAGGAACCATAAGCAATGTTCCAATTTGTAATGACGAAGACATTTGCCTAAAAAAACACAAGTATTTGGAGTATTATTTGAGCAAAAGAAAAGGATAAGAGAAATGTGAAATGTGAAGTATACCAACAACTTCAAATTTATCCGTCCGAACAATATGACAAATATATCAACATGAGCAAAAAAAATAAACGTTCACTATCTATGGCATATGAACAAATTCCAAATTTGAATACTCCAAAATTTTGAACGCATTTCAGATCTGAGCATTTAATAAACGCACAAATAATTCAAATATGACAAATATCTCAACATGAACAAAAAAAAAACGCTGACTATTTATGGTGTACGACCAAATTCTAGATTTCAATATTCCACAATTTTGAATGCCTTCCAAATATGAGCATTTTACAAACGTGAACACAATTTAAATCTGAATAACTTCCCAATCTGATTACTTGGCAGACACAATTCACGGAAATGATCTCGTTGCTACGTACATAATTCTGAGGGCTCTTTCTTACGTCAAAAGTAGACGATCTCGTTGCTACATACGTCGAGTTGTTGCAGCCGACGCCGCCATCGCCGGTCCATCGAGATACTGGAACGGGTACGGCGGCGGAGCGATGTTCATCTCACCCTCGAGCATCTTCACTACCGCGCTCATGGACGGCCTCACCGGCGGGCGTTCCTGCACGCACCAGAATGCCACCTTGCACATCCTCTCCACTAGCTCTCTGCACCCATCCTCGCCATGGCGGCCCACAAGCTCCATCAGCTCGCCGGCCTGGTAGCTGGTCCACGCCATCATGGGAAACCACCGCTGGCTGCTCTCCGACTCCGGCGTGGCCTCCATGTCCTCCAACTTCCTACCCCGGCGGATGATGTCTAGCAGAAGAATGCCGAAGCTATAGACGTCGCACTTCTCCGTGAAGCGGAACTCCCTCCACACCTCCGGCGCGGCGTACCCTGGGGTGCCGCGAAAGCCAGACAGGGAGGCGTGCGTGTCGGCGCGGCTGAGCAGGCTCGCGAGCCCGAAGTCGGCCACCTTGGGCGTGAGGCTGCCGTCGAGGAGCACGTTGCCGGGCTTGATGTCGTGATGCACGATCTTCCGCTCGCACTCCTCGTGGAGGTACGCGAGGCCCCTGGCGACGCCAGTGGCGATGTCGGCGGCCGTGGCCATGCCCAGGCCGGCGCCGCGCGCGGACAGGTAGTCGCCGAGCGCGCCGTGCTCCATGAACTCGTACACCAGCGCGTGGTTGGCCGCGGCGTCGTCGAAGCAGAAGCCGTAGAGCCTGACGAGGTTGATGTGGTGCGTCCTGCCGATGGCTGTCATCTCCGCCATGAACTGCTCCTCCGACGTCTTCCGGTCACCGCGGAGCACCTTCACCGCCACGACGAGGCCGTTGGGGAGCACGCCCCTGTAGACCGTGCCGAAGCTGCCCCGGCCGAGCTCAACCCAGTAGTCGCGCGTGAACCCGGCGAGCTGCTCCGCCGTGAACCGGATGGGCTGCTCGTTCGCCAACTCCAGCACGAACCTCTCGATGGTGGTGTGCCTCATCACGTCGTCCGGCACCTCCGTGTACTGCCGGTCGTTGGTGGTCTGCCTCCTCCCGCGGTCCGCCTCCATCTCCGGGTCCTCCTCCGCGGTCAAGCTTGTGGCGACGGGGCAGCAACACCACCTGGCGCAGCCGCAGCAAAACCAGCTGGCGCATCTGTACACGCAGTCGCAGCAACACCACCTGGCGCATCTGTACACGCAGCCGCAGCAACACCACCTGGCGCATCTGTACACGCAGCCGCAGCAACCCCACCTGGCGCATCTGTACACGCAGCAGCAGAGCGCCACGGCGAGGAGTATGCCGCCCACGATGAGCGCCACGACGATGACTGCGCAGCAACAAGGAAACCAAATCAAACAAGAGCTTGCATGTTAAGGAAGAAAGGAAACCGAAATCCCCGTCCTGGCCTGCCTGCATGCTGCGCACCCAAGGAACCGATGTCAGGAACCTCCATGGATCTCGTCGGACCGGCAGCTGCGGGCCGCGCACCGATCGATGGCCAATAATGCTACACCTACGGACGTTTGAGGTTACGGAATAGCCTACACGCTGACGAGTCTCACGACGTGGAGCCGACGTGGAACAGAAACTCCCCTCCATCGAAAATTAAGAGTGCGACTAAATCCCCAATCCCTCTCCCGGCGACGGAGTATCGTTCTCGTCTGCAGTGGTAGGGCGAGCTCTTTGCCGCAGGCGGAGTCACGTTGAGTTCTTGCAAGCAGACGGCGGCGCGGTGACCTCTTCGTGGCAGGCTGGCGCGGCGTCGAGCTCTTGGTGGCTGCGGCACGACCACGAGCCGCTGGACACAGACCGGGTTGCGGTGAGCACTTTGTCAAGGCGGCGCGGCGGCACAGCCAGATTTTGCTATCAAGTGCTGCTCATGGCCATGAAAAGGACGAGGGCCATTTACCGAGAAAAATAACTCGCCGCCGTTCTTCACAGAGCGGACGTAGCTCCTTTGGTGAGTTCGGTGACCATCAGACCATGCGTGCTCGCAAAGCACCAACGCGCCCGCCTCCTTGCATTTGAGCCAGGCCGGCGGCCGGAGGATGCATTGGGCGCTGGTGAAGACGAGAGCTTGTAGCACTCCATCTCGTGTAGTTCGGCGACGCGCGCGGCAAGGTTCTGAGGCTGCGAGATCACGCGAGAGGCGCAGCCTGGTATCCCGTTGCGGCGCGGCCAGTCGACCTCCCTTGTGATGGCCGGACACGGTGTCGAGGCGCCGCCGCAGGCTCGTTCGAGAGGCGACGTCCGACGCGGCGAGCTCTTCTTCACCGGAATCGGCGGGACCAGTACAGGCCAAACACGGAAACCGCCATTAACTTCTCTGCTTTCCTTTCATAAACCGCTGCTCCCCGTTCAGATCGAGGCTCACGGGAGGCTCGCCGTCGCTTCCTCTTCATCCTCTCCGGAGATCGCTTGCCGGGACGCAGGAGCGGCGCCGGAATCATCGCCGCCGTCGAGTTGCTTCGGCCGCCGCGTTCGGCCGCTGCAGGCGACGCTCCGGCAGCCCAAATGTGGCGGCGCCGCCCCGTCCGGCCACCCTACGTCCCCGCGCGCCCGACGCGCCGAACCGCGCGCTCCAGCTCGCGCGGATGTGTCGCCGGCGAGTTCGCCGTGGCCGCGGTGGCCACTGATGACATCAGCATGACTCCAGCAGTGGGCCCACCCAGTCAGACATTTCGTAATTACAGAAAACATTGAAATTCACAGAATTAAAATCTTTTAATCTGTTAAACAATAAATTGCAAATCATATATGAAAAAATGCAGCAAAATGTATTCTCTACAATAATGCTTTCTCTATCCCTGGATGTTATTTACCAACGTCGTCAGCATCAGCATCAGCATTCTGGCAATGTTCGTGGGGATAGACAACCGTATCAACACCCGGACAGGAAGGAATTAATGATACTGCAAGTAGCTGTAAATTGTTTTTTTTTAAACGTACTACTAGCTGTAAAAAAAAATCTTAATCTTTGTGCTACTAATAATCCACTGTCAACATTCCAAAGAGATATAACCTGCAGCTGCAAGTAGCTGTAGAAAAACTCAGACACGGTTTGCGGAGTGCAAGAAGTTCTTTCCCTTGTCTTCTGGTCACATCTAGTGGGTTTTTTCTTTTGCTGCACGTCGGTTTCATGGTTTTGTTGACCCTGATATTTTGGGGAGTAGAGGTGGTCTCCGTAATTAGTACTAGTATTATTTTTTTGGTAGATGTAGCATTCGGCTCTGAATTGATCACTTTGTCCACTGGCTGCCTAAGACCGCTCACAATGGGGAGTAACATAGAATAGTAACAGGACGATGTTACTAGCCTATGTTACTAACTACACAATGGGGAGTAACATATGTGTGGTGTCTTATTTATTAGGCTCTAGACTCATATTGTTTCGATAAGTGTGATGTTACGGTAACTAGCTAAGTTACCACAAACACCTCTCTCCTCATTAACTACATGCCACATAAGTAAACTTGTGTTGAAATATGTGATGTTACTACCTAAGTTACTCCCATTGTGAACAAAGCCTGGACTGCATTAGTCTTGTATTATCGTCTCATCCGGATCATTTATGCGAGCAGCGAGCTGATCACAGCTCACAGGTGTTTTGGACAGGTGTTTGTGCGCGTCTCTGGAGTCCAGCCGACATTGATCTCAATCCACTTCTCTTGATACATCTGTAAGCTCTGTCTTGATGCTTCGTTCTACCTCTGGCTTTCTCGAGAAGGCGAAACAATCTTCTTGTGACTCTTCGGAGGACAGGACGATGAAAAACCTCAGGACACATAGCTCCAGCAAATGTCATACGTGTACCTCTTTTTTCGAATCTAGGCTATGCTTTTGTTTGATCAAATCGAGAAGAATCGGATAATTCATAAGTAAATTCGGCCAAAAATGATACAACACACAACGCACCCTGTTGGTTCCCAGACCGCGCCCCCCCACGAATCGACAACCAAGTTGCTCTAGCGACCAAACTTGACACCGAAACACCTCAATCCAACACGGCGGATGCAAAAATCCGGAGATGTTGCTCCGACATCCACGACTGCCTCGAGGCCGTGACCCTACACGAGCCGTCCGACAACCAAGTCACTCGAGCAACCACATCCGACACTCAAACCTCGACGCAACATCACGGAGGCGATAATCCGAAGCCGCCGCTCCGACATACACATCGGCCCTAGGGCCACGCACCGCCTGGCCGATGACGAAAAGTGGACAACGCTGACCAGGAGAACAAGTGAAGCAACGTCAACGGCTAGGGGCTCCCACAACGATGCTTCCAAGGAGGGGAGCGACGACCTCGGCCATCGCCGGCATCATCCGAGATACCGAGGCCGATGCAGGGTGAAAACCCCGGAGCTCACCAATCCCGGAGTCACGTTCGCCAAACAACTTAGCCGGAGCTCACCAATCCCGGAGTCACGCCGCGAACCACCAACATAGTCCACTGTTCCCTCCTGCCGGTGGAACATCCAAGGTAAGATCCCAAGAGGCAAGCGACGCCAGAGGGCCGCATCGCCAAATCGACGTGGGATACAGGGTTTCCTTTGGAAAATCCAGGGCGAAGAAGCGAGAACACCTCCACGACAACGCCTAAAAGAAGGACACGACACCCCCACTAGTGTCGCCGTCGTTGGTTCCAGCATGCTGCCGGGACAACATTTCGCCTAGCAAATGAGTCGCAATCACGTTAGGCCGAAGTCCAACGCACCCTCTAAACTCGGGTCGAAACTTTTATAGAGGAAGCATATAGACATATCTGGTCCTCTTCTCAAAACAGTCACATGAATAGTTCAAATACGGAAGCATTTTTTTCTTTCGTGGAATCGTGTGTCTTCTACGGTAGTGGTAATAGGAGGGAAGATACATTAGTGAAAAATGGGAAAGAGATCTAATGGCATGAACCAAATTCAAAACACTTGCAAGGTCATATTCTTACCAGGGGGTTATCCGAAATGTTCCTTCAGGCCGCGTGTGTCCTTTGCCTACATGGCGTGCAATGTGTCGTCACCAGAAGTTTTGGTCGAAAACTGATAAAACTGAAGTACTGAACCCGCATGGTTACTATCTAGACCAACTAAGCACCATTTGTCCATTTGCAACCAAGCGGACTATTTTGCACATACGAGACAGCCAGAGAGATATTCAGATGCCTTGCTCTTTCGTCCGTCTATTCGTTTCATCAGGATAAGCCCCAAATCCCCCTGGAACCCTCTGCTCCGGCGGCCGGACGGCGACGGCGAAGTTGAGCGTTGTGCTGCGGGTTCCGCCGGCGGAAACAGCGCAGGAGAGTACGGCCCGTACGTAGTCATCGTGGGCTCCACCAGCCTGGTAGGGAAGGAGTTCTTGCGGCTGCGCGTCATCACCGCCCGCGACTTCGCCTACCGCTGCCTCTGCGTCCTCGCCAGCGAGCGCTCCGCCGGCAAGCACATCGCCTGCGAGGAACCTAGACTACACTTTCAGGACCTCGCGGCGCCTGGGGACTTCGACGGGATCGACATCGCTCTCTCCAGCGTCGGTGGAAGCGTCAGCCGCGCCTACGCGCCCGCAGTCGTCGTCGACAACAGCTCGGCCTACCGGATGTACCTGGAGGTTCCGCTCGTCATCCTGGAGGTCAACCTCGAGGCCATGGCGAACGTCCGGCTGGGGACATGGGCTGTCGCTGCATCACCAAGCCAAGGCAGCATTGCAAAACCGTTGTCTTTTGACATACAAGGAGGATGGCTCCCAATTTTCAGTACTGAAACCAGAGTCATAGAGGTTTTACAGTTTTACTGAAAAAACCCATCTTTGAAGCGTACTGTCGGAAAGATCATCGATAAAGCGGGGTGCATCTTTGAGCCCAAGAGCACAACTCGACAGACCGCATATCTTGCCACTGACATTCAGACAACAAATGTTCAGTTGACTCTTCAGATCCCAAGAGCACCGGAGGGAAGGCAAATGCGCCCTCAGCGATCGCCGATCAGACTGGTCGGACTGACAGCAGAGCAAGGCAAGATGTCAGGCAGAAGAACCAAAACAGATTGAGGTATTAGTTCTTAGTTGTCGTATGCTGTACTAGTGCTACTCCGATCAAATGGTTATACTCAAGGCTTTCTAATGTTCAGAGCAAATATGTATCTTGATTATGGTTGCCAGATGCAATGGTACAGACTATCAAATGGTGTCAGCTGTCTTGATGCATCATGGTTTGGACTCAAGATGTGAACTTCAGAGTGGGGAGTACATACAAGAGCAAAATACAAATCCAGCCAGTCTTAAGACTACTCCTGACTGACTCGGTCCTAAACTCTCCAAATTTTGGACACACACTCGGACGCCTGTATCATACAGTTTCTTTCAATCAGCTATATGAAGGAATCGAGATGCATAGTTCTTGTATCCATAGCCAAAAACAACTTGTTTGATGCCTTCATTCCAGTTGCCAAATTTCATGCCACCAAAAACAACTTGTTTGCTGCCTAAGTGTCTGCAGTTTTTGGCAGAATCGACAGACTGGTTCAGTTACAATGCAAGATGATGGTTAAATATGGACAACAGTGCATCACATTTCGTGATGTATGTTATCTGTTATGAAATGACGTTGCTTAATGGTATACCCAAGTGTTGCACTTAGCATGCTGGCAGGGCACTAGCAGACTCAAATTGCAGAGCTAGCACTGAAGACGGGAATACAGACGAATAACAAGCTAGATACTTGTTGATGCCTGGTGGTATCAAATATGCTCATGATTGTAATGAGCTAACGGTCACCATGAAAAGAAAACCGGTTCGTTCCAGGACACTGAGGACTGTCACTGGATTCCTAGCATATATCCCTATTCGATTGATCTCCAAATCTGCACTGGCATGAACAGTAGTACTCACACGACTGATTAGAGGACTTTCACTAGTATATGAATATGCAGTCTCGTATGTTGGTTTTACAAGTTCAGTGTTTTATTGGTACTACTAGGCAGCCGAGGACACACTGCTTAGTTTGTTCAGCTGACATAAGTTACAATCTTTGCTATCATATGAAATATTTGTAATGAGGAGCTGATATTGTTGATCTTTGGTAAAGAACTGGTATCTGGCGCCTCACCGATACGACAAACAATTTCTGTATAATCTCCTTTTCTTCATTGAGGTGGAAACTTTTCTAGAGAGAGCATACACACGTATCTGTTCCTCTCCTCAAAACAGTCACTTGAATAATTCAATTACAGCAGCATTTTTTGTTTGTTGTGGAATCCTGTGCCTGTTATTGTTCATGGTAATGGTAATTGGAGGGAATATACATCAACTAAAAAAGAGAAAGAGATCTTACATAAAAACAAATCCCTTTAATAGATCAATTGTGATCATAATTAGCAGACATTAATTAGCAACAAAATCAATATTCTCACTTGCACTAGGGGAAAACATGCCAGTGATACTCCTAGTCCTAGGCACTACTTGTAACTTCTACCAGTACCAGCTTCCTCTGTTCTGCTCAGCTAACAAAATCAAGACTGCACATTGCACTCTACCAGCTTCCTCTGTTCTGATCAGCTAATTAAATCAAGACTGCACATTGCACCAATGAAAAGCAATCATTTTGGATCACCCGAGCACGCTAATTCCAGCATTGGCTTCTCTTAGCTCCTCCATCTCACGTCGACGAGCCTTCTCGATGATTCGAGCTTGGGCAGTAGCAGCGGCTTCACGTGCTTCTCTGAGCTGGTCACGGGACATGAACACGTCGGCCGGATCGAGGAAGGGATCATTGAACTCCACGGTCGCCACCATCAGCTCCACCTTTCGCCGGGCATCCGTCCTCCGACGCTCGATCTCGATGGCCTCCTCAGCAACAGAGTGTGCCTTGGCCTGACGAGCTTTCTTGATGAGTTCGCTAATGTTGATTGAAGTGGGCTTCGGTTGCTCCATGCTTTCCGGGAGGCTCACGGCGGCGTTCAGGTGCGTCGATCTTTTTGGGTCCTTGTCGCTGCTAGGGCAGGGGCGCTTCTTGTTCCCGATGTTGACGACGGCGGCGGCGAGATGGGGCTCGCCCACACCGCGCAGGAGCTTCGCCGGAGTCTCCCCGCCGCGGACAGAACTGGGCTGCTTCTTGGTCCCGATGTTGTCGGCGTCGGCGGCGAGATGGGGCTCCCCGACACCGCACGCGCGCTTCACCGGAGTCTCCCCGCCGCGGACAGAACTGGGCCGCTTCTTGTTTCTGATGTCGACGGCGGCCGCGAGATGGTGCTCGGCCGCACCGCCGACGCGCTTCGCCGGAGTCTCCCCGCCGCGGACAGAACTGGGTCGCTTCTTGTTGCCGATGTTGACGGCGGCCGCGAGATGGTGCTCGCCCGCACCGCCGACGCGCTTCGCCGGAGGCTCCCCGCCACGGCCGGAACAGGGACGCTTCTTGTTGACAGCGGCCGCGAGACGGGGCTCGCCCGCATCTCCGACGCGCTTCGCCGGAGGCTGGCCGACGCGCACGGAACCGGGACTCCTCGGCTTCTTGGTAGCAGCGGGATTCCCCATACAGGCAGGGTTGATGCGTACGCGTGGAGCGCAGGAATGGAGGTCGGCGTTGGCGCAACGGCGCGGGAGCAGAGACGGCGGGAGCACCGTGGTGGCACCCATGGCCGCGAGCGGTCGATCTCGGCAGCAACGGAAGCGCGAGAGCAAGAACTGGACGAGCGGGAGCGTGGAGGAAGACGCGGTAGTGTGGAGGAAGACGCGGTAGAGAGATCGGAGATTAGGGCGAAATCGAGAGCACTGGATTGGGGATTCAGGAAACGGGAGGAGCAAGAAAGAAAGCGCGGCAGAGACAGGGGAGAACAGAGCAGCGCGAGGTGGCGGCAAAGAAACTGGGTTCCAATCGGATTGAATCCTGAGTTGGCTGGGCCCATATGTCGGTGAGACACGCTGGAATTTGCTTTTTTCAGCTGGTCGCGATGGTTTGCGTAGCTGGAACGGTCAATTTTTTTCGTAGGAGGAAGCTGGAGAAATAAGGTGACACGGTAATCTCTTATGGGCCCAATATCTAAACGGGCTTTCATGAGCAAGCCGAAGCCCGGCCCAAGCCGTTTGCGTGTCTATTTTCCTCCTCCTCGGCGGCGGAAGCGGCGGTCGGGCGCGCGGTGGAGGAGGCGAGGTCGGCGCTGAACGAGCACGCCGACGAGGTGGCGGAGCTCTTCGTCCGCGTCTCCACCGAGCTCCGCGGTAGTTTCGCCCCGGCCGTCGACTCCTTCATCGGCTTCTTCCACGCTGTCGACTGGAAGGTGCGTCTCCTTTCCCCCTTCTCTTCCCCTTAGATTCGCTCGTATCCTCTCGGAGTTGTTCCACCGGGGAGTAGCAGGCGCTCTGCAAACTCCTTACGTCAGTGTGCTCGTCCCTCGAGCAAATCCAGCCGAAGCTTTCGGGTGTACTAGTAAAATTAGCTGGGGAACACATCTGTGCATGATGCACCTAAAAGTGAAGTCCGCAATTGAAATGAGTTGTTGGCGCTTGTGATTGCTCCAATTCCGTGATGATGTTTTCCCACAAGGAACTCAGTAGCTAGTACTTTTTCCTTTGCGAGGAGTAGCTACTACCGTTGTTTCCTTTGATGCGACTTATGCATGTGTGATCGTCGTCTCTGTCCTTAGGGCATCTCCAGCCGTTCGGCCCCCCCAGGTTTTGAAGCGGCGCTTTTTAGGCTTAGCGCCGCCCCGCACCAAAACCTGGGGGGGGCGATTTCACCAGCCGTTCGGCGGCCCAGGAAAAACACACAGCCCAGAAATTCGAAAGTTCTTCTTCCCGCCCCCAAAAGTAGCCCGAGTTCGGCGATCACAGCAGCCATAGTTGGGCAAACATTACAAAAAACGCCACAGTTGGGCGATCAAATAGTCTTGATCAAGCCACAGTCGGGCGATCAGATAGAGGCCGGCGACGCCGCGGCGTCAGAGTCGACGATGGGCGTGGTGGTCGGAGCCGGCGCCGAGCTCGGAGTGGCCTCGAGGTCGACGACGGGCGCGGCAGCCTCCAGGTCGATGGGCGCGGTCGGCGCAGCGGACGTAGGCTGGGCGGGCGGCGTCACGGCTGGACTGGCCGAGGAGCTCGTCGGGCTGTCGTAGCTCGTGTCCGTCGGGGTCGGGGCCGGAGCCGGGACGATGTCGCTGAGGATCAGAGAGCGCTGCGCCATGAACCATGTCCTCACCTCGGGGTCCATCGCGGCCGGATCGCCCGCCGTGAGGAATGCGAGGTCGTGGTTCCTCTTCTTCGCCACGGTGCCGGTCCTGAGGAGGTCGATCTTGACCTGGGAGTTAGCCATGAGCGCCGCCCACCTCTTGTTGGCGGTGTCCTCCCTCTTGGCGGCATGGGCCTGGGCGTCGGAGATGCAGGTCTGGATGGACGCCTCGAGCTTCGCCGCTGCCGGCGCGGCGTCCCTCGCCGCCTTGGACTTCTTGTGGCCCATCGGTGGACGGCCATCAGACGCACCAGCAGCCGCCGCGTCCGGGCCTCGGCCTCCGCCTCCGCCAGTTGCGCGGCCAGCTTCCTCTCCCTCTGCGCCTTCTCCCTCGTCCGTCGCTGGAGGTTGTCCCTCTCCAGGCGCGCTTTCTCGGCGATCCAGTTGGCGTTGCTCATGCCCGGCGGCTTCTCCTTCTGCGCTCTCGGCTTCCGCGCCTTCTTGCCGATCATGGAGGTGGCGGAGAGCGCGGGGACGGCGACGGCGCAGGGTCCTGTGAATCGGGCGGGAGCCATGGCGGCCAGATGTGGGGGAAATGGCGGGAACGGGGTGGGGTGAGGGGATATATGTGGGGAAATGGCGGGAACGGGGTGGGGTGAGGGCAAATTATGGAGGGAAATCGCCTTCTCTCACCGACAAGGCTGGCCCGCGGACGCCTTTTGCCCCCCCAAGCGGAACCCAGCGCGCTGGGTTTGGGCTGGGTTCGCCGGCGGGAACCGGCGCTTAAAACGGCGGGAACCGGCGCTAAATCGACTTCTGGGGGGGGCGGCTGGTAGATTTTTTGCCGCCGCGGCGCTAAAAAGGCCTCCTGGGGGACGCTGGGGGGCGGCTGGAGATGCCCTTACCTCGCACAACTTATGATTGGACCGTGTCATCAACTTCACGTCATCTGATGGGTGATCGTCGTCTCTGTCCTTACCTTGACTTATTGTTCCTTTTGTGTTCTCCTTCTCCAGGAGGCAGGAACCTTAGTTGATTGCTGTGATAAGTTTCCATGCTATTCTGCTTGTGCTAATCATCATATCCAGGACCAGGAGGACTGGAGGAACATCAATTTTCAACTTATCTTGTCAACCTTGACATGTGAGTACTATTTTGGATCATTATTTTTTTATTTGGCCTTCAGACTTCTAGTACCATTATCTAATGTTTACAGAATAGTACTACTAGCAACTTCCAGTTTTAAATGCTATGCCATATCAGCCGTAAGCATCGAACTATTGATAATTTTGTGATGAGCGTAGCAGTTATATATCTGTTGCTCTTTGTGTATTCTTGAATCCGTCAAAATAATCACACTGCACCTGTATCAACTTTCTAAAGCTTTATCTAATGCATCAGCACTAGCAACTTCCAAATTCTACATAACATTGCACAACATGGTGGTTTAATCCTCTCAGACTTTGTAAAGCTTATCTAATTCACATCAGGACCAGCAACTTCCAAGTTCTGCATATTGCACAACATGTTGGTTTAATCAGCTCAGTGAAGTTTTCAGCGACCTTCACCTTTATTGCCTTTTTGTCTGTTATTTTTTTAATATTTTAACAAGTATCTACTCCCTCCGTTTCAAATTAATTGACTTGGATTTGTCTAAATACGAATGTATCTAGACACTAAACAAGTATAGATACGTCCATATTTGGACAAACACAAGTCAAGTAATTTGGAACGGAGGGAGTAGTTAATATAAGAGAGAATTACTACCATTAAACTTGACCTTAGAGATGATCTGTCCTTCCATTCAAATGGAAGTTTGGATTTTAAAAGCAGAGCTAATATAATACACAAGATCCTCCTTTGCTCACTTTTTGTACTTGGTTGCAGTTTCTGGTGTATTTCTTGCCGAGAGATTGAACACATTCTTAGGACAAAACTGGAAGAGCTTCTCAAGCCAGAACTACTTTGATGCCCAAGGTCTCTTCATCTCGGTCATGTGGTCTGGTCCCCTGCTTCTGATTACGATACTTATTCTGCTTAAGTTCCATCTCGGTCGTAACGCGGGTCCCAGCTTGTTTCTTATAGCGATCTGAAATCTCCACAATGCTTAAGTTCCATCCGGGTCATAAGGTGGAGCCCACTTGGCAGCTTTTTTCCTGAACCGCATGACTCTTCCCATCGTCCCGAGCAAGCCAAAATTTCCCAAATCGCAGCCTCTGTTGCGCGCAGTGAGGAGAGGTGAGAGAAAAAAATGTTTCTTATTTCCTATGGCCGGGTCATACCGGTGTGGTCGACCTCAGAGTTTCTTATGCTAAGACCCAGCCTCACAATGTTTATTTCAGCTTATGGTCGACCTTAAGCTCCTTAAGACCCACGCTATTTCAACATTGGAGACGCCCATCGCCCTTCCATGTCATTGATTGTTTAGTCAGTCTGCATCCCCTTCTGCCTTTTTATGGGCAACTGTCTCTTGCGCAGTGCAGGTGAACACCCTTGTGAATGTGATGCTCTGCAAGCTGATGGTGGGTGGGGTGAGATTTTCTGAGTTGGACCGGGCTACCAAGGTTGAGCCCAACCACTCCACCATTCCCCCGGTCCAGACCCACACCGAGACAAACCACCATGGCATCGCCGCCACGCCGCGCCGCCCTATCTCCCGGACGAGCTCGTCGAAGAGATTCTCCTCCGCCTCCCTCCCGACGACCCAGCCTGCATCCTCCGCGCCTCCCTCGTCTGCAAGGCCTGGAGCAGCGCCCTCTCCCACCCCAGATTCCGCCGCCGCCTCCACGACCTCCACCTCAGGGCCCCCGTGCTGGGCTTCCTTCACGACTGGGATGACGAGCGCATCTCGCAGTTCATCCCCACCACCGCCTCGCCCTTCTCCCTCGCCGCCCCGGACTGGCGCTCCTGGCGGGCCATCGACTGCCGCCACGGACGCGCCCTCTTCCTCTCCAAGGGCCAGGGTGCTTGGGAACTGCTCCTGTGGGAGCCAATCACGGGCGCCCAGCAGCGTGTGCCGGTTCCCCCCGCGGCGTACAAGAGCGCATACCCGACCGCGGCCGTGCTCTGCGCAGCGGACGGGTGCGACCACCGCGACTGCCTCGGGGGCCCTTTCCGCGTGGTTTTCGTCTTCTTCAACGACATCGGAGACGAGGAGGAGAAATTTGTGATTTCTGCGTGCGTCTACTCGTCGAGACGAGCACGTGGGGCGAGCCGACCTTGCTGCACAACCAGATCGCCAATTTCACAGAATTTCCCAACTTCACAGAATTTGCCAGCGTGCTCGTTGAGAATTCGCTGCTCTACTTCCTATCCGACGATGAGGCGATCCTGGAGTACGACTTGGCTAGCCACAGACTTACGGAGTTGCAACGACCCCACAAGAGCCTCAGCTTGGAACAAACATTCAGACTCATGCTGGCGGGGAACGGCCAACTGGTAGTTAGCGAATCCATCAATGGGTGTCTCAATTTGTGGTCAAGGGAATTGAGTGGCTGGGAACTCAGCCGGGAGATCTACTTTGAAAATTTGCTCCCAAGTGGTGCTCTTGAGTATTGGGTGCGTGTGTTGGGCTTTGCCGAGGGTGCAAATGCCATTTTCGTCAGCACCAGTGCTGGCCTCTTCATGATCGACCTACAGTCGGAACAGGCGAGAAAGGTGTGCGATGTTCATGGCTATTGTAATTTGATTCCAGTTGTGGGCTTCTACACTCCCCACCACCACCTGCTGCCGCGGAAGCCTACTAAGGAGGAAACACTAAAGTTTGCCCATGAGCTGTTCGATAAGGGGTGCAAAGCAATGCAGGGGAGGAACTTCGCCAACGCAAGTGTCTGCTTCAGCCATGCCCTCAAGATCAGGTTAGGATCCTAATTCCGAATTCCGTTTCTTCTCCCTGACAGGCTGTAGCATACGTACAAACGGATTGTGGCCAAAAAGACTCCAGTTAGTTCAGCGTTCTTTTTCATGTGCCTGGAGTTACTTTGAGCCTTTGACATCTCTGGTTAGCTCATTAGTAGAATTTAAAATGATCTATGATGAGATGGTTACAGAGTGTGGTGTTTTGGTTTTATATGTTTAACAATGGGCGTGACCGTGCATGTGTTGATAACCATACTTGGGAGTTAGGCCCTGGCATCTTTCTTTTATGATGTCTGTATTGTGATGAGCATCAAATCAACTATCAAAACCGAATTGCTTGAGGGATAGGTGTTATCATATTTGAGAAGCCCTATTATTCCTCTCAAGTACTAGTTAATTGCAAATATTGCATCCCTCTGCAATTTATTTATATGGTTCCTCCAAGTTGTGATTCCTAATCTTGTCAAGCCCTAGTCAGTAGTTATAGAAGACGGTCAACAGAACATAGTTAGCTCATTGTTTCAGAATAATGGTTATGATGTTCTGCCTCAGATTACATTATGCCTTATGGTTATGCTATATCCTTAAAAATGCTGCGTTGAAAATTTTATGCCTTGTTGTCACGTAGGGTTCTACATTATGGAAAACTTGCTCCGCAGTGTGCCAGCACATTTTACCAATGTGGACGTGCCTTGCTACGCAAAGCTCTGGCGGCCACAATTCCTTTGGGTAGTGTTTCCAAGAGTGCACTAAATGAAGAATCAGTCAAAGTTACAGCTACAACCAGCAAAGACTATGCTGGGAGCTCATCAGCTTCTGGTAGCAATGTTAAGCATGTTCCGCCTTTGGAGAGAGGTGATTCTGAAGAAGGTAAACTATATCTGTCGCACCCATGGGATTAGTTTTTTGTGAGAAAGTTGTGGGTTACCCAACAACTGTAACATGAAACTGCTGCTGCCTCGCACAGTCTTATGTACTGGAAGACAGTACTATCCTTTTTTTATCAATATAGTTGATAAACTCTACAGTTATATTCATTTCTCATCGCCTCTTCATGCCTATCGAAGAGTGTACCTAATAAACTGCTAATCGGTAGTGTAGTAGTGTACTCATGCCAATGCAAACTAGTAGTTTTGGACCTGAACTGTTTTCTGGCCGGACGTATTTCTCGAGTCTTCATCATCATTCCTCATGAGACCAAATGTTGTTTTCCTAATAGTTCTTAAGGTGCAATTGGTTTGTTACAGAAAACATAGAACTGCTCTTATTGCTCACAGGAAAGCTTGTTATGGGTGACCAAATGTCAGCTATTTGCATTCTACTTTTATATGTATATCATTTTTGTCAGCTATTTTACTTCTACATTTGGAATAGCAATGCCAGATTAAATAGGCATGGGTCTATATATGAATCACCGCTTCATTCTACTTAGTAACCCTATTATTCCTCTCCAGTACTGGTTAGTTGAAAATATTTCATCCCTGTGCAGTTTATTTATGTGTGCGTCAGAGTTGTCATTCCTAATCTTGTCAAGCACTGGTCAGTTGTTATAAAAGACCGTCAACAGAACACAGTTAGCTCCTTGTTTCAGAATAATGGCTACCTCAGATTACATTATTCCATTTGCTTATGTTATAACCTTAAAAATTCCGCGTTGACAAATTTACGACTTGTTGTCATGTAGGGTTCTACATTATGGAATAATTGCTCCGCAGTGTGCCACCACATTTTACAGATACGGCGTGCCTTGCTATGCAAAGCTCAGGCGGTGACCAATCCTTCGGGTAGTGTTTCCAAGAGTGCACAAAATGAAGAATCAGTCAAAATTACAGCTACAGCCAGCAAAGATGCTGGGAGCTCATCAGCCTCTGTTAGCAATTCTGAGCATGTTCCGCCTTCACATAGAGGTGATTCTGAAGAAGTTATACTGTATATCGCTTGCACCAGTCGGGTTAGTTTTTTTTAGAGAAAGTTGTGGGATTAGCTTACCTAATAACCATAACATGAAACTGTGGCCTCTGGCAGTCTTATGCCCTGGGCAGTACTATAATTTTTTATCTATATAGTTCATAAACTCTAGAGATTACCTTCATTTCTCATCGCATGTCCGTGCCTATCAAAGAGCGTACCAACTAATCTGCTAATTGGTAGTCTGCGCATGCCAATGCTATTTAGTAGTTTTGGACTTGAACTGCTTGCCGCCCGGACGTATTCTCACATCATCATTCCACATGAGACCAAATGTTATTTAGCTAATAGTTCTTAAGGTGCAATTCGTATGTTCCCAAAAAAAAACAGAGAAGTGCCTTATTGCTCACAGGAAAGCTTGTTATGGGTGACCAAACGTTAGCTATTTGCCTTTAACTTTTATATGTATATTATTTTTGTCTTTCCAATGCCAGATTAAATATGCATGGATCTTTGAATCACCGGATTCATTCTTTCTAGCAAGCGTACTTGTTAGAGTTCCTCCTTTTAGCAACCATGTGTTACGAAAACTAAGCAATGATGCGAAATGTTGATTACATTTCCATCAAAGTACAACACACCTGGTCCTCTTCTCCATCGAGGTGATGGCCACAAAAGAGAGGAGGAAGGGCAGCTCCCGTCACACCTGCATAGCAAACTGCATCCATATCGAGACCTGGAGATGCAGGAAACAAAACGCCACACCTGCATAGCAAACTGCATCCATATCGAGACCTGGAGATGCAGGAAACAAAACGCCACCAACCGCAGCCTTATTGACGGAGATTGTGCAGTTGAACCACCCCAACGCCTCTAGCTCCGCCCGCCGGAGCTCCACGCCGGAGAAGAGACACCACAAAATGCCCCAGATCTCGCTGCAAAAAGACCAGTGATGTACTCCATAAAAGGGAAAAGCGACCTAAAGCACTACCTATACAACTCCGCCCCCCTCCACAAAAGACCGGTACCCCCCCCCCCCCCCCCCCCCCTAGCGCCCCCTAGGCCCAAAATAGCGCCGTTTGGGTCAAATAGCGCCGTTTTTCTCCCAGTCGCCCCCAGGAGCCCAAATAACGCCGTTTTAGCGCCGGCGCACCCAGGCGGAACCCAGCCCATTGGGTTGCGCCTGGGGGGGGGGCGAGCGAAATGGCGCGAAAACAAGGCGGGCCAGCGCTATCAGCGTGTTGGGCGAAATGGCGGCGAAACAAAGCGAAAACGCGGCGTCGTCATCTCCTCGGCTCCCGTGCTGGTCAAAAAGCCTGCCGGAGTTATGGCGTGTGGACTGCCGTGCCGTCAGCGGCACCGCCGTCGCGTCCAATCCCTTGCCACGCGCTGGAGTTATGGCACGCCACCGTTCGCCTCCCCTGCGCCTATAAAGAACCCCCATCTCGGTCGTGGCAGGGCACACCGCTCACTCTCTCGCCCTCTCTTCTCCCCAACAAGCACACCGACGACCAGCAGCAATGGCCGAGCGTTTCCCCGGCGACGACGCCGCCGCAAACGGCTTCGGCCGCCGCCACCTCCACAAGCACGAGGCGCGGATGCTATATGAGGCGGGCTACCCCACGCCGCCTGATATGCGCGTACCTGGCGCCTCCGACGGCCAGGCCTCGTGGCATCTGAGCGCGGGCGGCATGCCCGTGCCTCCGCCGCCAGAAGGGGCGGAACGCGAGCACGCGATCTAGGAGGTGGTCGCCGGCCTCTCCGACGCGCAGGCGACGGGTCCCCGCTGGCAGCCGGAGAACGACGCGTTCTGGACGCAGTACTTCGTCCGGCGCCACGAGCAGGAGCTCGCTGACGAAGGCCGCAACGGCCCAGTGGAAGGCCATTGCAACTCCAAGGGCCGCAAGCGGTGGTGGGGCGCTCGAGGACGCACTCTGGCGTACGTCCTCGACTTCATCGCCGCCGGCAACCAGTCGCGGCTCACCATGCCGCCGCGCACGGCGTCGTGGCTGCCGCGGCGGATGGGCGCCGCGTCATCCTCCTCCTCCGGCGCGTGCTCGGCGCCTCCCGCTGCTCGGCAGGCCGAGCAGTACGCCACGCCGTCGCCCATCCTCAACTCGGGCCGGCGTGCTCCCAGCCGCAGCGGCACGCTCCGCATAAACGAGCGTCGCCCCACGTCGCCGCCCCGCAGCCTTTCCCACTGCCTCGTCAAGCCCAAGATGGAGGGCAAGAAGAAGGCGATGCCCGACTACCTCAGGGCGGTGGCCAACATGGAGGCGCCGGAGGACTCGGAGGAGTTCCCCGGCGAGAGGCTCGCCATCGAAGCCTCCCACAACGACGTCCTCGTGGCGCCAGATGACGTCGCCGATGCCTGGTCGGCGAGGATGCACGAGGAGGAGGAGGTGGAGCGCGAGCGCGCGCTCCTGCCCCTCGCCGTCGCATTCCACTTCCGCCGCCGCCCCCGGAGTACTACATCCTCGACCCGAGCGACGAGGACGAGGAGGTACCCGCGCTGACGACTAGCAGGTGGCACGGCGGAGACGACGGCGCAGGCCCTAGCAACGCCGGCAGGGACGGCGACGATGACGGCGGCGACTACACCGTGTTCTACAGCCAGCTGGGCATGTAGAACGGCGTAGATCGCCTAAATAATCTATTTTCAGTTTTTTAGTTTTTATTTCTAGTTTCTACTACGTAATCGGCGAATTTCCGCCTATGTATGAATGAAATTCGCCAAATTAGCTACTTTTCGCCTAGATTTGGTTTTTCAAATTTTATGGGCTTCTTCCTGGGTTTTGGCATGGCTGGGAATCGCCCCCCCAGGACCCAAAATAGCGCCGTTGACCCCTCCCCCCCCCCCCCCCCCCCCCCCCAAGCGGTCCAAAATAGCGCCGTTTTTCGGTCTGGGGGCACAACGACTGGAGATGCCCTTATACTCATTAGTTGTAATGACCTTGTGCTACCCACGAAAATTAAAAAGGTTCACTAAAAGACATTGAGGACTCACTGGATCCTAGCATGAGGACGGCACTTGAATGGAAGCTATATCTGTACTCAGATTGATTTCCGTCTGCACTGGCATGAACAATATTCCACACGACTCCTAAGAGGTCTTTTTTCATATGAGGAATTTGACAAGTATGAATGCCAAGTATTGTATGTTGGTTTTGTACAAGTTAAATGTTTGATCGGTACTACTAGCCGAGGATACCATGCTTAATTTCCTCAACTGACATAACTTGCAATCTTTGCCATCAAATGGAAGATTAGTAATAAGGAGCTTATATTTTTGATCTTCGGTGCTAAATAATTTGTATTTGGCGCTGATACGACAAACAATTTATGTATAATTTCATTATCTTCGGTGAGGTGGAAACTTTCCTAGAGGGAGCATACACATGTATCTGGTCCCCTCCTCAAAGCAGTAACTTGAAAGTTCAATTACAGAAGCATCTTTTGTTTGTTGCGGAATCCTATGCCTTCTATTTGTTCTAAATCCCTTTAAAAAATTTAGGCACTACTGATCTCTAAGAAAACTTTCAACCGAATCAGCTCCCTCCCAAAATCGCCATTCACAATGGCTTATTTGAAATACGCCATTTAAAATACTCCATTTAGAATTCACAATCGCTAAGTCATTTGAAATACTCAATTTGTATTGGCGGTTTTGCATTTTTAGAGCATCCATGCCATCAAGAATTCTGATACGCCATTCGAAATGACTTATTTCAAATTACTTAGCTGTTTTCGGCTAAGTTTGGTCTGTTAAAAACACATTCTAACCGTTGGAAAATTAGGCAATAATTCCATGATTAATTCAAAAATATTAGACATGACAACCGCAACTACTAACATGTGAAACACTAACATACTAGATGTACTAATCAACATGAACAGTGGCCGTAAATCACAGAACATGTAAACAGGAAACATGTTGATCCAACTAGGAGAAATACGACACACGTACTGAACGATTGAAGACGTAGTAGCCGTGGTCGATGCAGCGATGTAGTTGGCGACTTTCTTGGCGAAGACTTGTCGCCACAGACGGTGCTTGCGGCGGCGATCCGCAAAGCCGGCTGGTAGACGACCCGTGGTGGAAGCAGCGAGCAGTGGCGCGAAGCGCTTCCCAAAAACCTAATTCGCCCTCTCCCGTACACGATCACAAAGGCGACTGGTTTCGGAGACCTGCTCTCCCAAACGCCGGTGCACGCCGGCGCTCGGGATGGAGTAGACTACGGTGGCGGCGCAAGACACGAGATTGGCTCGGTGTGTGATGGTGCACGGTAGTGCAAGGCATTATATAGTGTGGTTCGGTAAACCCTAACGGGTACAGCGTGGGTCAGCCACGTCGCACACGTTCGAATCGGTTACAACAGCCCACGATTCGGGAGCGACCCGAATTGGCTAAGCTGTACGCGTACGCTATTGACTCGTTTTTCTTGAACAGCAAAAATATAGGCATCGGCTCGGCTCATTCCCGCAACCCGTGACGTATCGTGACGAGACGAGCGAACGGTGGCGGAGGAGGAGGAGGAGTGCGCACGAGAGAGCCTTCTGTTCTCAACTAGCACACCCTGGTTTTGGCCCTAGATGAGGTTGTGCAGCTCACAAGGGTCCATTTTCTTGGGGGGGGCATCCCTACATATGTGTGTCTATGTATATTGGGTATTAGTACGCTACTACGCATAGCTAGGCCATCGATCGATTGATCAGTCGCCGCGCCTGTTCGTGTTCTTCGCTCGTCACCTGACGCCTCACGCCTTCCCATTCGCTGGTCGCTGGAGAAATTCGGATCGAGTCCAGCTAGCTGCAATTGAAATTCAGAGTCGCAACGGAAACGGTATGTCCTCTGAGGGAGCCTCTGCGTTGAAGGAAACCTGGCGTGGTCTGTGGAATCTACACTGTCCTGCTCGGGTGCATCATTTTCTATGGAGGTTCAGTCATAATTCCCATCCGCTTCATATGAATATAGCTCGCAAAGGTGTTGATCTTGACACCAGATGCGTTGTGTGCCACAGTCTGTTTGAAGATGGGGGCCATCTATTTTTCAGATGCAAACATGCGAAACCCATTTGGCGTGCTCTTCAGGTTGAGGATGTTAGACTGGTTCTGAAGGAATGTCAAGGACCGATGCATGTTCTTGAACAAATTCAGAGGTTACCATATGAGAAAAAGATGATCACCGTGGCTTTGCTCTGGACTTGGTGGAGTGAAAGGAATAAAGAAAATCACAGTGAACCACGGCTCTCTGTTGATAAAATGCAGTTCCTAATCAAACGCCATGTTGATGAATGGGCTCAATTCTATAAGCCTACACCAAGCCTAAATTCAGTAGCTGCTCCCGTTTGGCAGCCTCCTCCAGATGGGTTTATCAAAATCAATACTGACGGGGCCTTCCTTGAAGCTGAAAGAAAAGGGGGATGGGGGTGCTGTTGCACGAGATAGCCAGGGCAATTTGGTTTTTGCTTCGGCTGGTAGGATTGATCATGTATGTGATGCCCTGCATGCGGAAGCTCTAGCTGTGGAGAATGGCATTCGGCAAGCTGAAGAGATGGGTATTGGTCGTATAATTGTCGCAACGGACTCTATGATGCTGAAACAAGCACTATCCTCGAGCTCATACTAGTTGAATTTTGGCGTGGCGTCACGCCTCGCCCTTGGTGATTTTTTTTGTGCAATATATATATTTTTTGTTAACCAAAATGTTGGCTAAATTGGAGTGTTGAAACATTTGTTTGTTTTGTTATGAATAGGTAGCATTTTTTTGTGTGTATTTCTGATATATTGTGTACAATATTCAAATAGTTGGAGGTTTGAAATGTTCGAACATGTTTGTATTTCGACGTCAGTATTTAATTGAAATTAGAAAAATTCATTTGAATTTGATTCCACATTCGGAGAAAGTTTGTTTGTGTCGTGTCGAAATGTTGGACAAATTGAAATGTTGAAATAAATTTGTTATTTTTTGCGAGTATATTGCGGTTATTTTGTGTGGGCATTTTAGTTTTATTTTATGAAATATCGGAATATTCGCTCAAATGTTGGACAAATTGCAACTTGCAAACATGTTTTTTTATTTTGTTGTTATAAAGTGAAACATTACTTGTAGTTTTTTAGATAAATGACGCTATTATTAAGTGAGATGTGAAGCATTTGGAGTATTGTAAAAAAATGACTCCATTATCATTTGTTTAAGGAATTGGAACATTGCATAAACAGTACTTCCTTTTTTATCTTTTTTTTGTTTAAACAAAACTCGGAATATTTCATATTTCTTTTATCTTTTTTGTACTGCAGAAAGAATGTTCAGATATATTTGAAATGAACACACAATTTTCAAAACGGTTTTGATTTTCCGGAAATTGTGGAAGTAAAATGGTAGCACGTGTCAGGAACCTAACATTTTGAAGAAATATTTTAGAAAAAATTGGAAGTCACGTTAATTTATCTGATGTGGTTAAATATTGTAGGTTGGTAATTATCGTGCAAGAGTTTGAGTAGATATGATGTATTTTTTTTATTCCATCATGTAGTAATATACCGTGGACATTGTGATTAAAATTGTTGAAAAGTTAAAATTCGTCGTATTTTTTCGTCTGGAGTATTTGCACATATTCGGCATTTTTGAAATGTTTTCCCATAAAGTGCATAATTAATATAAAAGTTATTTTACATAAGGTGCATAAGTAATATAAAAAGTTATGTTAGTTTTTGTGAGTACCTTTTTTCTCTTAATTACAATTTGTTGTTTTGAGTACGTCCGAATATTTAGCAGTGTAAAATGTTTTTTGTAAGTTTTATAATTTATATGAGAAAATTATATTATTTGTTGTAATTAGTTTTTTTTCCCTATTTTGGTTAAATAGGGTAGGCCCACACGGTGGAAATTTAAGAGCTTATGAAATTTTTTCCGAAAAGAAAAAAATTCTGATATATTTTAGAGTATGTCTAATTTTGAAGCAAATTGGAAAGTTTAGAAATGTTTATGTTTGTTTATCAATTTACAATTTAAGTCCATAGTGAGAGCGGAAGCACATTTATCCAACTGAATTCCATCATTAAGGAGTTTGTTTTGTGAAATTCAATTCAATATAATTGTCCATATAATTGGAGGAATTGCAATTTTATTTGTTTATAAATTTTGTCTAAATTGAATTGTTGTAGTTTGTAAAGTGTACAATATTACTAATTTTCAAGCAAATTGGAATAGTTTTTTTATTTGTTATTTTAAAATTAAAGTCCACAATGAATGGAATTGCACATATATTCATATTTGTGGAAAAGAGGAGGAAAAAGTGATATATTTTAAAGTGTGTCTAATTTGTAAGCAATTTGGAATGTCGCCCCCGTGGTAAAATTAAAATTTGGAAATGTCCTTATTTAAAAAGTGTGGAAATGTGAAATTATCGAAATGCGAAGAGAGGTTATGTGGGACCCCGGACTAGCCGTCCGAAATACCCGATTATGCTTAACACAATTATCCCGTGATCAGTCTGTCATTGCACATAATCTGAACTGAATACCAAAGTGTACATCCATTACAGTACCGAATAAAAAATCTTACATAAATGGTCATTTAGACCAAGTCTTACATAGGTGCCTTCATGGGCCAAACCAAAATAATCAGCAGAAGCAACGGCGTAGCGGACCTCAAATCCTAACGACGACCCGACAGGCAGCTGACTTATGGACATCCCTAGTTCGCGTAGAAGTCGCCATACTCCTCCTCGGCGTAGTGCTCCTCGAAGTCTGGCTAAGACAATAGCCAGGGACGAAACCAATATGAGTACATTTGATTGTACTCGCAAACTACCCCAACATGAGTATGCACTAGTTTTATTTTCCTTTCATACTTTTATTTATTTAAAACATCTCTATATCTTTATTGAAAAAGGTAAGAAGAGTTTTATAACTATCTTTAAAGAAATCACCATTTTATCCGTTTCTCCAAAACTCCTCCTTTTTCCGACCATAGCCCGTCATGGTCCACTTTCCTCCAACCACCTCATACCGATCCGTTGGTATAGGCGTAGGAAACATTCTCCACTTCATTTTTCTTTTAAAACTCAACTCTTTCCAAAACTTGCACATGGTCTTAGGACAGCCTTCCAACTATCCATATCCGAGGACTCGACTATTCGAATAGTTTTACACTCTGCAGAGGTAGCACGCTTTTCCCACATCCATTCGATAATTCATCGTGTCAGCCACGTCCCGCCATACAAGGTGTATGCGAAGTTGAGTCACCCACCCTAGCCTGTCCTTTGCTCATGCTAGTATAGGACCCTGCCCATATGATACTTTCCATCAACACTTAACCCAGCCCGTCGGAATCTAAGTGTGAGGACTCATAGTTTTGCCCGGCGGTTTATGGTGGAACCTTCAATCCTCCTCCTTATATTTCCATAGAATTTGAGCGAGGACCCAGGTCAGGGGTAGATCAACACACTATCCCCTCAAGCATAATGGAGTCGTCTCCGTCGATGAGGCATCCCATACTAATATGAGCAAATTATATGACTAAGCCCTTTCCCATATGTGGGTAAATGTGGTCGCACAGGGTAAGATTGGTCGTCATAGTACTAGGACACACTGTGCATTTTTCATAAACATCTCCATACTCCATCTCTCCACTTCAACACCGACATCTCGGTATTCCATATCCACACAAGTATTTTCAAAGGAGTTTTGAATAAACAAGTTTATTTTTCCCATCCTATAATTTTATATCAACTTCTACATAGTGGTGGCAAAATAATTTCCATATACTTTTAAAAAGGTTTTAGAAAATCTTTGCCATAAGAGTAAATCATGTGATTTAAAGTAGATGAATATATATGGGTTGCAATCTCAGAGGGTAGCTTGCCTTGCTCGACAAAGTGACCTTGGTCTTGATCTTCAGATTCAACAAACTCTCCTTCCTCGATAAATCTGACAGCGTTCTCGTCTAATTAATAAACAACAAGTACAAACAATCACTAAACTAGTCAAGCAACATCACAACATTACAATCTTAAAACCACATTTAGCTACTGCATATACAAGGCAACCCAATTTGACTTCAATTTAATTCAATTAAACATTATTTGGTTATGTATTATTTATGGCAGAAACTAGTTATTTATGTTTAATTGTATAACTTGAGTTCTGTTGGTCACAAAAATACAAACTAAAATTCTACAGAAAGCTACTGATGTGCAGAAGACAACCCAATTTAGTTTGGATTAATTGGAGTTACCAAACTCCCTACACAAATGTTTTAATCCAGTAACTTAATAATCAAGTTTTAGCTACCAACTAAGTTCTGTTGATCCTAAAATTAAATCCTTTTAGGGGTAACTAAACATGACTAAATGTGATCCAAAAAAATTGGTCCTAATCATTTGGGTTAAACATTAAACATATTTAATTGTTTTAGTGCAGAAGGGTTCTCTAACTTCATCTTTAAACTAATCAAGTGTTTCTGCACAATTAATTCTACCAAAATTAGGGAAGCTAATAAATCACAGTACAAAGCTAACAAAATTAGTTTGGAATTATTTGGCTTAACAGAGTATCAGAAACAAACAAGTTTAGATTTTAAACCTTCTGTCGCTTTTTAATAATACATTTTTTATTATTTATCTAAATGAAATGAATCCACCTGGGTTGGTTAAAAAAATTCATAAGCTTTCCAGAACAATTGGATTTGATTTATTTGGGCTATAAATCTCGAGTTATGGATTTTTAAAGTTGGGTCCCGTACTGATTTCTCAGAGAAACTAAATTAGAAAACCTAACTGTTCTGGATAATGTTGAAAAGTATGACACGTGGGCACCACCAGTCAGTGACTCAGCGCAAAAATCCCGCGCTGTGGATAATGTTTAAAATGCTGACAGGTGGGGCCAGCCTGTCAGCGTTATAACAAACGAAGCGTATGTGGCCGTTGGATCTAGATCCAACGGCTCACAAAGCCCGCGATCATCGGTGACCATAAACGGGCGGCGCCGCCGCGCCGGCGACGGTGCCGTGGATGGATCCTCACCTAGGGGGCTAGGAAAGGCTCAGGGAAGGTGCGGGAAGATCGCGGAGGCTCGGGGAAGACGTCTGGGCGAGTTGCACTTGTTCTGGAGGCGTGGTTCGTCGGCGGGGAGCTGCGGCGTTTCCACGGCACGGCCTGCAACTCCGGTGATGTTCCGGGGACGCTCTGGTGCATGAAACAGAGAGGAAAAGACGGCGGGTGAGTGCGGTGGTGATGGAGAGCAATGTGCAGGGGTCAGTGGAGGGAAAAGAAGCAAACGCACGGCTGGCTGTAGTCGTCGTCTACCTTCGGCAATGGCGGAGCTCGAGGAAGCTCACGAGCAGTAGCGACTCTGCTGCGGCATCTCCGCTCTCCTAGCGGTGCAAGGGAGGTGGTGGAGTGAGGTGGGAAGCAGTGGGGTGGTGTGTGGAGAGCTCGGGCACGGGTGGGGTATTTATGCCCGCAGCGCCAGCGTATGGTGGACATGGTGCGGGAGCGGTCCAGAGGCCGTGTGGGCTCGCCATAGGGGTGGTGGAGGTGTGGCTACGGTGTTGGAGGGCTAGGGAGCAAGGATGGTGGCGTGGCGATGAGTGGAGCGTGCTCGCGAGTGGGACGGCATGGGAGAGCTCGGGCGGTGCGCGGCGCGCACTGGTCACGACGTCTCTCCGGCGGGGGCGGGTTCCTGCGGGCTGCGGTGTTGCAAGAGAGGGGGCAGCGAGGTGAGGGAGAGAGGGGGGCACGGCACGGGCCAGCACGACGTTGCCTCTCCACGGCCACAGTGCCGACCATGGCGCGGCCACGCCGGTGCGTGTCCCCTGATGCACTCCTCCTTGTCCCCGACCTCCTTTCTTCGAGTTCTTGTGCGCAGAGAGACCGGTGAGGTGAGAGAGATCAAATGGAGGCATCAATTCGACGGACAAACCTCGAAATCGATCGATTTGATCTCGGGTTGGTGGATTTGGGGATGAACACAGTTCATGACCAAAAGGTGTTTGATGAAATGGTTGAACCAAATTTCAATTTGAATTTCTGAAATTTATTTTCATAATTTGCTTCTTGTATATTTATAAAGATTTGTGGTAATGTGGTGGTGTTTATTTGGCAAGTATAACACACCACATTTTGTTGTTTAAGATAATAAAGAAAGAATTGGAAATTAAATTTAGAGGTTTTTGGAAATATTTATTTGAGAGGGAAAAGTGTAGGAATAAAATGGGAGTGCTTCATTATCACTCCAATGGATTTTATTTTGAAAGAAATTCAATTTCTCACTTGGAGAAATTTGTTTGTCACTTGCCACATGATTTTATGGTTTGAACTTTTTATTTTGTTTTCTTTCTTTTCTTCATGTGTTAATTAGAGCAAGCAACACACAATCAACAAGAAACAATTATCACAAGCAACACTATGAAATCAACACATATAATTTTAACAAAAGTTTTTGTTGGCCCTCATTTTTGAATTAATAATACTTATATTAATTTTTGGGATGTTACAGGTTATGTTCAAAAACTGTTTATATTTCGAAAAATGTTCAAATTGGGAAGTTTTCCATATTTGATTTTTTTTACGTTAGTAAAATGATCAATCTTGGAAGGCGTTCAAAATTTTGAATTGTATAGATTTGAAGGACATCTAAATCTTAAAAATATTTTAATTTGATTTTTTATCATATGTTGTAGACAGTTAGTCTTTATTTTTGTGGTCATGTTGATATATTTTTCTGTTTGTTAATGCTCAGATTTGAAAGGAAATTGAAATTTAAAAACATTTAAGTTTGGATTTTTGATCGTATGGCATAGTTACTTAGCATGTATTTTTTGTGATCATGTTGATATATTTTTCTAGTTGTTCGTTGACAGCGAAATATGGATTTTTAGTGTTATCAGAACTAACTTCGAATTCGTGTTCTATTGATAAAAAACTAAATATCGACACGCCGCGCCCGTGTGTTATAATTTGAATTTGAAGACATGGGGATTGTAAAAATGTTTGAGGCTATAAATTATTTGAATTCGAAAAGTTTGTCGTTGTAAGAACGGTTGGATTTTAGAGGTTGCTCAAATTTGGAAATTGTTGTAATTTGGGAAAAGAAAAATTATGTTTTAAAAGCGTTTAGATTTTAAGAATTGATTTATTTGGAAATGTATTAAGATTTAAATTCTTTTCGTGTTTGTAGAATGGTCAAGTTTAAACAAATGAACGGGTTGTCTTTGTTATAGTAATAAAGATTTTGGAAAAAGGAAAACATGAAAAAGGGGAAACTACATAATTAGAGGAATGTAAGTTCTATTAGTTGCAAATATGTTAGCTGAGCTGAAATGATTAAATATATGGTTCCGTGTTGCCATAAATTTATTATTTGGCAACGTAGTAAGAGGAAATATATTGTGGTCATGTCGAAATATTGGCTATTTATAGCATTTATTTTGTTTGTATGCATAATTAGAGGTAGTTTGCATAAATTATATCTAAATTTCAATCTGCAACATAGTAAGAGGAAATATATTATGGTTGTGTCGAAATATTGGATATTTGTAGTATTTATTTCATTTGTATGCATAATTTGAGGTAGCTTAGTTAAATTATTTCTAATTAACCCGTTTTGAAATGACATAGTAAGTTGTAAAATGTTTAAAATTGTTTGAATGATGACCTTTTTGAATTTTGTATTTTGATTCAATTAGTTTCAGTTGGAAAATAAGGTTTGAAATAATTTAGAAAATATCCCAAAGCTTTTGGAATGAGTATTTGGTGTTTGTATCCTTTTTTTTGGAAATTCGTTTGAATTGGTTTGGAGTTGGAGTATTTGGTATCTGTACCTCTTTTATTTTTATTTTAGAAATTAGTTTGAATTGGTTTGGAATTGATTTTGAAAAGTTTGAAAAGATTTGGAAAAAAGGAAAACAGGAAAGAAGAGAAAAAAAAATAAAGAGGGCCGAGCCAGTTGGACAGCAGCCAGCCCAACAGCGGCCCAGTGGACGGCCCAGGCCCACTACGACGTCACGGTGGCGTCGGCAGTGGACGCGCTCTGCCGCGGCGGCGATGACCTCGCCGGAGGCGCATGAGAGCGAGCCGGGCCGCGCGGGTGGGCGCGTCAGTCACGCCTCGATGCGGGCTACCCGAAGCTGGCGGCACCGCCCTTTTTGGGTCGCCGTAGCGGCGGCGGTAGCGTGCGGACGCGGCGGCGACCTGCGGGAACGGCAGCGCCGATTCCGGCGACGGAGCGGCACTCCGGCACGCGGCGCTTGTCGAGGAGGTCGAGGCGACAACGGCGAATGTCGACATGGGCTTCGATCTGAGCGGGAAGGACCGTGGCGGCGGTGGAGCACGTCGGCGGCGGTGGCGGCATCGGCAGCGCTCGGGAGCGAGGAAGGAGAAGGGGGTTCTTTGGACGATTTTACTCGAAGGCCCCTGAGTTTTCAACAATTTGGAAATAGGTCCTTCTGTTCGTAAATCTATGGACCGCGGAGAAAGCGCTGGATTAGTGAGGGTTTTTTTGCGAAATGGTCACGGCAGGCTGCTGGGAGACGTCGGATCGCCGGACGACGGCGTGTGATCGCGTTACTACTGAACACTGTAAATGAACAGTATCTACTGTTGCTCACAACAGTAGCTCGGCCGCGGAGGGAGCGAGATTTTGGCGAGCTTTGATATAGTGAGTATGATCAAGCAAAGTTGGGACATCTCTTCCTAGACATCAAGTATCATCTGATGATGGAGTTCAATGATTACGTGGTAGAATTCTGCCCTCGGGCATGTAACAAGCCTGCTGATTGTTTAGCAGCTATGGGTATGAGGGAGTTGGGAACAGACCAACTTCTGTGGCTGTCGGACTACCCGAACGTTGTTTCCCGTCTGGTGACCGACGATCTCGTCGTGTCTTAAATGGAATGCTTGCGTTCCCGTAAAAAAAATCGGATCGCCGAGGACACCAAGCGCGGAAACGGCTGCAGATCGGCGTTCCGAGATAATCTCCTCCGTCAGGTACGTCCGTGGCTCCATGCGATCTCTCCTCTACTGTTCAAGTGGCGTATATATTGTTTGAAACTACTGAAAATTGTTTGAGGTCAACTATGCTACAAGACAGATTAAATGGCTTGGCTACGTGCTGTATTGAGAAGGATATTTTGGACAACATTGATCTGGAAATTGTCCTCAATTATTTTGCATCCAAAAATGTCAGAAGAAGTTTTTTTGTGAACCCCTGAAGCATTATTGACGACGAACTCATTAGAATTGCATTCTTATTTGAGGTAATCAAATTAGAAGGGAATATTATTTGTTATATGTTGCAACTCTTTTAGACTTTCTGTCGTAATATGACATTGATTAATTGCTTATATCAATTATTTATGGATGTCCCGGAATAAGAATCTGTGTTTGGATGTAAACTTTAAAAAAATTACATCATATGCAGAGATATATAGTACGTATAGGGGCCAATTTTTCAACCTTGCACTACGGCCCTGAAAAATATAGAGCCGGCCCTGACACCAAGTAGCACAACACTCCACTATATAAGGTGATGCAACTCTTTTCCAACTAGCAATATGGGAATAAACTTTAGCACCACATTGCACCTCCAAAATTCTGCCATGCACATGGCCAATTTGAGATTTCGGATTTGCTTATTTGGGCTGCCCCATATTGGGCCCAAATTCTAAAAATTCTCCACCAGATCTCAAATTCCCATTTAGACATTTTGCCAAACCTCGTTTCTTGTTTATATACCAGTGTTTCAGCAGAGACTGTTAAGTTGAACATCCGCCTAGAGCTTCAAGCTACATCTACCAGCAACTTGAACAATGGACGAACCTTAAATTGCACGTTTGGTGTCAATATACTTCACTCAAAGTCATAACCAGTACGTGGCTGCCAGTAGCCTACCCCGCAGGTGGAGCATATGCGTCATACTCCCTGGTCTCTTCATGAGCTTACTAGAGATCACCCAAATCTCATAGACTGCGACGTTTAACAGTCGGACTCATATATGTGTGTTCTTTCAAGGTCGCTCTGTAGGATAATACCTTTGCTACGAATAGCCAACAGAAACACATTAGGACATATTGCCAACCTGCATTACAGAATTTGAGAGTTATGAATCTTCACACAGAGAGGGTTAAATAAAAACTCTCCTCTGTTAAACCACTAGCTTGTTCTTCCCAGGTCCTAATTCACGGGATCTCCGATCACATAGGTTGGGTTACCACTATGGTGTAACACTCACGGGTCTCAACCCCATCTCCCTCGATGTACTATCTATCACATTACGTGATAGTCCCTTCGTAAAGGGATCTGCCAGGTTTTTATCTATTTGAATATAACTAACAGTTATTACTCTGGAGTTTCTCATTTTCCTGACAGACTTCAAGCGTCTTTTGACGTGTCTTGATGACTGCGCATTATCCTTAGCACTTTTCACTTTCATGATAACCGTTTGGGTGTCACAGTTCATAAGGATGGCCGGTAATGGTTTCTCAACCACCAGCAAGTCCATCAAGAGCTCACGCAGCCATTCTGCCTCAACAGAAGCTGTATCTAAAGCAGAAAGTTCTGCTTCCATGGTTGACCTCGTCAAAATGGTCTGTTTGCAAGACCTCCATGACACTGCGCCACCTCCCAGGATAAATGCATATCCACTTGTGGCGTAGAGCTCATAAACATCTGAGATCCAGTTCCCATAACTCATTGTACCGTTCAGATAGCGCATGACCCTTTCAAGTGCATGCCAATGATCAATACCCGGGTTAGACATGAACCTGCTCAATTGCTCACAGCAAAAGAGATCAGGTCTCGTCGCGCTCGCAAGGTACATGAGTGAACCGATCACTTGAGAATATCTTAATTGATCTCTCGTTTCCTTCTTTTTCTTTCTGAGTGTCACACTGGGATCATAGGGTGTTGGAGAAGGCTTGCTGTCTATATAACCAAAGCGGCTCAAGACCTTCTCAACATAGTGTGATTGCGTTAACGTAATCCCACTCTCATCCCTAATCAACTTAATGTTCAGGATCACATCAGCTTGTCCCAGATCTTTCATATCAAAGCTCTTTGACAGAAAAGACTTGACCTCATTTATCACTATCATGCTTGTACCGAAAATCAGTATGTCATCAACATACAAGCATAATATAACACTATCGCCCCCACCATGGCGATAATACACACACCTATCAGCCTCATTAATGGCAAAGCCTGCAGAAGTTAAAGTTCTGTCAAACTTCTCATGCCATTGCTTAGGTGCTTGCTTCAGCCCATACAAAGATTTTAACAATTTGCACACCTTTCTCTCTTCACCTTTTACTACAAACCCATCAGGCTGATCCATATAGATTTCCTCTTCCAACTCTCCGTTAAGGAAAGCTGTCTTTACGTCCATTTGATGAACGAAAATATATAGGAGGCAGCCAGGGAAAGTAGTACACGAATGGTGGTAAGTCGAGCAACAGGTGAATAGGTGTCAAAGTAATCTTCGCCTTCACGCTGGGTGTAGCCCTTGGCCACAAGCCGTGCCTTGTACTTTCAATAGTACCATCAGGCCTTAGCTTCTTCTTGAACACCCACTTACAACCCACAGGTTTGCAGCCGTAGGGTCGTTCAGATAATTCCCAAGTTCCATTAGAAAGAATCGAGTCCATCTCATTATGGACAGCTTCTTTCCAGTCATCAGCATCAGGAGATGCAAATGCCTCTGCAATGGACGTGGAGTATTGTCCACAAGGTACACAATGAAATCATCACCAAAGGATTTTTCAGTCCTCTGTCTCTTGCTCCTCTTGGGAGCTGATTCATTGTCATCCTTCTCAAGGACTTCCTCAACATGTGGTTGTTCAGAATGATCAACAGATGTACTAGATTCAGCATATATCTCAGAAGAAATTCTAGCAATGCTATGCATATCCTTCATAGGAAACATGTTCTCAAAAAATGTTGCATCACGAGATTCCAAAATAGTATCAACATGCATATCAGGTATCTCAGATTTAACCACTAAAAATCTATAGCAAATGCTCCGCTGAGCATAGCCTAGAAAGACACAATCCACTGTCTTCGGTCCAAGTTTACGTTTCTTAGGAATTGGAACATTGACTTTCGCCAAACATCCCCAAGTACGAAAATAAGAAAGTGATGGTTTTCTCCCAGACCACTCCTCGTAAGGTGTCTTCTCTTTATCCTTGTTAGGAACTCTATTCAGGACATGACACGAAGTCAACAAAGCCTCCCCCCACCATGCCTTAGATAAACCAGCAGTGTCCAACATGGCATTCACCAAGTCGGTCAGCGTGCGGTTTTTCCTCTCGGCAACCCCGTTTGATTGGGGCGAATAGGGAGGCGTCCTCTCATGAATAATACCATGTTCCTCACAGAATTCATCAAATACGTTGGAGAAATACTCGCCACCACGATCCGACCTAAGACGTTTGATCTTTCTCTCTAATTGATTTTCTACTTCAGCTTTATAGATTTTAAAGTAGTCTAAAGCTTCATCTTTAGTGTGCAACAAATATACATAACAGAACCTAGTAGCATCATCGATTAAAGTCATGAAATATCTCTTATCACCTTTTGTCAACACGCCATTCATCTCACATAGATCCGAATGTACGAGTTCTAGAGGTGCCAAGTTTCTCTCCTCGGCTGCCTTGTGAGGCTTTCGAGGTTGCTTAGATTGCACACAGCTATGGCACTTAGAACCTTTGGCAATGGTGAAAGTAGGAATTAAACTCAAGCTGGAAAGTCTACTCATTAAACCAAAATTAACATGACATAAACGAGAGTGCCACACATTGCATCCGAATCCACACTGCCACAAATATGGTTTACTGACTTATTACAAAAATCCGATAATGAAAAGCGGAACAAGCCTCCGCACTCATACCCTTTACCAATAAATTGTCCAAACTTTGACACAACTACTTTATTGGACTCCAAGACTAATTTAAACCCATCTCTGCATAGAAGGGAGCCGCTAACAGATTCTTGTTCATAGTAGGGACATGCTGCACGTTCCTCAGCTGCACGATCTTCCCCGAAGTAAACTTCAGATCTACCGTGCCAACACCACGAACAGAAGCATGTGATCCATTCCCCATTAAGACGCTTGAATCTGCGACCTGATAAGAAGTGAACATAGAGATGTCAGCACATACATGAACATTAGCACCCGTATCAATCCACCAACATGGAGATTGAAATACTGAAAGCACAATCGGTAAATTACCGTACCCATCAGCATTGCTAGCGGTCACGACGTTGACATGCTTTGGCGTCTTCCCTTTCTTGTCTGCACGATCTGGGCAGTCCACAGAGAAGTGTCCGGGCTCTCCACAAGTGTAGCACTTTAGCTCAGATTTGTTCAGCATCTTCTTCTTCTTGAAAGAAGTAGTCTTGGTAGGCATGTTGAAGGAAGGCTTGCTCTTTGCCTTGCTCTTGCCGTGGTGAAAGTTCTTCTGCACCATGTTGGCGCTAGACTGACCTTCACCTCTCTCACTAGTGTCCTTAGCCCGAGCCTTCTCCTCAACATCAAGAGACGCTATCAGGTTTTCAACCGATATCTCCGTTCTCTTGTGTTTGAGAGTTGTGGCGAAGTTCCTCCACGAGGAAGGCAACTTTGCAATAATGCATCCAGCCACAAACTTGTCAGGTAGGGAACACTTGAGGAGTTCCAGCTCTCTCGCAGTGCACTGTATCTCATGAGCTTGTTCGACCACGCTACGGTTATTCACCATTTTGTAGTCATGAAAGCTCTCCATGATATACAGTCACTGCCTGCATCGGTTGCACCGAACTTAGCGTTCAGTGCATCCCAGAGCTCCTTGCCGTCTTTTATGTGCAAATACACATCACACAGACGAGTATCAAGAACACTCAGAATGCATCCACGGAAAATAGTAGTCTTTCTTGAACTTACTCTGAGCTTCCTCAGACATAGTTCCTTCAGGAAGACCATTACTAATTTCCCAGACACCCATGGCCTCGAGCCAGAGTTGGCACTTCACTGCCATGTCTTATAGCGCACACCGGTGAACTTGTCCGGTTTCATTGCATCGGTATAACCAGCCATAGTTAAATCACGAAATTGCCTTCAATTAGGTTTTTGGATTGTTGAAAAATTAGGCAATAATTTCATGATTAATTTCAGAATATTAACATGACAACTGCAACTACTAACATGTGAACCACTAACATACTAGATGTACTAATCAACATGAACAGTAGCAGTAAATCACAGAACATGTAAACAGGAAACATGTTGATCCAACTAGGAGAAATACGACACACGTACTAAACGATTGAAGATGTAGTAGCCGTGGTCGATGCATCGATGTAGTTGGCGACTTTCTTGGCGAAGACTTGTCGCCACAGACGGTGCTTGCGGCGGCGATCCGCAAAGCCGGCTGGTAGACGACCCGTGGTGGAAGCAGCGAGCAGTGGCGCGAAGCGCTTCCCAAAAACCTAATTCGCCCTCTCCCGTACAGTATCACAAAGGCGACTGGTTCCGGAGACATGCTCTCCCAAACGTCGGTGCACGCCGGCGCTCGGGATGGAGTAGACTACGGTGGCGGCGCAAGGCACAAGATTGGCTCGGTGTGTGACGGGCAACCCACGGCGTGTCGTGACGAAGCGAGCGAGCGGCGGCGGAGGAGGAGGAGGAGGAGAAGTGCGCACGAGAGAGCCTTCTGTTCTCAACTAGCACACCAAGTAGCACAACACTCCACTATATAAGGTGATGCAACTCTTCTCCAACTAGCAATGTGGGACTAAATTTTAGCACCACATTGCACCTCCAAAATTTTGCCATGCACATTGGCCAATTTGAGATATCAGATTTGCTTATTTGGGCTGCCCCATATTGGGCCCAAATTCTAACACTAACTAGCGTTTTTCAGGGATGGGCCAGATTGGGTTGAAAGTTTTCCGAAAGACCATTAGTGACTGAAAGTTTGCTAAAGGGTTATTTAGGACAAATTACACTAATACTCCCTCTGTTTTTAAATATGAGATGTTTTAGCTTTTATCCACATTCGGATGTAACAAATGTATCTAGACACGTTTTAGTATGTATGTTTTTAGTCCGCATCTAGGCAACATAAGAAACACCTAAAACATTTTATATTTAAAAACAGAGGGAGTAGGAGGGAAGATACATCAGTGGAAAAAAAGATCTATATTGATAGATACTTGCATAAATCAGATTTAGAACTTTACTAGCAAAAGTGCCCGTGCGTTGCAACGGTTATAAAATAGATATATGATCAGAACCCTAAAAACAATATGATATAATTTCTAGCACTCAAGTATCTTATATTTCACTTTGGTTTTTGGTTTGTACCATTTGTGATATTTTAGGTCAGATTTACTTCCCTTGTCTCACTATACATTCATTGATCCTCTCAAAAGAGAAATAAAAATTCAACACCTAATTTCCAATCTTCTTTGCGTGCATCATGTTTATTGGGAAATACAAAGGAGTATACAATTAAATCATTCATATATCAGTTCATAGAAAATATTTAAAATCGCAACAAAATTAGGCTCACATTGAAAATTTCCAAGTTCCATTCTAAGATATCATACATGTGGTAGCAAAAAAGGAAATTGGTCTGCATGAGCAAGTTCCGAGTATCTTAATTTTATAGGATGAAAGCATTAAGCAACACACTTAGGTCTTAGGTATAGTATGTACAGATTCTTAGAGATCAGACATGATCTGACAGGGAGAGGTGAGCACCTAGCTAGATGCTGTAGTGACTTGGTTCCATTTGAGCGCGCCAGGCCAAAGCTGATCTGCATGGATGCACGTACCTACTTGGCACCGGTCGCCGGTGTTGCTGAAATTCTTAACCTTGCACGTTACGGAGGGAACGAGATCCTCTAACTTAGACCACCCTGACTTTCCCTGACTTTGGGTCACTGATGTGTGGGGCCCACTAGGTGCGGGTCCCACCTGTCAATGACCCAAAGTCAGGCAAAGTTAGGGTGGGCTAAGTCAGAGGATCCGGCTCTGTTACGGAGGGGACGGCGACCCGGAGAACTTTTGCAGACACAACATGAATCAAACGATTCGGAACACCATAGTTGTATGTTTATAGTTGAGGCTGACTCGATCAGTTCTGACGAATTCTCGCCAGAATGACGGACAGCGGCAGAATTGAGTTGGATGGAGAGTTGAGGCAAAGTCGGCAAGACGTGGCGGGCTCGAGTCAGGCGGACAATTTTGGCAAGGTAGCCAGATCGTCGAGACAGCAGCATACTCATAGTGTCCGCGGCTTTCCGGCGAACTCAGCACACAGACGCAGTCAGGCTCACGACAGGATGATGGTGGAATCCGGCAAAGTCAGCAGAACGGTGAGACGACAGTGTACTGACCGCGAGATGGCAGTAGACTATATGGCTGTCATGAGTAGTGCCCCCTCTGTGTCTGCTCTACATAGGCTGTTTAGATTACTGGTGCATGATTCAATGATGATCAAATTCGCTAGCTTCATCTTAGCAAGGATGGTTCGTGCAGTGCTGGAGTGGAGATCGCTGTGAACTTTGAGCTAATAATACTATGGTCATTAGATGGTCGGTGACGACACGTTGAACGCCACTTAGGCAAAAGACACACGCGGCATGTAGCAACTTCGCGGAGAACCCCTTGGAAAGAACTTGACCTTGCTCTTTGGTCCGTCTGTTCGTGTCATCAGGATAACCCCCCAAATCCCTGGAACCCTCTGCTCCGGCGGCCGACGGCGACGGTGAAGTTGAGCCTCCGCGTCCTCTCTAGCGAGCACTCCGCCTGCACGCGCATCGCCTTCGAGGACCTCTAATACACCGTCCAGGATCTCACGGCGCCTGGGACCTTCGGCGGGATCGACATCGCTCTCTCCAGCGTCGGTGGAAGCGTCAGCCGCGCCTACGCGCCCGCAGCCGTCGTCGACAACAGCTCGGCCTACCGGATGTACCCGGAGGTTCCGTTCGACATCCTGGAGGTCAACCCCGAGGCCATGGCGAACGTACGGCTGGGGACATGGGCTATCGCTGCATCACCAAGCCAAGGTAGCATTGCAAAACCGTTGTCTTCTGACATACAAGGAGGATGGCTCCCAATTTTCAGTACTGGAACCAGAGTCATAGAGGTTTAACTGAAAAAACCATCTTTGAAGCATACTGTTGGAAAGATCATCCATAGAGCGGGGTGCATCTTTGAGCCCAAGAGCACAACTCGACAGACCGCATATCTTGCCACTGACATTCAGACAACAAATGTTCATTTGACTCCTCAGATCCCAAGAGCACCGGAGGGAAGGCAAATGCGCCCTCAGGGATCGGACTGGTCGGACTGACAGCAGAGCAAGGCAAGATGTGAGGCAGAAGAACCAAAACAGATTGATTTATTAGTTCTTAGTTGTCTGTCTGCTGTACTAGTGCCACTCCGATTAAATGGTTATACTCAAGGCTTTCAAATGTTCAGAGCAAATATGTATCCTGATTATGGTTGCCAGATGCAATGGTACAGGCTATCAAATGGTTTCAGCTGTCTTGATGCATCATGGTTTGGACTGAAGATGTGAATTTCAGAGTGGGGAGTACATACACGAGCAATACAAATCCAGCCAGTCTATAGACTACTCCTGACTGTCTCGGTCCTAAACTCTCTAAATTTTGGACACACACTCGGAGGCCTGTATCATACAGTTTCTTTCAAACAGCTATATGAAGGAATCGAGATGCATAGTGCTTGTATCCATAGCCAAAAACAACTTGTTTGATGCCTTCCTCCCAGTTGCCAAATTTCATGCCACCCAAAACAACTTGTTTGCTGCCTAAGTGTCTGCAGTTTTTGGCAGAATCGACAGACAGGTTCAGTTACAATGCAAGATGATGGTTAAATATGGATAACAGTGCATCACATTTCGTATTTTCATGATGTATGTTATCTGTTATGAAATGACGTTGCCTAATGGTATAGCCAAGTGTTGTACTTAGCATGCTGGCAGGGCACTAGCAGACTCAAATTGCGCACTGAAGACGGGAATACAGACGAATAACAAGCTAGATACTTGTTGATGCCTCGTGGTATCAAATATGCTCATGATTGCAATGAGCTAACGGTCACCATGAAAAGAAAACCGGTTCGTTCCAGGACACTGAGGACTGTCACTGGATTCCTAGCATATATCCCTATTCGATTGATCTCCAAATCTGCACTGGCATGAACAGTAGTATCCACACGACTGATTAGAGGAATTTCACTAGTATATGAATATGCAGTCTCGTATGTTGGTTTTACAAGTTCAGTGTTTTATTGGTACAACTAGGCAGCCAAGGACACTCTGCTTGCCCTCTGCTTAGTTTGTTCAGCTGACATAAGTTACAATCTTTGCTATCATATGAAATATTTGTAATGTGGAGCTGATATTGTTGATCTTTGGCAAAGAACTGGTATTTGGCGCCTTACCGATACAACAAACAAATTCTGTATAATCTCCTTTTCTTTATTGAGGTGGAAACTTTTCTAGAGGAGCATACACACGTATCTGTTCCTCTCCTCAAAACAGTCACTTGAATAATTCAATTACAGAAGCATTTTTTTTGTTTGTTGCGGAATCCTGTGCCTGTTATTGTTCATGGTAATGGTAATTGGAGGAATATACATCAACTAAAAAAGAGAAAGAGATCTTTCATAAAAACATATCCCTTACTTTAATAGATCAATTATGATCATAATTAGCAGACATTAATTAGCAACAAAATCAATATTCTACCAGCTTCCTCTGTTCTGATCAGCTAATTAAATCAAGACTGCACATTGCACCAATGAAAAGCTATCAGTTTGGATCACCCGAGCACGCTAATTCCTGCCTTCGCTTCTCTTCAGCGCCTCCATCTCACGTAGCCGATACTTCTCGATGATTCGAGCTTGGGCAGCAGCAGCGGCTTCACGTGCTTGTCTGAGCTGCTCACGGGACATGAACACGTCTGCGGGATCAAGGTACGGATCATTGAACTCCACGGTTGCCACAATCAGCTCCACCTTTCGCCGGCATCCGTCCTGCGACGCTCGATCTCGATGGCCTCCTCAGCAGCAGAGTGTGCCTTGGCCTGACGAGCTTTCTTGATGAGTTCGCTAATGTTGATTGAAGAAGGCTTCGGTTGCTCCGTGCTCTCCGGGAGTTCCCTTGGCAAGTGGGCGGAGTGATTCTTGATCACGGCGGCGTTCAGGAGCGTCGATCTTTTGGGGTCCTTGTGGCTGCTAGGGCAGGGGCGCTTGATGTTGACGGCGGCGGCGGCGATGGCGAGATGGGGCTCGCCCACAACGCGTACGCGCTTCGCCGGAGGATCCCCGCCGCGGACGGAACTGGGACTCTTCTTGGTGCCGAAGTTGACGGCGGCGGCCGCGAGAAGGGGCTCGCCCGCACCGCCGACGCGCTTCGCCGGAGTCTCCCCGCCGCGGACGGAACTGGGCCGCTTCTTGTTGCCGATGTTGACGACGGCCGCGAGATGGGGCTCGGCCGCACCGCCGACGCGCTTCGCCGGAGTCTCCCCGCCGCGGACGGAACTGGGCCGCTTCTTGTTGCCGATGTTGATGGCGGCCGCGAGACGGGGCTCGACCGCACCGCCGACGCGCTTCGCCGGAGGCTCGACGACGCGGACGGAATTGGGCCGCATCTTGTTGCCGATGCTGACGGCGGCCGCGAGACGGTGCTCGCCCGCATCGCCGACGCGCTTCGCCGGAGGCTCGCCGCCGCGCACGGAACCGGGACTCTTCCGCTTCTTGGTAGCAGAGGGATTCGCCATACAGGCCGGGTTGATGCCTACGCGGGAGCGCAGGAATGGAGGTGGGCGGTGGCGCAACGGCGCGGGAGCAGAGACGGCGGGAGCACCGTGGTGGCACCCATGGCCGCGAGCGGTCGTTCGCGGCAGCAATCGAAGCGCGAGAGGAGGAATTGGACGATCGGGAGCGTGGAGGGAGACGCGGTAGAGCGATCGGAGGCTAGGGCAAGAATTCGAGGGCGTTGGATTGGGGATTCAGGAAACGGGAGGAGCAAGGAAGAAAGCGCGGCAGAACAGAGCAGCGCGAGTTGGAGGCAAGGAAACTGGGTTTCGATCGGTTTGAATCCGAGTTGGCTGGGCCCATATGTCGGTGAGACACGCTGGAGTTTCCTTTTTTGAGCTGGACGCGATGCGTAGCTGTTCTGGGCCGAACATTCAAACGAGCTTACACAATTTCGTAAGCAAGTCAAAGCCCGGCTAAATGCAGAGGGAAGGACCTCGCCATAGGGTTTTTTTTCCCTTCATTTTGTTTGGATTGCTTACCACGGATGCCACCTCGGAAGGACCATACAAATTATCTCAAATTGAACTTGTTCGACAGTCCGTGCGAACAAAGGATAGAAATACTTATTGACTACTCAAACCTAAATCAAAGAACAATAGTGGCTGCAGCTGCTCGAGCAGGTCAAAAACAGGAGAGGACGGCGACAATTGGGAGATCACGGATGCATCGGCTTCCATGGCGGCAGGGAGAAGCATACGAGCGGCCAGCGGGGGAGAGTCGTCTCGCGGATCCCCTCTTGCCCGAAACAGGAGAGATGACACAACGGCCCAAACTCCAACCCCAAACCCAGCCGGCACAACCTGATGGCCAGCCGCACCTCCCCGCCCTCCATCTTTGCATGTGGTCTTGGGGATTGTGGGGCTTCTCTTCCATGCGAGCTGGTAGATGAAGCAATGACTAGAAGAACGGAACCGAGCGGTGGCGGCGGTGGTGGCTGAGGAGCAGAAGGAAGGGAGGCAGCAGAAGAACGCCGTTTGATGGGATCCAAGCGAAGCGCGAGAACCGAGCGGTGGCGGCGTAAGTGAGATGGTGAGAGGATCGCCATCAGAGAGGAGAGGAGTGATACGTCCATTTTGCATCACTATTTTATATCATAATTTACTGCTATTCATTGATATATTTCATATTTGGATGATATACTTATGTTATTTTATCTTGTTTTGCATGTTTGATGATTATTGGAGAATTAACTGTCGGAGTCGGGATTCAGCTGGAAAAAGCATCGTCAAGACACCCTATTTCTGAAGATCAACAATTCACGGAAAATATACAGATGTTCCTATTTTTTCAGATCCCGGAGCCAGCCAAAAGGGGAGGCTGAGATGGGCCACGAGGGGCCCACATCACCCCACGGCGCGGGTCCCCCCTCTGCCGCGTCGTGGCATGGTGTGGCCACCCTGGCCCACCTCTGACGCTCTCCCTTCGCGTATTTCATCCCCAGAAACCCTAAGACGCGGGGGGTCATCGAGGAAATATTCCACCGCCTCCACGAGGCGGAAACCACACAGAGAGAAAAAGCTCTCCGGCAGGCAGAAATCTGCCGGGGAAATTCCTTCCTGGAGGGGGGAAATCATCGCCATCGTCATCGTCATCACGCCGGACTTCATCGGGATCATCATCATCATCTCCATCGCTATCACCATCATCTCCACCGCTCCACTCCGTTCCGCTGTAATATCTAGGGTTATACTTTGTGTAGTTCATAGGGGAAACTTTCCTGGTGTTGATTACTACTTGTGGTTGATGCTATTAAGTTTTATCGGTGAATTGAAGTATATGTCCAGATTGTTATTCATCATTATATCACCTCTGATCATGACCCATATGATGTCTTGTGAGTAGTTCGTTTAGTTCTTGTGGACATGGGAGAAGTCATGCTGTTAGTAGTGGAACTATGTTGAGTAATATTTAATGGTTTGATATTTAAGTTGTGGTGTTATTCTTCTAGTGGTGTCGTGTGAACGTCGACTACATGACACTTCACCTTTATGGGCCTAGAGGAATGCATTGTGTATTCGGCTACTAATTGTGGGGTTGCCGGAGTGACAGAAACCTAAAACCCCGTTAGTAAACCGGTGCATGAGGGAGTGTAGGATCTCAGAGTTTAAGGCTGTTGTAACATCCCAGATTTTTGGAATGTTTTTAAAAATCACTAAAAATTGAAACTTTTGTTTGAATAAAATAAATTACACGAAGTTGAAGTGGAATCCAATATATTACTTCCAATTTCTTAATAATCCCTATTTATAAATGGTTTTGGGTTATTTAAACATACTCCATTTAAAAAAAAAAAATTACACGAAGCTCAGGATTCCACAAGCATGGTGACAATGGACATCAACATGGAGGAAGTGGCCACCACAACCACAACCACAACCATAATGGAGGATATCGAGGTGACAATCACAATGGACACGAAAACCACAATTGGCAACATCGCCACAACCCTTCAGAGAGAAAGGATAACAGCCAGGTGCAATGCTACTCTTGTAAGAAAATGGGACACTACTCCAATGAGTGCCCAGAGAAGAAAGCAGACCAAGTTAAGCCAAACTCATTCAAGAAGGTACATGTGAATCATGTCAATGTGGAAGAAGTATACCATGGGCATGAAGATATGAACAGTAAGTCCAAGATCAATTAATTGTTCAAGCACTCATTCATTTGAAAATGTCAGTACATACTTTATGTGTGAACCCATGAGGATGAAGCATAACTGAGACAACTAAAGAAATAGCTGACCTATAGAGTCACCTCGACACAAGAAACAAGAAAGTTAGACGACCCACAAAAGTTCCTTTTAAGGGTGGTAGCCACCCAGATACCCCGAACCGATCCCTTTTGCTAGCCTCTCCGAATCTCGAGGACGAGATTCCTTTTAAGGGTGGTAGTCTGTAACATCCCAGATTTTTGGAATGTTTTTAAAAATCACTAAAAATTGAAACTTTTGTTTGAATAAAATAAATTACACGAAGTTGAAGTGGAATCCAATATATTACTTCCAATTTCTTAATAATCCCTATTTATAAATGGTTTTGGGTTATTTAAACATACTCTATTTTTAAAAAAAAATTGGTTTTAACTCTTCATATGATTTTGAAATGATTCTTGGTAAGTCTTTTTCAAAATATGTATTTGTGGTAAATCTCCTTGATTTCCTTTAAAACCACAAATGATTTTCTTAAAACCCCTTTTCAAAATTTAACAAAATAATTATACAATATTTTTGAAATCTGATTTTGAAATATATTTTAAATATTCCTTACCTCCTATTTTTTTTTGATTTAAGAATTTTAAAGTAAAACATCTATTTGATACTTCAAATGATTATTTGTATTTAATATGTTTTATCAAACTCTTTGTAAATAAAAATACTATGAACCAAATTGTTTTGTTGAGTCTATCATGTTGAATGATATTACTCTTACTATGTTTCTTTGGTTGAATTTGTGTTCAAAAGGAAGTTATAGAAATCTATTTTGAAAATGAAATAAAGGTATACATAAAACCTTTATACATTATTTTGAAATTTCAAATTTAAAAATGTTTGGAAAAGTATATTGGAAGGTTTTAAGAGAAAGGTTTTGATTTTTCAAATCTATAGAAATGGGTTTGAATGGATTTGGATTTGTAAAGCAAAAGTTATAAAAGAAATAAGAAAACAGAAAAGAAAAAGAAAACAGAACAAAAAAAACAAAGTTAACGGGCCAGCTGAGCCGGCCCAAAACCTAGCATACCGCCCGCGCAGCAGCTAACGCAGCCACGCGCGTCCTCGCTCTCACAGACAGGTGGGACCCACCTGTCAGGGTCTTCTTCCCCAACCGCCCATGGCTGCGCCCACGATCCCTCCACCTCGCGCGCTTCCCCCACTCGCCCACGACCCGCAGAAGCGCCCCGACCCCCGCCTTTAAATCCCCAGCACCATCTCGTCCATTTGCCCCCACCCCCGAACCATCCGCGCCCCCAGGCCGCCAAATCGCTCGCCGGAGTACGCCACTACGCCGCCGCCTTCCTCTCTTTCCGGCGAAGTGAGCGAGCACCGGAGCCCGAGTCCCTCACCATCCTTCTCCCCGTATCATGGCGCACCCCACTGACCCCTTCCTCGAATTTTTCTGCAGCGGCATCGACGATTTCGAGCACGGCCACGTCGCCGGCGTCCGCACCGCTCCATCCGCGTCGCGCCGCCGTCCCAGGAAGAGATCGACGACGAAGACCTCACCATCGTCCTCGCCGCGTTGTGCTGCACGTCGTGGACCTCCTCACGAGGCCGGAGCAGCATGGAAACGTCGACGCCATCGATCACCGGAGCGCTGCGCCGCCGTCTACGCCATCTCCGGCGACCTCCATCGCCTCCCGGTGAGAACCCTAGCCCTGAGCCGTCCGATCCGTAGTGAACGGTCAAGATTAGATCATTTTAGCGAATCGGTACGGACCAATAGGAAACAGCCACGTGGCCCCACCCCTTTCTGGAATTATCCCGAATTGATTTAAAATGACGTTTTTGCAGAAAAGCCCCTGTAGCTTAGAACCTTCACAACTTTTTATTGGTTTAGCCAAATTTAACAAACTTTATATTTTTGAAAAGCTCTGGACTTGTAGAATCTTTTAGAACTATTAGTTTACTGTTTTGTCAAAGTTTAAATCATTCAAATTTCGAATGAGAGATTTGAGTATATTTAGCATAACTTTATTTTTATAAGTCCAAAAATTGCAAATAAAATATTTTTGGAAACCTTTGGTTCTGTAGAATAACTTGGTCACTTTTAAAAATATTTTTGAATACTTGTTAAACAATTTAAAAACCAAAGACTCAATTGGAGTATTTTGGATATAGTTTAAATCCTATAAATAATTTTAATATGGTTTCTTTTTGAAAAGTGACCCAAATATTTGCCTCTGACCAGAAAGACCAAAAACCATATTTTAAAATTAATTAACAACACAAATTATTAAAGTTGTGTTTATGATCTTACAAAAAAAATTATGCAAATTTCTTTATTATAAGAATGTGTTAAACCTTTTTCCAAAATTCCTCGTGTGACCATGTTGTTCAAGACCAACCTTTTAGAACCCTTGGAACACCACAACAAGTTATATATATGACATCTATGATGTTCATACATAATTGCTTGACCATCCTTTAACCAAAATGGCAAACCCTAAACCTAATCATAATAATTCTTTTTGCATATTGAATTATGTGATGAACCTCGACCAAAGTTTTGTGAAGACCCTGATATGCATGTTTGCTTTTGTATGTGGTGATGTTGTTGAATTGTTTGTTTACTATTGTGTTATCTCTATGTTTAGATTGTACGGAGTGCTTTACGTGTTGTGAAGAGTGTAACTTCAACTCTTCAGTTGGCCAAGGCAAGTGACACCATAAAAGTCCTACTACTTTTACTACTATGCATCTAGTGTTTCAGTAGTATGCATGATAGGCTTGATACTGAATATTATGCTATGCTATGCTCCTATTAGTGTGTAGCCAACCCCCACCCAGAGCTTGTAGTATGGAACTTAGTATAGTCATGCTATGAAAAATGTTTTGATTAGTTCAATAGTGATAAAAGTTAATAACTAATCAATGAACTACCTGGGTGCTGGTTGGTGGACCATGGTGGGTGACTACTCAGGGGGTCCATGTCTATGGTTCATGTCTATGGTAATTTGCCCTTGGTGGAAGTGCACACTTGTGGAAAGTCACCCAGGCTAAAAGAGATTGTAGACTCTCCTTGTTCAGTAGCTTCTAGTGCAGCCACATGTCATATGGGCTCTGTCTTGATGGAGTAAGTTCAGCGGACTCATCCCGGCTTGACAGGTGGTGGTAGAGGTTTATAGGTGAAGCGCGTCAGGCCGGTATGGGATGGGAAAGTTCTTCCGAAAAATCTCGTCTCAGTCTTTTCTTTTCCATTTCATAATTGGTTGCAATGGAGGAGGGAATGATTGGGTCTTGTGGTGAAAGTGCACACCCTCTCGAGAGTATAAACTGAGTATACTTAGCCGTGTCCCCGGTTATGGACAATTTTGAGCAACTAGACCGGGAAGCTGTTGAAGATCTCCTCATCCCAATTTCTAAATTAAAACTTGAGGGTGAACAAGGGATGTGAGGTCACTGTTTTCTATCAGTGGTGCTTGCCATGGATTGTTGACAAAGGTGTTCACTGATGTCTATCAGTGGTACTCTTTGTCTATGATGAAAACTGTTTTATAAATGATAGGATAAAACTGGCTTTATGCAAATCAGCCTCAAAACTCCACTTAGCCAAATATTCATGTAGAATTTAGGTTGCCATTTATATCCACATAAGTGTCATCTTGCCATCACAATTCAATTGTGCTGACCCATATAGTTGGGCTGTAACTCACCGTTGCAGGTCCGTCAGACGATGAGTAAGGTTGCGACAGGGTTTCGAGTCTACAACCAACATGCTTGCCTGTGGCACATGAAGATGATGGGCTCACTGTATCATTTGCTTTCCGCTGTGTGTTTACTTTGGTTTGAGCTAGCCTTCGGCTATGCATCTTGTATCGAATCTTTTAAATTCTGGATCATCGTGTAATATACTTTGATACAATGTTATGGTATTGCATCTCAAACTGTGTGTGCTAGCAAGTCGATCCAGGGACTAGCGTTACACGGGGAATCCCAACCTTTGTTAAAAGGTGGGGGTTCTACAGATGGTATCAGAGCACTGTGTTGCCTGTAGATTCGTGACCCTAGGTTTGGATAGAAATAGGATTGGCCATAGGATTGAAAACCTATTTTTATTCAGTTTACTAAAAATTATATACCACTCATTTTCTTCTCGACTCTCATCTAGATCTAACTTCTGAAAGTAATTGTCTTTGTTCTAGATGACCAGCCTCATAGAATCCATCAAGAAAGGACCAGTGATGACCATGACTCTCCATTGCGAGACTGATTTCCCAAGAGTACTAAAGGATAACATGAAGAGCTTGGGTTTTGAAGGTGAGGCAGTGTACAAGGGTTTCCCTTTTGTGGGCGAAGGTCAGGAGTACTGGTGGGTGCAACTCCACATATACAAGAGCAAAGGCGATGACCACAAGACCGAAGGATGTTGCATCTACACCAATCCCATAGTCCGAACTTCCTTCTTTGATTCAGCAAGGAGTGCAGCCTGGGAAGCTATCGAGTGTCTCGGAAAAAGACTACGGTTTAGGCTTCACAACACCCAGAAGTACCTCGATGAACTCAAGGAGATAGGAGAGGAAATCGACGCACAGAAACAAGAGATGGATTTGGAGAAGGATGCTCTCATCGAAGACAAAATGAAACTTGATATTGACAACATGAAGTTGGAAGCCAAGATTGAACACCAGGAGGCACAAATTCTCGAACTGCAAGCCCAGTGTACCCATCTTCTTGAGAAGGAGAATGAGAGTACTAATACCTTGAAGACCACTGTGAGTCAGTTGAGGGCTGACATAGTATATATGGCTTTGGAACTCTGCGATCAGGAAGACCTGATTCGTGCTAAGGATGCCCAGATTGCATCCATGAAGTGAGAAGAATTGAATTAAGAAGAATCAATCGAGTGTGCCAAGGAAGAACAAGTGGCAAGGAAATGTATCACCTGTTTACCTTAGATTGGACCCCAAATTAGTCTTATTTGAAACAACGTTATGTTAATGTATTGATCATATCAACCTATATGGTATGGCAATACTAGTTTGCTTGTTAGTGAGTTGAACCATGTTGTTGTGACATTTGCTTGATTGGAAATTGTTTGTCATGTTTTGTTGTGTGGGCTTGAGGGCTTTTAGTTTCCTCCCTCCTTAGATCTTTCTATCTCTATCCTCATCTAAGCTAAACCCACAGATGCCTCCTCGACGCGATAACCACAACAACAACAATGGAGAGAACAATGAGAACAACAACAATGGGCTGCAACAAGTCATGACCCAACTCATGCAGTGATGACCCAGATCTTAGTGGACAACAACAACAACAACCCACCTCCACCACCACCCCCTCAAGTGGACATGCTCACCCGTTCCTGAGGCTGAGGCCACGACATTCACTAGCGCCTCAGAACCCGTTGTAGCTGATGACTGGCTACGCTCTGTTAATAAGAATCTGGTGACCATTGGATGCACTGATGAAGAGAAGGTTAGGTTTGCAGCACACTTTTAGAAGGACCCGCCGCTAGCTGGTGGGACAACTTTCAGATCACTCACCCAATTGAGGAGGTCACTTGGGAACTATTCCAAGAAGGTTTCCGCACTGCACACATATCAACTGGCGTGATGAGTTTGAAGAAGAGAGAATTCCGCAACCTGCGTCAGGGTAACCACACCGTTGCAGAGTACATAGAAGAATTCAACAATCTGGCACGCTATGCTCCAGATGACGTTGACACTGATGCCAAGAGAAGGGAGAAATTCTTGGATGGTCTGAATGATGAGTTAGCCATTCAACTGTCGGTTGTCTACACACCCAACTACCAGTCACTTCTTGACAAGGCCACTATCTTGGAGAGCAAACGAGGCAGGCTGAAACTCGAAAAAGGAAGCACAACTTTGACAAGCACCACTCTGGACCACCTCAGAAGATACGTAACTTTCATGATGGCAGTGGAAGCTCAGGATTCCACAAGCATGGTGACAATGGACATCAACATGGAGGAAGTGGCCACCACAACCACAACCATAATGGAGGATATCGAGGTGACAATCACAATGGACACGAAAACCACAATTGGCAACATCGCCACAACCCTTCAGAGAGAAAGGATAACAGCCAGGTGCAATGCTACTCTTGTAAGAAAATGGGACACTACTCCAATGAGTGCCCAGAGAAGAAAGCAGACCAAGTTAAGCCAAACTCATTCAAGAAGGTACATGTGAATCATGTCAATGTGGAAGAAGTATACCATGGGCATGAAGATATGAACAGTAAGTCCAAGATCAATTAATTGTTCAAGCACTCATTCATTTGAAAATGTCAGTACATACTTTATGTGTGAACCCATGAGGATGAAGCATAACTGAGACAACTAAAGAAATAGCTGACCTATAGAGTCACCTCGACACAAGAAACAAGAAAGTTAGACGACCCACAAAAGTTCCTTTTAAGGGTGGTAGCCACCCAGATACCCCGAACCGATCCCTTTTGCTAGCCTCTCCGAATCTCGAGGACGAGATTCCTTTTAAGGGTGGTAGTCTGTAACATCCCAGATTTTTGGAATGTTTTTAAAAATCACTAAAAATTGAAACTTTTGTTTGAATAAAATAAATTACACGAAGTTGAAGTGGAATCCAATATATTACTTCCAATTTCTTAATAATCCCTATTTATAAATGGTTTTGGGTTATTTAAACATACTCTATTTTTTTAAAAAAATTGGTTTTAACTCTTCATATGATTTTGAAATGATTCTTGGTAAGTCTTTTTCAAAATATGTATTTGTGGTAAATCTCCTTGATTTCCTTTAAAACCACAAATGATTTTCTTAAAACCCCTTTTCAAAATTTAACAAAATAATTATACAATATTTTTGAAATCTGATTTTGAAATATATTTTAAATATTCCTTACCTCCTATTTTTTTTTGATTTAAGAATTTTAAAGTAAAACATCTATTTGATACTTCAAATGATTATTTGTATTTAATATGTTTTATCAAACTCTTTGTAAATAAAAATACTATGAACCAAATTGTTTTGTTGAGTCTATCATGTTGAATGATATTACTCTTACTATGTTTCTTTGGTTGAATTTGTGTTCAAAAGGAAGTTATAGAAATCTATTTTGAAAATGACATAAAGGTATACATAAAACCTTTATACATTATTTTGAAATTTCAAATTTAAAAATGTTTGGAAAAGTATATTGGAAGGTTTTAAGAGAAAGGTTTTGATTTTTCAAATCTATAGAAATGGGTTTGAATGGATTTGCATTTGTAAAGCAAAAGTTATAAAAGAAATAAGAAAACAGAAAAGAAAAAGAAAACAGAACAAAAAAAACAAAGTTAACGGGACAGCTGAGCGGCCCAAAACCTAGCCTACCGCCCGCGCAGCAGCTAACGCAGCCACGCGCGTCCTCGCTCTCACAGACAGGTGGGACCCACCTGTCAGGGTCTTCTTTCCCAACCGCCCATGGCTGCGCCCACGATCCCTCCACCTCGCGCGCTTCCCCCACTCGCCCACGACCCGCAGGAGCGCCCCGACCCCCGCCTTTAAATCCCCAGCACCATCTCGTCCATTTGCCCCCACCCCCGAACCATCCACGCCCCCAGGCCGCCAAATCGCTCGCCGGAGTACGCCACTACCGCTGCCGCCTTCCTCCCTTTCCGGCGAAGTGAGCGAGCACCGGAGCCCGAGTCCCTCACCATCCTTCTCCCCGTGTCATGGCGCACCCCACTGACCCCTTCCTCGAATTTTTCTGCAGCGGCATCGACGATTTCGAGCACGGCCGCGTCGCCGTCGTCCGCACCGCTCCATCCGTGTCGCGCCGCCGTCCCAGGAAGAGATCGACGACGAAGACCTCACCATCGTCCTCGCCGCGTTGTGCTGCACATCGCGGACCTCCTCACGAGGCCGGAGCAGCACGGAAACGTCAACGCCATCGATCACCGGAGCGCTGCGCCGCCGTCTACGCCATCTCCGGCGACCTCCAACGCCTCCCGGTGAGAACCCTAGCCCTGAGCCGTCCGATCCGTAGTGAACGGTCAAGATTAGATCATTTTAGCGAATCGGTACGGACCAATAGGAAACAGCCACGTGGCCCCACCCTTTTCTGGAATTATCCCGAATTGATTTAAAATGACATTTTTGCAGAAAAGCCCCTGTAGCTTAGAACCTTCACAACTTTTTATTGGTTTAGCCAAATTTAACAAACTTTATATTTTTGAAAAGCTCTGGACTTGTAGAATCTTTTAGAACTATTAGTTTACTATTTTGTCAAAGTTTAAATCATTCAAATTTCGAATGAGAGATTTGAGTATATTTAGCATAACTTTATTTTTATAAGTCCAAAAATTGCAAATAAAATATTTTTGGAAACCTTTGGTTCTGTAGAATAACTTGGTCACTTTTAAAAATATTTTTGAATACTTGTTAAACAATTTAAAAACCAAAGACTCAATTGGAGTATTTTGGATATAGTTTAAATCCTATAAATAATTTTAATATGGTTTCTTTTTGAAAAGTGACCCAAATATTTGCCTCTGACCAGAAAGACCAAAAACCATATTTTAAAATTAATTAACAATACAAATTATTAAAGTTGTGTTTATGATCTTACAAAAATGTTTTATGCAAATTTCTTTATTATAAGAATGTGTTAAACCTTTTTCCAAAATTCCTCGTGTGACCATGTTGTTCAAGACCAACCTTTTAGAACCCTTGGAACACCACAGCAAGTTATATATATGACATCTATGATGTTCATACATAATTGCTTGACCATCCTTTAACCAAAATGGCAAACCCTAAACCTAATCATAATAATTCTTTTTGCATATTGAATTATGTGATGAACCTCGACCAAAGTTTTGTGAAGACCCTGATATGCATGTTTGCTTTTGTATGTGGTGATGTTGTTGAATTGTTTGTTTACTATTGTGTTATCTCTATGTTTAGATTGTACGGAGTGCTTTACGTGTTGTGAAGAGTGTAACTTCAACTCTTCAGTTGGCCAAGGCAAGTGACACCATAAAAGTCCTACTACTTTTACTACTATGCATCTAGTGTTTCAGTAGTATGCATGATAGGCTTGATACTGAATATTATGCTATGCTATGCTCCTATTAGTGTGTAGCCAACCCCCACCCAGAGCTTGTAGTATGGAACTTAGTATAGTCATGCTATGAAAAATGTTTTGATTAGTTCAATAGTGATAAAAGTTAATAACTAATCAATGAACTACCTGGGTGCTGGTTGGTGGACCATGGTGGGTGACTACTCAGGGGGTCCATGTCTATGGTTCATGTCTATGGTAATTTGCCCTTGGTGGAAGTGCACACTTGTGGAAAGTCACCCAGGCTAAAAGAGATTGTAGACTCTCCTTGTTCAGTAGCTTCTAGTGCAGCCACATGTCATATGGGCTCTGTCTTGATGGAGTAAGTTCAGCGGACTCATCCTGGCTTGACAGGTGGTGGTAGAGGTTTATAGGTGAAGCGCGTCAGGCCGGTATGGGATGGGAAAGTTCTTCCGAAAAATCTCGTCTCAGTCTTTCTTTTCCATTTCATAATTGGTTGCAATGGAGGAGGGAATGATTGGGTCTTGTGGTGAAAGTGCACACCCTCTCGAGAGTATAAACTGAGTATACTTAGCCGTGTCCCCGGTTATGGAAAATTTTGAGCAACTAGACCGGGAAGCTGTTGAAGATCTCCTCATCCCAATTTCTAAATTAAAACTTGAGGGTGAACAAGGGATGTGAGCTCACTGTTTTCTATCAGTGGTGCTTGCCATGGATTGTTGACAAAGGTGTTCACTGATGTCTATCAGTGGTACTCTTTGTCTATGATGAAAACTGTTTTACAAATGATAGGATAAAACTGGCTTTATGCAAATCAGCCTCAAAACTCCACTTAGCCAAATATTCATGTAGAATTTAGGTTGCCATTTATATCCACATAAGTGTCATCTTGCCATCACAATTCAATTGTGTTGACCCATATAGTTGGGCTGTAACTCACCGTTGCAGGTCCGTCAGACGATGAGTAAGGTTACGACAGGGTTTCAAGTCTACAACCAACATGCTTGCCTGTGGCACATGAAGATGATGGGCTCACTGTATCATTTGCTTTCCGCTGTGTGTTTACTTTGGTTTGAGCTAGCCTTCGGCTATGCATCTTGTATCGAATCTTTTAAATTCTGGATCATCGTGTAATATACTTTGATACAATGTTATGGTATTGCATCTCAAACTGTGTGTGCTAGCAAGTCGATCCAGGGACTAGCACGTTACACGGGGAATCCCAACCTTTGTTAAAAGGTGGGGGTTCTACAGCTGTGGTTAGATTTATCTTAATTACTTCCTTGTAACACGGATGCTTGCAAGGGGTTTAATCACAAGTATGTATTAGTCCAAGTTAGGGCAGTGCATTAGCATAGGTTCACCCACATAACACTTATCAAAACAATAAAGATTAATCAGCTGTAGGAAGCGAAAGCACTTGACGAAATTCCCGTGTGTCCTCAAGAACATTTTGCCATCATAAGTAAACCAACCGGCTTATCCTTTGCTCTAAAAAGGATTGGGCCACTTGCTGCAATTATTATTACTGTCTTTTATTTACACACATTTTATTTATCTGCAATATCAAAAACCCCTAAAAACTTGTCTGCTAGTATTTACAGTGATTACTTGATCAAAACTACTTGTCAACACCTTCTGCTCCTCGTTGGGTTCGACACTCTTATTTATCGAAAGTACTACGATATACCCCCTATACTTGTGGGTCATCAAGACTATTTTCTGGCGCCGTTGTCAGGGAGCTTTGTGCTATTGGTAAGTGGAATTGGTAAGGGAAACCTTTACTGTAAGTGCTGTTTTTATTTCTGCTTGCTGCTTTATTTTATTATGGAGAGATCTCCATTCGAATCCCTATTTGGGAATACTACTGCCATTGCTAAGGTAGTAGATGAACCTCCGCCCGCTGAATTAGATCCATTTAAAATACCTATGAAAATTGTTGAACGTGTTATGGATAACCGCTATGTTGGCGATGGAACCATCCATCCTGGTGATCATTTACTATTTATACATGAATTATGCGAGTTGTTCAAGTGTGCAGGTATTTCAATGGAAAAAGTCAAGAGGAAGTTATTCTCTATATCATTAAAGGGCCGAGCTGTGGAATGGTATAAGATGCTGATGAATGGCCGATCTATTGGCTGGGAGGAAATTGTACCTCTCTTTTATTCTAAATTCTATCCTCCTAGTGAGATTCATCAAGATCGAATCGCATATATAATTTTTGGCCTCATGATGGAGAGAGTATTGCCCAAGCGTGGGGAGATTGAAGTCACTAATGCTCAAATGTCCCATTCATGAGCTCCCAAGTAATATTGTTATCAATAATTTTATGCAATGCTTTCTCTTCATGATAAGGATTTATTGGATGCCTCTTGTTCTGGATCATTTACACGTACTGAAGAAGAAGAAGTTAAATGGGACTTCTTGACCGTATTCAGGAAAATACTGAAGGATGGGAGAACGACAAAGGTAGAAAGTCAGGTATAAATTATGATTATGAATGCATTAAATCTTTTATGGAGACTGATGATTTCCGTAATGTTAGTGCTGTTTACTGTCTTGATTCTCAAGTTGTTGCAAATTATTACAAAGCTTTTGCCTCTTATCTTGATGTGCCTAAGAAGGATTTGAATAAATATCATGAACCTTATAAAGATATAACCAATTCGGCCATTGGCAGAAGTATTGAAGTTCATACTGTTGATCATATTTTGCCAGAACCTTATATTGAAAAAAAACCTTTTCCTGTTAAAGTCAAGTCACATTCTCTGATAGCTAGTGTGGTTAATAAAAGTGCCAAGAAACCTTTAGAGACTGATGAACAAATAACTGTTGAACCTGAAGTAGAAATTATAAAGGATTTGGTAACTGAAAATGTGGATGGAGAAATATTATCTTTGTGAAGATGCTTCTAATATTGTTTCGCATCCTGGTAAATCTAGGAAAACAAGTGTTCCTGTGCTTTCAGTGAAGATAGGAGAACATTGCTATTATGGTTTATGTGATATTGGTGCAAGTTCTAGTGCTATTCCTTTTGAACTTTATAAAGAAATTATGCATGAAATTAGTCCCTGTGAACTTGAGGATATTGATGTGGTTATTCAACTTGCCAATAGGGGAACCATCTATCCCATTGGTATTGTGAGAGATGTCGAGGTTTTATGCGGTAAAACTAAATATCCTACTGATTTTCTAGTACTTGGTTCTAAAGCTAGTAAAACTTGTCCTATTATTTTTGGTAGACCTTTCTTGAATACATGTGGTGCTATTATAGATTGTAATAAAGAGAAAGTTTACACTAAATTTAATGGAGAATCTTATGAGTTTAATTTCTCTAAGTTTGGTAAAAAACTTTATGAAACTGATTTGCCTAATGAGGGCCCAAAAATTGAACAACTTGCTGCTATTGCTATTGCTCCTAACAATGCCTTGCAGCAATTTATGGAGGAACATGAAAGTGAGGTCTTTATGGAGGAAAGGAATGAAATTGACAATATCTTTCTTCATCAACCACCATTACTTAAGCATAATTTGCCGGTGGAAGATTTGGGTTCCCCTGCACCTCCTAAAGAAGATCCTGTTTTTGATTTAAAACCTTTGCCTGATAACCTTAAATATTCTCACATTGATGATAAGAAAACATATCCTGTTATTATTAGTTCTAAACTTTCAGGTACTGAAGAGGCAAGGTTATTGGAAGTGTTGAGGAAACACCGAGGGCTATCGGATATACTTTGGACGATTTAAAAGGGATTTCTCCTGCTATATGTCAACACGCCATCAACATGGAAGATGATGCAAAACCTGTTGTGGAGCACCAGCGTCGTCTAATCCCTAAAATGAAGGAAGTGGTAAGAAATGAGGTATTAAAACTCCTCGATGCTGGTATAATTTATCCTATTGCTGATAGTAAATGGGTAAGTCCTGTGCATTGTGTTCCTAAGAAAGGAGGAGTTACTGTTGTGCCAAATGAAAATGATGAACTTATTCCTCAAAGAGTAGTTTGCGGTGACCCAGCATACCACTGCATGTTGTAGTATGCAAGTCGTTGACATAACATTTACAGAACACCGTTCCGCAAATATTACATCCCTCAGAGTGGTACAGCAGAAACATTGCGGGTCCAAATATCATACAACCATTTATTACAAAACAAAGTGGTCCAAACGTGGAGATGATCCCAACATGAGGTCACCCCATACTTAAAGTTTTACAACAACGAACAAGAAGCAAATTAGTGCATACACGGGAACTCAATAGCTTATAATATAAGTTCCAGCTGCTCGATTCGACCGTGCTTATGTAATGGTTACTAGTCCAAGCTACTCTACTCGGACTCTTCCTCGTTGCCGGCTCCATAGCGGATAATGTAATCCACTCCTTCTATCCCGCCTAAAAGGTCGGGTTCTTCATAGTAGATATCCTCCTGGCCTCCTATGAGATTCAGCGTTGTGTCGTCCAGTTCTTCACAGTCTAAGCAGAAGGTCAAAAGGGAAGGAATGAGTAACCAGCGTTACTCAACAAGTTCACTGTATATGGTGGAAAGTTTTATGCACTATCTACAGCTTTAGACTCTAAAGAGTCTCAAGCTAATGCAAAGTGTTTTGAAAACATTTCTTCAAGAGGTTTCTTTTATTCTGAAAACTATGCCCGTCATCCATTCACAGGTGCTAGGGCCTTGAGGAGCCTCCTTTCCTGCAGCGTTCGTCGTTCCTTCCTGGAACGGGAGTAACATGTCACATTTTTACACTCTGCAGAGGTGCGTTGCTTTACCCATAAGAGATCAAGACCTTGTTGCACAACCAGGCATACGTTCCTGTCCACACTCTCTTTGGTGTGGGGCCCGGCTGTTGATCCAAACCATTCACTGTGCTTCTCCACCACCCCACATGCCCACCCAATTCATGCATATCAGAATCACCCCTAATACACTACCCCTCACGATAGGTACCTAGGTGTCCCCTTGCAGACCATGTGCATGTAGTCCCGCAAGATCTACAGCGTACGGCTCTGGCTGCCCGTTGACATGTGAACGGAAGAAGGTCACAGATGATTTTCCCATCCCATTCCAAGTCTTATGGTTAACACGTAATATACGGTGCAAGAACACTGACGACATTGGTGATTAAGTCCTAGATAATACTTTCCCATGCAAATGGAACCTCCACCAACCACATCATTCCATGGTTCCATCTGCCAGCCATAATAGGATATCCACACTTAAGTAGACAACCAAATAGTCATATTATTGTGAAAATAGGGTTTTATGTTTTTTCCTTCGAGTAGAGGTGATAGTATATAAGGATTTCGCAAATAGTTTCTTATCAGATACTTCAACGGAAATGAGCAAGTAATGAACTTGCCTTTAGACTGAAAGGTAGTGGAGTCTGATGTCGGGCGTGGCTCTTGACTTCCTTGTTCTACAAAATACCATCATTGTCTGGTAAGGACAATGTTTAAAGAAGCAAATGATGCTATTATGCATAAGAATGCTATGCATTGAGTTTCTTTAGTGTGTTATATCACTCTTTGTGAATTATGAAATTTGGAGGTTTTTTAGTAATATTTATCTTTTTGAATTAAATAAAGACATTAAAAGAATTCTTTATTTACTAAATAATAGTCCATTATTTGTTTTTAAAAATAAAAGAATTTGAGTTAATAAGTGATAAACACAAATAAGTAAATTTTTACTTTTTATTTGATGTTATTAGAAATTTACAAATTTGTAAAGGTTATAATTCAAAATATTAACCAATTTTGAAAATACAATATTTTTAATGAATTTTTAATTTAAGTTTAATTTGTTGTAACATTAAAATATATTTTAGATAGATTATCTAATTTGTAATTTCAATTTGTATTTAATTTTGAATTAATGTGTTATTTCAATTTTTCATCTATCTTTATCTGGTAAATTACCATTTTACCCCTGGCTTGAGTGGGTTGAACCTAACCCAAAACCAGAGTCGGGCTCGAGTCGGGTCAACCGACCGAGCCACACTCGCTCACTTCTCTCTCTTATCCTCCCCGACCCCGTGCTCTTCTCTCACCTTGCTCCCCATGTCGCCGCCGCCGTCGCCGGATGATTCCGACCAACTCCGGCAAGCTCCGCCGCCGTGCTGCGGCGCAATCGGCGCGCCCCGCCATCCTCTCCAATCCTACCCCGGCGATTTACTCCTCCTAGCCTGATGCGGCTGCTCTCGACCCAAACCCGTACTAGGGTTTCGGTGTCCTTGCCGTGCTCGGGGTGCTCCGGTGTCCTGCCATGGCTCGGTGCAGGTTCACCCCTGTGCCGCCGTGGTGGTGATGGTGAAGAACGCGTCCCCGTGGTCCCTTCTCCTCTGGCCACACGGGCACTGCCCCGTCGCCGTGGAGCTATGGCCATGGGCGTCAGGTATACTCCTCTCCATTCTCTTCTCTCCACCCCAGGCCAAAGGCCTTGCTCTGTGATGAACAGCAATTGAGATGCTAGGGTTTTCTGCCCCTTGTAGGTGTTGTGGCCGTGTTGGTCTCTGTTGTTACTGTTGATGGTGCTGTCCAATTGGTTATTCTGAACCCGAGGTTCAGAAATATGCCTCTGGACATTTAGTTCTTCTGGTTTGTGCTCAATTGGTGCCCTGTGCTAGTATAACCTAGTTTCTTGAGCTAATTTATTTAGCTTAGCTTGCTGTGAAGCCTCAATTTGAGTTACACAGAAGTTGCTTAATATATTTGGCATAGGCAAACTTGATTATACTGCTCAGTGGTGCTTTTTGTGCAAAAGTGTGCTTGTGGTGCCTCTCCCCTATGTGGGTTTTGTGCCCAACACCAGTGCTGGATTTGTGATCCTATAGCTTGTGATTTCTATGCAAGAAACACTTGCATGCCTTTGCTAAATTTAATGGGTTTGTTCCCCTGCCCATGATGCATAGGCTGAGGCTCCATTTTGATAAGAACAGATGCTTGCTTGATTTTTAATTCCCTGTGAAGATATAGCATAGCATTTCTATGCCACACTGAGGGAAATACACAGCTGAACCTCATATTTAAATCTAGCAATTTATTTGCTAGAGAATATTGGGTATTCACCTTCTAATGGAGGGTGGTGTTAGCTGTGTGATGTGCTTGTGGATCTTCTGGCTTTCTAGATCAACAGATCTTGTGGATTTCTTCCTTGATCTCCTTGCTGGCCTGCTCCTCCAGCTCCAGATGCTTCACTTGAGCTTCTATCCCATCTTGCTCTTGCTTTTGGCAAGGATTCAGTGGTGAAAATTGGATGGATGTGGAATTTAGGTGATGAACTGTGGCTGTGGTTTGATGAACTCGAACTGGAGCTAGTGTGAGAGAAGTGGTGCTATTTGGCTAGCTCCTACGGCTGATTCCTTGCTCTTATCCCTCTGCAGTGAGGTTGCTACGCTGTAAGCAGCAGGGTGACTTCCTTTGTGACTGTGCTGCCTGCTTGCTTGTGTGCCTCCATGTTCAGTTAACCTGGTGCTGCGGCTGGTTGGTATTATCCCTCCTTGTGTGATTATTTTTGGTTGCCAAGTGGATTTTGTTGCTGTTTTAGCCCATGATGTTGTACTGAGGCTAAATTTTTCTGGTGTCGAACAGATGCTACACTTAGTCCCTAAACAAGATCCTGTGATGTGTTTAGCAGTGCAACACACTGCCTAACTGAGGATAATCTAACCCTAACCCCTTCTCTGTATTTTCTATTGTTCTTCTTTTCTTTTTGTTTTGCAGGTACATGATACAAGGCATTTAGTTTAGGAAATAATTGTAATTTTCCTTTCTTGTAATTCAATTTTGTTGTAACAACAATTGTAAGGATATTGTATTGTTGTATTCAATTAATAAAATGATTTGTTTGTCTTCAAAGAATTCATAATTTGCAATACTTGTAGTAAAGATTTGAATTATTCAAATCTCTATTAAATCATTTACATAATTATTGTTTTAGTTACTTTAATGTTTGAATTTGAATTTACTTTACAAATTCAATTATTTGAATAATCAATTTGAATTCAAATTCCCTCTACAAGCAAATTTCTATAAGTCATGTCGAAAATTATCGAATTCACCTGAAATGATCAAAATCCTAAATCATAATAGTGATCAACTTTCAATCACACCAGGGTTTTTAGTTTGCGAAAAATTTATTCAGATTTTCAGATGCATGCATGCAGATGCACAAATTCCTATTTCTACCCTTCGTTAGCTCCTAAACGCTGGGGTATTACATAGTTGTTGGATATAGGATGTGCATTGATTTTCGAAAGGTTAATAAAGTTACTAAGAAAGATCACTATCCTTACCTTTTATTGATCAAATGTTAGAAAGGTTGTCTAAGAAAACTCATTTTTGCTTTCTTGATGGTTATTCTGGATTTTCACAAATTGCTGTTAGAGCGAGAGATCAAGAGAAAACTACTTTTACTTGTCCTTATGGAACTTATGCTTATAGGCGTATGCCTTTTGGTTTGTGTAATGCTCCTGCTACATTTCAAAGATGCATGTCTGCTATTTTTCATGGTTTTTGTGAAAAAATTGTGGAAGTATTCATGGACGATTTTTCCGTCTATGGAACTTCTTTTGATAACTGCTTGCAAAACCTTGATAAAGTTTTGCAGAGATGTGAGGAAACTAATCTTGTTCTTAATTGGGAGAAATGTCACTTTATGGTTAATGAAGGGATTGTTCTTGGACATAAAATTTCTGAAAGAGGTATTGAAGTGGACAGAGCTAAAGTTGAAGCAATTGAGAAAATGCCCTGTCCCAGGGATGTTAAAGGTATTCGTAGTATTCTCGGTCATGCCGGTTTCTATAGAAGGTTTATTAAAGATTTCTCTAAAATTTCAAAACCTCTTACTAATCTTCTCCAAAAAGATGTACCTTTTGTTTTTGATGATGATTGTAAAGAAGCTTTTGAGTCTCTAAAAAAGGCTTTAACCACTGCTCCTGTTGTTCAACCTCCTGATTGGACTTTACCTTTCGAAATTATGTGTGATGCTAGTGATTTTGCTGTAGGTGCTGTTCTTGGACAGCGAGTAGATAAGAAGTTGAATGTTATTCATTATGCTAGTAAGACTCTTGATGCTGCTCAAAAGAATTATGCCACTACTGAAAAAGAGTTTTTAGCAGTAGTTTTTGCTTGTGATAAGTTTAGACCCTATATTGTTGATTCGAAAGTTATTATCCATACCGATCATGCTGCTATTAGATACCTTATGGAAAAGAAAGATGCTAAGCCTAGACTTATAAGATGGGTGCTTTTATTACAAGAGTTTGATTTGCATATTGTAGATAGGAAAGGTGCTGAAAATCCTGTCGCTGATAATTTGTCTAGATTGGAAAACATTTCTTATGATCCTGTTCCTGTTAACGATAGTTTTCCAAATGAACAATTGTGATAAAGGTATAGGTAAGCTCGCGAGAAAGTCCTTGGTATGCTGACTATGCTAACTTTATTGTTGCCAAGTATTTGCCTCCAACCTTTACAGCTCAGCAAAGAAGGAAATTCTTTTATGACTTGAGGCATTATTTTTGGGATGACCCACACTTATATAAAGGAGTGGATGGTATAATGCGAAGATGTGTTCCAGAATTTGAGCAAAAAGAAATATTGAGAAAATGCCATGGAAGTGCTTATGGAGGACATCATGCTGGAGATAGAACTGCACAAAAGGTTTTACAATCAGGTTTTTATTGGCCTACTCTTTTTAAAGATGCAAGAAAATTTATTTTATCATGCGATGAATGTCAAAGAGTTGGTAATATAACTAGACGCAATGAAATGCCTATGAATTATTCTCTTGTTATTGAACCTTTTGACTGTTGGGGATTTGACTTTATGGGTCCTTTTCCTCCTTCTGATGGTTATACTCATATACTTGTTGCTGTTGATTATGTTACTAAATGGGTAGAAGCTATACCAACATCTAGTGCTGATGGTGAGACATCATTAAAAATGCTTAAAGATATTATTTTTCCAAGGTTTGGTGTGCCTAGATATCTCATGACTGATGGTGGTTCTCATTTTATCCATGGTGCTTTTAGAAAAACCCTTGCTAAATATGATGTTAATCATAGAATTTCTTCACCTTATCATCCTCAAACAAGTGGTCAAGTAGAATTATCAAATAGAGAGATTAAATCTATTTTGCAGAAGACTGTTAATAAATCTAGAAAGAATTGGGCTAGGAAGCTTAATGATGCTTTGTGGGCTTATAGAACTGCTTATAAAAATCCTATGGGTATGTCTCCTTATAAAATGGTTTACGGAAAAGCTTGTCATTTACCTCTAGAATTAGAACATAAAGCTTATTGGGCCGTAAAAGAACTTAATAGAGATTTTAAACTTGCCGGTAAAAAGAGGTTACTTGACTTGAGTTCCTTAGATGAATGGAGAAGTGAAGCTTATGAAAATGCTAGACTTTTTAAAGAGAAAGTGAAACAATGGCATGATAGGAGAATCCTAAAGAGAGAGTTTAATGTTGGTGAGAAAGTTCTATTGTATAGGTCTCGTCTCAGATTTTTTGCAGGTAAATTACTTTCGAAATGGGAAGGACCTTATGTTGTTTCAGAGGTTTACCGTTCAGGTGCAATCAAAATTACTTCGCTTGATGGTGACAAATCTCAAGTGGTTAATGGTCAAAGACTCAAGCATTATATTTCTGGGGATTCTTATAACGAAGACGTTGATATTATTCAAGTAGTGACTCCGGAAGATTTTATTAAAAGTCAAATTCAGAAAACTGCAGAGTCTGTTTTCGAATAGGTAACAGTTTTGGTAAGAAAAAGTTCGCGTTTAACTTCCCAACTTATGTTTTTGTTGTTTTTATTAAATATGGAAAATTACGAGCCGAAAACGGGGAGGAAACGGTGCCCGAGGGCACCACACCACCCCACGGCGCGGGCCCACCCTTGGCCGCGCCGTGGCATGGTGTGGGCGCCTCGGAGCCCGTCTCCAGCCCGGTTTCGACCTGGACTTTCCTTTTGTTATGAAACTTTTTGCTATATAATCCCCGGATCCCCCGAGGTCCGTATATCGTTTTCTCGTCGTGTTTTGTTTTCGAGCTGTTTCTGCCAGGAATTGTTTCCAGATTTAGAAGCATCATGGTCTCCAACAACAACAACAAGGGCAAGGAGGCTCTGAAATGATGATCTCAAGGATCCCAAGCTGGAGGAGGAAGTCAAGAGTGAAGCTGAAGATGAAGTAGAAGAAGACCCGCACTCGTACCCGCGCGCCACCATTGCAAGTATCGGAGTGGTGGCAAATCCATTCAACCCAAAGAGGAATGCGCGGATGAGCACAGGGGGAAGGTTCCGCGTCATTTCTTAGCTCCAAGAACATCTTCTCCAGGCACCAATAACCCTTTCCACACTTTAATCCATAAATATCAGTTTGAAAGAGTTCCTGAGGCAGAATTACCCACTAGTTGGAATATAGATCGTTCTAACAATGCAGGAAAAGGAAGCTCTCAGTCTGATGAGAAGTGGGGAAACAATTCCAAGAGCTGGGACTCACAGTCTGATAGGTTCATGAACCGTATTGAACACAACACGGAGTTGATTCGTGCTCTCACTTACAAGATTGACGAGTTGAAGGAGTTGGTTGAGAAGCTTATTAGGGATTCACCATCACCACCGAAGGAGTAATTCATCATTGGTATTGGCATCCCCTCAGCTTGTTCCAAGCTTGGGGGGAGTGCCGCGGTATCATCACCATTATCTTTTACCTTTTACTTTTCAGTCGAGTCATATCATGAGTAGAGAAGTTATCATATAGGATGGTTTGCAGTGTGGAAGTATCTCTCCTTAGTTGGTTATCTATGTATCCCTTGGTGTGAGTTGCCGTTATTGGAATATTAATGAGAAGTTTTATCATTTACTTTCTGCACACTTTATTTTACTTTGCAAATTTCTGTCATATGAATGATCTTGTTGTTAGTATTGGCATCACTTTGGGAGCATCAAGTAAATCTATTTGGTTTTGGCAAACTTAGCATTGGTCAGTAGCAACAATACTTTGAGGCTTAAGTAGAAAAGAGGGGATTGCATGTAGATACATTATCTCATATCTTTCTTTCTTGTTGGCTCATGAGCTTAGTATTCTCAAGTTAAAATTATTTGTGTTTACAAGGAAGATTGCATGATTGTTTCTATTACATTTATATTTGTTTGTATCCCTCCACTCTTATGCTTGCTACCCAGCCTTGCTAGCCAAAAACCTGTACTGAGAGGGAATGCTTCTCGTGCATCCAAACCTTGAGCCAAAACCCATGCCATTTGTGTCCACCATAACTACCTATATGTGGTATTTCCTTGCCACTCCAAGTAAATACTTCATGTGCTACCTTTAAACTATTCAAAAGCTACTACTCCTTATTTGTGTCACTGTTTACTAGCTCATGAGGACGGGGTGGATGTCTTTATGTCAACTGTCAAACAGACTTTACCACCGGACTAGCGGCATATACATCCGCTTATCCATTAATTTTGCAAAAAGAGCTGGCAAATGGGGTGCCCAGTCCCAATTAATTACAACTTTAACCGCTTAATTCTCTTCACATTTTTGCCCTGATTTATCAGTCAAGCAATGACAAACAGTGAAATATCTGCATGTGTAAACAAAAGAGAAGAGGGATGATCTGCCTTGCTGGTAGAAATAACGTCCTTCATGGGAGCCGCTCTTAAAAGTCTGGTTGGCAGGGGTCATATTGTACTTTCCATTTTTGATTCGTTGACAATTCTCATACACCACTCAAAACTTATATTTTTATTCTCTATATGATTTCAAAAACTTAAAAAGCTCTAGCACATGATTTAATCCCTGCTTCCCTCTGCGAAGGGCCTTTCTTTTACTTTTATGTTGAGTCAGTAAACCTATTCCCTTCTTTCTTAAGCAAGCATTTGAGTTGTTGTGATTCAACCATCTATATATTAATATTATCAATCATGTTTGTTATCCTTCCTTGTTTTGCACAAGTCTTTTATCTGAAGGAATATAACTTTGAAAGTTATCAATGACTGTAAAGAAATTGTGATAATTGAGCATGTAAGTTCTGCAATATAGCTCCGATATAAGGACTCTACTCGAAAGATAAGTACAATCTGTTAATTGTTCTCTGACCAAGAACGAAGTTTGCCATCACCAAACTATGATTTTCTTTATGCACCTTTATTGTGATTTCCATTACTCGTTCCAAGATAAGTTATATGAGGGGAAGTTGCTGTCTAAAATGATTTGTGTAATACATGTTGATGCTTCTTGTCCGTATTCTTTATTATCGACGCTTCACTCCATAAACCTGTGGTCTTGTTTACTGAGTTCAGCTTTCGCTTGGGGACAAGCGAGGTCTAAGCTTGGGGGGAGTTGATACGTCCATTTTGCATCACTATTTTATATCATAATTTACTGCTATTCATTGATATATTTCATATTTGGATGATATACTTATGTTATTTTATCTTGTTTTGCATGTTTGATGATTATTGGAGAATTAACTGCCGGAGTCAGGATTCAGCTGGAAAAAGCATCGTCAAGACACCCTATTTCTGAAGATCAACAATTCACGGAAAATATACAGATGTTCCTATTTTGTCAGATGCCGGAGCCAGCCAAAAGGGGAGGCTGAGATGGGCCACGAGGGGCCCACACCACCCCACGGCGCGGGCCCCCCTCTGCCGCGCCGTGGCATGGTGTGGCCACCCTGGCCCACCTCTGACGCTCCCCCTTCGCGTATTTCATCCCCCAGAAACCCTAAGACGGGGGTCATCGAGGAAATATTCCGCCGCCTCCACGAGGCGGAAACCACAGAGAGAGAAAAAGCTCTCCGGCAGGCAGAAATCTGCCGGGGAAATTCCTTCCCGGAGGGGGGAAATCATCGCCATCGTCATCACGCCGGACTTCATCGGGATCATCATCATCATCTCCACGCTGTCACCATCATCTCCACCGCTCCACTTCGTTCCGCTGTAACATCTAGGGTTATACTTTGTGTAGTTCATAGGGGAAACTTTCCCGGTGTTGATTACTACTTGTGGTTGATGCTATTAAGTTTTATCGGTGAATTGAAGTATATGTCCAGATTGTTATTCATCATTATATCACCTCTGATCATGATCCATATGATGTCTTGTGAGTAGTTCGTTCAGTTCTTGAGGACATGGGAGAAGTCATGCTGTTAGTAGTGGAACTATGTTGAGTAATATTTAATGGTTTGATATTTAAGTTGTGGTGTTATTCTTCTAGTGGTGTCGTGTGAACGTCGACTACATGACACTTCACCTTTATGGGCCTAGAGGAATGCATTGTGTATTCGGCTACTAATTGTGGGGTTGCCGGAGTGACAGAAACCTAAACCCCCGTTAGTAAACCGGTGCATGAGGGAGTGTAGGATCTCAGAGTTTAAGGCTGTGGTTAGATTTATCTTAATTACTTCCTTGTAACGCGGATGCTTGCAAGGGGTTTAATCACAAGTATGTATTAGTCCAAGTTAGGGCAGTGCATTAGCATAGGTTCACCCACACAACACTTATCAAAACAATAAAGATTAATCAGCTGTAGGAAGCGAAAGCACTTGACGAAATTCCCGTGTGTCCTCAAGAACATTTTGCCATCATAAGTAAACCAACCGGCTTATCCTTTGCTCTAAAAAGGATTGGGCCACTTGCTGCAATTATTATTACTGTCTTTTATTTACACGCATTTTATTTATCTGCAATATCAAAAACCCCTAAAAACTTGTCTGCTAGTATTTACAGTGATTCCTTGATCAAAACTACTTGTCAACACCTTCTGCTCCTCGTTGGGTTCGACACTCTTATTTATCGAAAGTACTACGATACACCCCCTATACTTGTGGGTCATCAAGGAGTCGACCACAACGAGTCGATCGGGTCGGTTTGTAGAGTGGGTTTAGTGGGATTTCATGGTCCAATCAACCACATCATGCCAAATTGATCGCCAGAGTAGCGTCCCCTAGGGACAACGTATCCGACGGACATAAAACACCAGACATGGAGATCTGACGGTTAGAAACGCTATTGGCCTGAGAGAACTCCCTCTTGTCTTTGTTTTAATATCCCTAATAATAAGGAATTTTACGAATATGAATACCTTCCGAGCTCCGGTGCTCCCTCCACTTAAAAAAATTCAAAAATTATATTTGTGAGTTTCAAAAAATTCTGAAAAAATACGGGTGTAGCCTATGACATATATAACAAACGTGTGAAATTTCAATTTCAAATACTGTATATTATGGTCTACATAAAAATAAAAAATCTGCTAAAACTTATTGATTTAAAAATATGCATATTTAGATCCACACTCTTTAGGCACTAATGACTTTTCAGAAAACTATCAACCGAATCGGGTCCCTCCCAAAAATCACCATTCACAATGGCTTATATGAATAGATAGACACGACATTCATGTTGGCGTTTTTGGAGCTGAGAAATGTGAAGATGGCTAAGTCATTTAAAATACGCCATTCCTATTACCGATTTTGCATTTTATGGAGCCTCTGTGCCATCCGCTTTGGCGTTTTTACATTCTGAGAGCCTCCAAAATTCTGATGCGCCATTTGAAGTGACTTATTTCATATTACTTAGCCATTTCTAGCTAAGTATGAGTTGTCAGAAAACATCGTCCCGACTGGCCTTTTTAGGAGGGGCGCCAAATTCGATTGAAAGTTTTTCGAGAGGCCATTAGGGACTCAAAGTTTGCTAAAGGGTCATATAGGATAAATTACACCAATAGAAGGGAATATACACCAGTGAATAAGAGATCTCGTGACATCTGAGTGCCAAAAAAGGAGGGTGGGTTGGGAGTTCGAAACTTACAAGCAGTCAATCATGGCCTCATTCTCTCAGCGGCCTGGAAAATTGTGGAGCAGCCCAATAGCCATCTATACAGGGTTCTCCAGTCCAAGTATTTCCCTGATTCGTCTATTTGGAGGCCCAAACAAAACCTTCCCAAATATGCCTTTTGGGCCTCTGTTCTCAAGGTGGTCCCTCTTCTCCAGCAAAATTTCGTTTTACCAAATGGCTGCTGGAGACATTTCCATATGGAGCACTCCCTGGTGTCCTGCTTGGATGTGAGTTTATGATGATCTCATTATACAGCAGACTCCCTACTCATATCCAGCTAAAGTTCATCAGCTCAGGATTCCTGGTCATAAGGCTTGGAATTGTGCCTTAATTGACAGTATCTTTGACCCACCCCAGCCACAATTATCAAAAATACCCCAATCATCCAATCTGATGACACAGATATCCTCTGCTGGCGGCCTACCCTCAATGGTAAATGCACCTCTAAATCTGCTTATCGTGTTTGTTTGCAAAGTTTGCAGGATGCAGGTACCCCTTTGCCAAGACTAGTGGATTCGACCACTCTTCAGATTCTCAACCTTGTGTGGAGGAGCAAGAAGATGATTCCAAGAATTAAAACGTTTGCTTGGAGACTTTTACGCCGAGCCATTCCTTCTGGAAAGAGGGTGTGTCCAGGTTATCAAGGCACATTGACGGTTTGTGCTCTCGCTGCGACCTATTGGAAGATGATCTTCATCTTTTTTTCACATGCCCTTTTGCAAGAGCAGCTTGGTTTCAGGCTCCTTGGTACATCTGTTCATACCTCTTTACTCAAAACTGCACTTCCTTCACTCATATCATAAAAAACTTCATGTCCTTGGACCACCCCTTTATGAATATCCAAAATATGTTTACATTTCCTTGGTTCCTCTGGAAGTGCAGGAACAATAATCTTTTTTGCAGGAAGGAAGAGAAGCCGTACCAAGTGGCTCTTGCTGCAAATGCCTTGTTGCAGGACCTGGAGATGGACCAACTATCAAACCAAGCCCCAACACCAACGCCAGCTGAACCATCTTCACCTCTGCAGGGCACTCTCCTGGGACATCTGAGTGGGGCTCCCTCTGGAGCTCCTGTCAAGACAGATCTCTATATTGCAGGTCTGAAGCTATATGTGGATGCGGCCTGGAAGAAAACAAGAGCAGTTGCTACGGCGCCGACTAGAATTGGCATTTATATTCATTGGCAGGAACAAGGAAGGGACATGGATGTTTTCATACAAGCGGCTACTAGCTCTACCTCCTCTCCTATTCAAGATGAAGCTCATGCTCTGCTCATGGTTGGAGCTGTGGCGGCACAATTGTGTCTACAGGAATCAGTTTTCTTCACCGACAACCTCAACCTTGTTCGATCAGCTGCTGCTCCCACTGCCTCCCATTCTTCTATTCTTTGGGAAGTTCGTCAGCTTGTTACGCATTCTAATAGAACCCTTGCAGTTTAGGATCTACCACATCGGAAGAGATATCAATGGCGTGGCACACAATTGCACACATCAGGCAAAAAGATCCTTACGATCTGAGCCCACCCGTTTATGTAGCAACTCAGCTCATAACTCTACTACTTGCCCTGTTCTGAATGCTATTTCAAATGTACACCTTCAGGGTCTTGTACTGCTCTCTGTACTCTGCTTTTGAGCTGAAATGAATTGGGCACATTCATGCCCTCTCTTGTTCAAAAAAATCAGATTTAAAACTCTACAAAAGAGCTACTAATACTAGGAGTCCCAAATCCCAATACATGTCTCCTATGTGCAAAATAATTCACTTAGATGCAAATGGTCATTAGATGGTCGGCCAAAAACTTCTAGTGACGACACGTTGCACCACACTTAGGCAAAAGACACACGCGACATGTGGCAACTTCGCGAAGGGAGAACCCTTGGTAAGAATGTGACCTCGCTCTTTCATCCGTTTGAATGTGACCTCGTATTAATGGTTGGAAGGAGAAACAATTATCTATAGGGGAAAGGAGATTCTTTTAAAGTTGTTGCCCAAGCAATACCGGTTTATGCGATGTCGGTGTTCCAAATTCCGATAGGGGTTTGCAAGAAGATGACTGATGCTATATCCCCATTTTGGTGGGGTGATGATGAAAATAGCAAGAGGATGCACTGGTTTGCATGGTGGAAATTGTGCTTTCCTAAAAATGAAGGTGGTATGGGTTTTAGAGACTTTCACTCTTTCAATTTAGCTATGCTAGCCAAACAAGTATGGCGCCTGATCATTGAACCTGAATCACTATGTACTAGAGTACTTTGATCTAAATACTTCCCCCAAGGTGATATTTTGCAGGCTAGGCCAAAAAATAGATCCTCCTTCACATGGCAAAGCCTCCTGGCGGGTTTGACAACCTTCAAAAGGGGCTATATTTGGAGAGTTGGTAATGGTGAAAAAATAAATATCTACTCAGATCCGTGGATTCCTTCAAGTCCTGACAGGAAGATAGTCACTCCGAGAGGTCGAAATCTTTATACAAAGGTATCTGAGCTAATTAGTCCTATTACGGGACAGTGGGACATTGAGCTTCTCCGTGAGGTGTTCTTTGTAGTTGATGTCAATAGGATCATGCAGATTCCTCTTAATACTAATGGATTTGATGATTTTATGGCCTAGAACTTTACTAGGCATGGTAGATACACGGTAAGATCTGGTTACTATCTTCAATGGAGACACCAATTTGGCCCAATAGCTGCTCAGATGTCTCTACCTGGGTCGGCTATGAATAATCCAACAAAATTAAGGTGTTCGTGTGGAGAGCTTTGCATGGAATCATACCACTTAAATCTATCATGGTGAATAGACACGTTGGAACAAGTGGAGAATGCCCTATATGCCATTTGGTGGCTGAAGATATCTCTCATGTTTTATTTTCTTGTGGCAGCTGTTGGGGCTAAGTTCAGTAATTGAAGAAGCTTCCGGGGTAGATCGTGCTGACTCGGCGGTCTTGGAGTTTCTCCTCCGCAGGAGAATGGTGATACTCCGGGTGTTGAGTTCATTGGATCGAGGGAGAAAATTGCAGTGGTGTGCTGGTACCTCTGGTGGATCGCACGCATAATGAGACAGTACCTCCTATGTTCCAATGCCGAATGTCAGTGCTGAGCATAACTGCTAATTCAGCTAAAGCTGCGAGTAGACCGAACCCTTCGACGAAGAAATGGGCTCGCCCAAACCCTCGACAACTAAAGGTAAATGTTGATGGGTCCTTCCACGCTGATGTTTTGCAGGTTCTGCTGGAGTGGTGCTTCGAGATTTTCAAGGAAGATTTATTGCGGCCACTACTACCTATATTCCCAATGCTACTTCGGTTGCTGCACCGGAGGCTGTAGGTATGAAGGAAGGTTTAGCCCTTGCTAATCGCTTCAGGTGCAATGACGTGGTGGCAGAATTGGATTCCTTAGAGATAATTGAAGCTTGCTCGGGTCAAGAAGGGTGGTGGGCTGATTCCTCGCAGTTTTTGCTGACTGTGTCGATCTTGCAGCTCAAATTAGAAGAGTGCCCTTTAATCATTGTCCAAGGGAAGCAAATGAAGTGACCCATGAATTAGCTAGGTCCTGTTTTGTTGATAGAATATCTTGTAATTGGGTCGATGAACTCCCTAGCTTTATTCTTGGCAAGCTGATAAACGATGTAACGATTGTGGATGCTTAAAGGCAACAAGTTTCAGACGCACTATTTTCCTTACCAGGATATCTTAGGGACTGGAAGGTTTTTAATGAGACGGCTTGCTAACCTAATATATTAATATATTGGGTTTTAAGTTTTAAAAAAGGATAACCCCAAATCCCCTACCCAAACCAACCAAAAAAAGAGGATAACCCAAATCCCTGGAACCCTCTGCTCCGGCGGCCGGACGGCGACGGCGAAGTTGAGCGTTGTGCTGCAGGTTCCGTCGGCGGAGACAGCGCAGGGGCGGACGGACCGTCTGTGGCCATCGTGGGCGCCAGCAGCCTTGTAGGGGAGGAGTTCCTGTGCGTCGTCACCGCCCGGGATTTCGCCTACCGCAGCCTCCGCGTCCTCGCCAGCGAGCGCTCCGCCGGCAAGCGCGTCTCCTTCGAGGATCTCGAATACACCGTCCAGGATCTCTCGGTGCCTGGGATCTTCGGTGGGATTGACATCGCTCTCTTCAGCGTCGGTGGAAGCGTCAGCCGCGCCTACGCGTCCGGCGTCCGCAACCGTCGTCGACAACAGCTCGGCCTACCGGATGTACCCGGAGGTTTCGCTCGTCATCCTGGGGATCAACCCCGAGATCATGGCGAACGTCCAGCTGGTGGAAATGGGCTATCGTTGCATCACCAAGTCAAGGTAGCATTGCAAAAACCGTTGTCTTTTGACATACAAGGGAGAATGGCTCCCAATTTTCAGTAGTGAAACCAGAGCTATAGAGGTTTAACTGAAAAACCATCTTTGAAGCTTACTATTGGAAAGATCATCCAAAGAGCGGGTTGCATCTTTGAGCCCAAGTGCACAACTTGATAGACTGCATATCTAGCTACTGACTTTCAGACAACATATGTTCAGTTGACTCTTCAGATCCACAAAATGTTTTTCCTGACAGAAAGCCAGCCACCAAAAAACCTTATCTTAAGTAATTATCTAACCTTCCGCAAAGATATATAGGGGAAGGCTACCTGTGAACATTTCAAATAAGTTTACAGTGGTATGACTAATGATGGCGACGGCAAGCCTCTTCCTGAGCCATATGACCATTGGGACTGTAGGGTGACAGGTTTGGTCGTCCATTGGGACAGTAAGGTGAGCATATGACCTCTTTTTTGTTGTTAATTTCTTCCTTATCCTCTTCTTCTGCACTTGTGAACTAAATCAGGACATTGTGCAGGTTAACTCAGATGCGGTCAATTTGAAGGGTAATTACAGCTGTAACAGCTTCATCAGGAAGTGTGTAGCAGCAAATTTGAGGCTGAAGAAGCAAGTCCGTACTCTAGAAGCTTTGATGCAGGCCCTGAAGCATGAGAAGAAGCTAACAGCAACAACAACAACAACAACAACAACAACACAACAACAACAACAACAACAACAAAGCTTTTTTTTCTAAACAAGTTGGGGTAGGCTAGAGTTGAAACCCATAAGATCTCGAAACCAGGTCATGGTTCTGGCACATGGATAGCTAACTTCCACGCAGCTCTATCCATGGCTAGTTCTTTGATGATATTCCAATCCTTCAAATCTCTCTTAACAGACTCCTCCCATGTCAAGTTTGGCCTACCACGACCCCTCTTAACATTCTCATCCCGCTTTATCCGTCCGGTATGCAATAACGCTTCCGGAGGCCTACGTTCTATATGACCAAACCATCTTAGACGGTGTTGGACAACCTTCTCTTCAATTGGTGCTACCCCAACTCTCTCACGTATATCATCATTCCTAACCCGGTCCTTTCTTGTGTGGCCACATATCCATCTCAACATGCGCATCTCCGCTACACCTAACTGTTGGATATGTCGTCTCTTGGTCGGCCAACATTCTGCGCCATACAACATCGCAGGTCGAATCGCCGTCCTATAGAACTTGCCTTTAGGACGGCGATTCGACCTGCGATGTTGTATGGCGCAGAATGTTGGCCGACCAAGAGAATATTTAGAGAATAGGTGGAGGTTGAAGAAGGAAATAGGAATAGTTTTTGTCGCAACTTGCAATGCTTATTAGGGGATGAGCTTAAGTAAATCATCACTTGTGATGAAAATGAAGTGAGATTAAGTGTGTACTGCTTTGGGATGAGCTGATAGCAAGTGAGTGTTTTGGATGTAATTGTATTGCTGAAGTATGAATAAATAAATCTTACTATTCTATTGTTGTCATCACGCGTGACTTGCAATGCAAATCTGTGAAATGAGAATTTTTATGATCGTCTGTGAATTGCAATGACAGTTTTGGTTTACTCTGTTTTTTCACAAGCTGTGTTATTGGCACACTTCAGGCTCCATAGCTGAACATATAAAAATGACAGGAAATAGCTGAACCAAAGAAGACAGCTTCACAGCCTGGCTAGTGCCCTTTCCTCTAAATCAAAATAAATCCCTTACATTAGTAGATCAAATGTGATCATAATAAGTGGACACCAGTTAACAACAGATGTAATATTCTCACTCGCACTACTAAAAAACATGCCAGTGAAACACCTAGACAACTACAGCTAAGACTACACAATTGATAATCTCTAACTTATCCAGTTCGGCTCCTCTGATTCGATCAGCTAATAAGCAAGCGTAGCTTTGCTTCACTTGAGCTCCTCCATCTAAGCACACTCGTACCTTTGCTTCACTTGATCATAATTAGCAACAAAATCAATATTCTACCAGCTTCCTCTGTTCTGATCAGCTAATTAAATCAAGACTGCACATTGCACCAATGAAAAGCTATCAGTTTGGATCACCCGAGCACGCTAATTCCTGCCTTCGCTTCTCTTCAGCGCCTCCATCTCACGTAGCCGATACTTCTCGATGATTCGAGCTTGGGCAGCATAAGCAACTTCACGTGCTTCTCTGAGCTGGTCACGGGACATGAACACGTCCGCCGGATCGAGGAAGGGATCGTTGAACTCCACCGTCGCCACGATCAGCTCCACCTTCCGCCGGGCATCTGTCCTGCGACGCTCGATCTCGATGGCCTCCTCAGCAGCAGCAGAGCGTGACTTGGCCTGACGAGCTTCTCGATGAGGTCGCTCATGGAGATGGAGGAAGGATTCGTTTGCTCCGTGCTTTCCGGGAGGTGGCTTGGCAAGTGGACAGACCGATTCTTGTTCGTGGCGGCGTCGCGGCGCGTCGAGTCTTTCGGGTCCTTGTCGCTGCGAGGGCACGGGCGCTTCTTGTTCCCGATGTTGTCGGCGGCGGCGGCGAGATGGGCTCCCCGACACCGCGCACGCGCTTCGCCGGAGTCTCCCCGCCGCGGACGGAACTGGGCCGCCTCTTGTTTCCGATGTGGACGGAGGCCGCGGGATGTGGCTCGCCCGCACCGCCGACGTGCTTCGCTGGAGGCTTCCCGCCGCGGACGGAACTGGGACTCTGCTTCTTGGTGCCGAAGTTGACGGCGGCGGCCGCGAGATGGATCTCGCCCGCACCGTCGACGCGCTTCGCCGGAGGCTCCCCGCCGCGGACGGAACTGGGCCGCTTCTTGGTGCCGACGTCGACGGCGGCCGCGAGACGGGACTCGCCCGAAAGGCCGACGCGCCTCGCTGGAGTCTCCCCGCCGCGGACGGAACTGGGCCGCTTCGGTTTCTTGGCAGCGGCGGAATTCGCCATACAGGAAGGGTGTAAGCGTAGGCGGGGAGCGCAAGAATGGAGGTCAGCGGCGGCGCTACGGTGCGGCAGCAGAGACGGCGGGAGCACCTTGGTGGCGCCCATGGTCGCGAGCGGCCGCAGCAATCGAAGCGCGAGCGCAGGAATTGGGCGAGCGGGAGCGTGGAAGAAGACTGAAGAGTGGAGGGCGATGGGAGGTTAGGGCAAGAATTCGAGGGCGCTGCTGCTGGATCGGGATTCAGGACAAGAAACGGGATGGGCAAGAAAGCGCGGCACAGAGAGGTGGCGGCAAGGAGACGCAGTGGAGCAATTCGAAACCGGGTAGGACTGGGCCCCAATGTCGGTGAGACGCGCTCGGATTTCTTTTTCTCTGAGCTGGACGCGAATGGTTGCGTAGCTGGAACGCAAGAAGCCGAAAAAATAAGCTGGAACGCTAATCTCTTCTCGGCCCATCCGTCTGGGCTCACTGCTCCCCGTAACATCAAATGTTTCTTCATTAGAAAGCCCAGCCCAGAGAGAAGCCCGGCCCAATCAGGTATAGCGTTTGATTTCTCCGACGTGCGGCCCGAAATTAGCAGAGTAAGGCCTTTGCGTGTCCCGTGCAGAGAAGACGAGAGGACTGCAGAGATCAGATCACGAGACGAGAGATGGCTTCTTCCTCCTCCTCGGCGGCGGCAGCGGCGGTCGGGCGCGCGGTGGAGGAGGTGCGGTCGGCGCTGAACGAGCACGCCGACGTGGTGGCGGAGCTCTTCGGCCGCGTCTCCACCGAGCTCCGCGGCGGCTTCGCCCCCGCCGTCGACACCTTCATCGGCTTCTTCCACGCCGTCGACTGGAAGGTGCGTCTCCTTTTTCCCCCATTCTCTTCCCCTTTGATTCACTTTGCAACCGACGGACGTTGGTGTGCTCGTCCCTCGAGCAAATCCAGCCGAAGCTCTGATTTCGTTCTCCCGGCCTTGCCTGGAAATCTCACCAGATTTAGCAACGGTTTGGGTCGAGTGGATGAATTCATAGGTTATATAGGACGAACAGCTTCAAATGGTTCGCCTGAAAGTAAACTCTGCAATTGAAGTATAAGTTGTTCGCGCTTGTGATTGCTCCAATCTCGGAGCTTCCATGAGACCATGATGATGTTTTCCAGCATGAAAATTAGTAGCTAGTAGCTTTTTCTTTGCCAGGAGTAGCTAGTACCACAATTTGCTTGATTTGACTGATGTTTGTGTACTCATGTTTGACTGTCCCGTCAACCTCGCGTCATCTGATGCGTGATCGTTGCCTCTGTTATTACCTTGACCGATCTGTTCCTTCTGTGTCTTCAGGAACCTTGGGTGATCGCTATGATAAGTTTCCATGTTATTCTGCTTCTGGTAACCATCATATCCAGGAGGAACATCAATTTCCAACTTATCTTGTCAGCCTTAACATGTGAGTGCTATTTTCCTACCATTGTTTTTTCTTGACCTTCATAATTTTAGTACCATTGTCTAATGTTTACAGAATGTGTACATCATTCATGCCATACCAATTTTAATGTTATGATATACCAGGCGTAAGTGTTGATATTTTTCTGATGGTTGCTGAGCTTAGCCGTTTATATCCATCGTACCTTGTGTTGGCTTGAATCTGTCAAAACTGTCACAACACACATTTTCAACTTTCTAAAGCTTATCTAAATACTCTCGAAAAAAGCTTATCTAATTTACATCAGTGCTGGTAGCGGCGGGATTTGGTTAAACATTTATCTTCCGGATTCAAACCTATCAAACCATTTTGTTTAAAGGATAAAATAGGTTAACCATTAGGTTTATAGGGTAAAAATGGTTAACCATTGGTTATTAAGGGTCGAACCTTAATCACTATGTTTCGTTGACTAGACATCTGGTGCTTCATATCATCCAAGGTCGATGCAAAACTTAAACATATTGATTATACGATGCTCTGCTGCCGGTGAAGTTTAGAGATATTCAGAGAGGACAGAAGTATGGAGAGAAAGCATGCAACAACAGTTCATGAAGCAGTTCAAATCTTCATGAACTAACTGATCGGGCTCAAGCAGCAAGCAGGCAATTGTGCCAGCACTGTGCTAGTGACGCAGGGGCGCATGAGCACGGTCAGAGCAGCAGAGAGGGCGTAGAGAGAGGGAGCTCGACCAGGGACAACGCAACCGCCATCTATGAAGTTCACGGTTTCTAAACTTCACTGCTCTGGACCTCACCCGGAAGCCCAGGTTGACGGTCCTGTCCGCTGCATGCAACGTCCTGAGCAGCGCGCACTAGGCTCCTGGAAGTCTGGATTCGACAGAGGCAACAGTTCACTCCGCATCCGCAGTGGATGGTGCTGGCGATGTATAGAAATTTCCCCAACATCCATTGATGGTTTGAAGAAAAGGAGGCCCTTTACATGAGATGGTCGTCACCGTCGGGAAGGACCGCTGGAGAAGCACATGTAGCTTCACTGGAGAAGGACGCAACCACCTGAGGGCTTCAAGATCGGAGAAGGGATGGAGAATCACTGGGCCGCCGGGCGTGGAACCTCTGAGGAGATGGAAGGGAGGGCGGGCGTGAGCGGCTCGTCGACGGAGAAGATGGCGCTGCATGTCTGGAGACTGCTAGTAGTACGGGACAACCTTTGGTTGATTTGGATTGAACCTAGAAAACCTAACCAGTTTTTTGGTGAACCATCTGGCCCATTGGGCTCTTTTTTAGGTTAGGTTAACCTATCCATTGGTTAAACAGGAACCAAGTCCCAATTTGAAGTGCTGGCAACTTCCAAGTTCTGCATAGTATTGCACAACATGTTGGTTTAATCATCTCAGACTTTGTAAAGCTTATCTAACTTGCATCATCACTGGCAACTTCCAAGTTATGCATCATATTGCACAACATAACATCTCAGCAAAGCTTCAGGGTAGTGTTTTTCTCTTCAGTTTCTGGTTCTGTATTGTATGCGCACCTTGTTTGTTTTTTCTTCTTTTATTTTTACATCAACCTTGACCTTGAGAGATGATGTTTCCTCCTTCCATTCAGATGCAAGTATGGATTTAAAGGGAAAGCAACATCTTTTATAATAAGCTACTCCTTCCTTTTTTAATATAAGATGTTTTAGGTGTTGCACATGTTGTCTAGATACATACTAATGTGAGTGAACATGCACACTAACACATGTCTACATACATTTGTGTACATGTGCATGTAGAGAAATGCTAAAACATCTTATATTAAAAAACGGAGGGAGTAGATTGCACCCTTTGCTCACCTCTTATACATGATTTATTGCAGTTTCTGGTGTATTTCTCGCCGAGAAATTGAACGCATTCTTAGGACGAAACTGGAACAGCTTCTCAAGCCAGAATTACTTCGATCCCCAAGGTCTCTTCATCTCGGTCATGTGGTCTGGTCCACTGCTTCTGATTACGATACTTATTCTGGTAAGCGCATTATTGCCTGCCATGTCGTTCATTAGTCAGTCTGCATCCCCTTCTGCTTTCCTTATGAGCAACTGTCTCTTGTGCACTGCAGGTGAACACCCTGGTGACGCTCTGCATGTTGATGGTGAAGTGGAAAAGGGCTGAGCTCAGGCACCGTGCTCGCGAGGCCCGTAGCAAGCAGGAGTGATGCTGCTCTCCCTTGAACTGTCGAACTGTTGTGCTGTAGGAAATTAAGCTGCTGGTCTAACAGAGAAGTTTGATTGGAACAGTAAAGTGAAAAGATTAATTAGCCCTTGATTTTGATGGTCTCTGGTACTGAAGCGCGTGGAGAAGGCCTTCCCTAAACATGTATTAGTTGATGTTCACCAAATTAAGGGATATGTACGTGTAGGGAGCTCTGAATGTTCATTTAGATCGATGGCTGCAGTGTTTTGTTCCTAAAGTTTTTGGTACTGAAGCTTATAAGCATGCTCTGTCATCTGAAGACTTGTGTCTCTGAAACCCCGGTTTAATTTGTTTTATGATTAGTTCATTGTTGTCAGTTACTTGTTACATGAGATGGATGCTTAGGTTGGAGCATATGTAGTACTAGTTTTCTTTTGTAAAAGGTCGCACAAGCTCTGCATAACATTGCACATGTTTGTAAACTAAATTGTCAGGAGCCAGGATCCTGCTTGCTGAACAAAATATTTTTTGTCGATTGGTATGTAGTTATTGGTTGATTCAACTTTGTTGAGGCTCTGTTGTGTGTTGTCTGATGAATTCCCCGTCGCTTGACCAGTGTCTCAAGATGGCCACAGGGAAATCCTCATTCAAGCGGAGTAGTCGTTCGGCCTGGTTCAGAACAAGACGCTGACTGCCCTGGGGCTCAAGTGGAAACGTGGAGTCTCCAGCTAATCGATGTGTTCTGCTTTCAAGCATAGTAACTTGAAAAAAGAAAAGTTACATGTATAGCCACAACAATACAACCATTAGTATAAGCATGTCCTTTTTCATTTTGAAGAAAGAAACCGAGAATTCTGAAAGCGGGAGGATGAACCGGTACATGCTTGATGATGAACTCTATCCACACTAAGCCTTGGAAGAGAAGCGAGAGTGCACAAGGAAAGTTATTCTGGAGGTAGCTGCCAGCTGATTGGTTGGTCAGTGTTAGTGGGGCTAGCTAACTACAGGAGGTATCTACTTTATTAGATTATTGCATTAAGAATGTTTTTGTCCTTAATTAATTTCTACTGTGCAGTGTACCTTCCTAAATCTGGATTAACTTCGTTAATTTCGCACACTGCAGATTTCGTGTGGCTGATCATATGTTAATATATGGAGAGCAGTCACTATCTGGTCACTGGAGTAGAAGCATGACATTCACCAATTCAGACAGTGACAACCATGTACAATATGGCCGGCCAGAATTTGGAAGCAACTGAATTATGTGGAATTAATTTAGAACACTGAACAAACACGGAGACGGGCCAGTCATATATTCGCTACGGCTTGATTAATTTGGTCTCTACTCTATGTTGACAAACTGTAAATTTTTTTACACAGAGATGCCAAACATACATGCAGTAGTGTGTGCCCGTTACACTGGAGCATATAAAATGTATGTGAAGTTGTGAATGAGTATGATTCATGAGTTTGTGCTTGCCGAGGATGGTCTAATAACCTGGACGCATGTGGGTATTATCAGCGGTGGGGCCGTCAGAGATCTTCCAACAAGCGCCAGACCGTCGGGCTCCACACGTAACACGTCATACATGCGCATTTTCTCCCGTCTAAACAGATCATATGATGAGTGATGTAACAACCTAGCGTCCATTACAAGTACCAAAGCCTAGCTTAAGACGCAATATAACGGCGGGAAAAAGGTCGACAGGAATGTTGGCTTAAAGCCATTAGCAACGCGTGCATCTTATAGCCACATAGTGGTTTATTAAACTTTTTTTCAAGAACGTGAAGGACTCGCGTTAGAGATATTCTAACTCTTGGGCGACATCAGGGCAAAACCCTAGCCCATGGCAGCAGCTTGTCCTCGTGCCCTCCTCCTCTCCGCGTCGTTGGCTTCATCGGCCAGGATCTTTCACCGCATCGCTCCCCTCCCCCTCCTACACACACATCATGGTCCCAAGCGCATGACTCAAGGCTTTGTTCTCGAAATTCCGCCATGGCCAAACTTATCTCCCTGGTATGCTCCTCACAACGATGATGCTAGGCTAGATCTAATGAGATGGGTTGGCAACGCGGTGTGGTTTGCCTTCCTCTGATGAGCGACACACTAGGGCATAACAACGGTGGAGTGCTAGGCGCGCTTCCGTGGCGTGCTGACTGCAACATGTGATGTAGTCGGGTCAGCGACCAGATCAAGATCTGGTGGTTGCCGGCTAGGCTAGGTGATGTCTAGTTTGGAAGGAATTGGTCCTCATACGTGTCCCTAGTGTACCTGGCATGGGCTCTGTCACCCTGTTTATTATTGCCTCTGGGAATATTTCCAACAAACATATAAAAAACATGCTCAAGCTAGACACCAAAATATTGTTGACGAGGTGTGGACTCGGCAAATCCTAGGGTTGAGTACCCCGGGTTGATTGAGGGGGAGAGAGATGAGCGCTGGTGATCACGACGGCTGACAAGCAAGGCCTTTACCCAGGTTCAGGCTCCCGGAGGATAACACCCTACTTCCTGCTTGTCTGGTTATTGATGGTGAGCTGTGGCTACAATGGCGAGATGGCAATCTCGCTAGGGTTTGTGTGGCGGCTATGAGCGTACCCTAGACGAAGGACCCTCCTAGCCTTTATATGGTAGGCTAGGTCTCAGGTGAACGGCGCCGATGGCGCTTACAAGCATGGCGGGGTCGCATGACCTAGCGTCGACTATCTTGGGCCGCACGTCGTCCTCCTTGGGCCTTCCTTGGGCCCTCGTCATAAGGCTGATGGGCTTGGCGTGACCCAGGTATCCCCACCGTGGGGTAGTCGAAGAGTGACCCCACGACAATTGTACAACTATTCATTATTACATGATTAATCTCATCCAATTCCCATCCATCCCATATTACTCATAGATTATGTAGAAGGCTGAAGGCATGGCGATGGAGATTTGCTTGGAGATTATGGTGGCGACGAAGGCACAAAAATCCCGCTCTCTGGCATGGAGAGAGGAACCAATTTTGTCCCCAAAGATCATGGTGGCGGTGGTTCTCTGCTTCGTGAAAAACTCGATTACTCCTTTGGAAGGGTTTTCTTTGTATATGAAGTCGTATGGTGAAAATAGGATGCCAACAGAGAACCTGATAAAGTTGGGGCCACCATAGCGAGCCCAAGGGGGATAGGCGCGCCGTGGGGCGCCCTCTAGCTCCATGACCCCCCCCCCCCCCCCCCCCCCCCCCCCCCCTCCTTTGTCCCGCTGAGTCCCTTTTCCATGATTTTTTTAATATAGTTTTACTTTTCCACAAAGACCTATTCTTCTTCTCCTCGAGACTTGGAAAACAAACTCCAAGCTCTCCACTACCAAGAGAGAATCTTGAGGGAATTGACGGCCTTTGCAAAGTTTATCAGAGCTTATCCACAAGTTTGGAAGCTTCTGGTGGGCTCTGACCGTCTAGAATCCCCATCATTCGAAGAGTAAGAAGAACATATCACTGGAATCACGGATATGGGTTTGTTTATTTTACCTCACTTAGATACAAGAATGCTGGGTCGATGGATGATTAGTTGATCTCTCAAGGGAAAACATGGGTGGCGAAGCTCTCCACAACAATGGGTGCTTTCGATAAGAATACACCCATTCTGTAGGTCCCTACGGTTTTCTACCCTTGACAACCACTCTAGCTGGCCCAAAGTATTATTCTTGCGAAGATTCCAGGCTCCTTATCAGAAGTATTCTATGCAGTGCAGTATGAGAAAGAACTTACCCTATGCATCGCCCAAAATCTTCAGCATGGAAAATCTTACAAACAAGCACGAAGCAGACGCATATAGGATGTAGTTTGGGCTATGATCTCAACTCCCTCTTTTTGGTTGAAGTAGTATTGATAGAGCGGCTTTCCTATGACTCAAAGTTAAAGAAATCCAAAATTTGAAATTTAAGGCGACATCTTCTTTTCTCCTTTTCGTGTAGGGTGTCACTGTCACCAACCACCTTTCTTCTACTTCCTCGAGGATTATAATCATGTTCATATGCTTGAGATACACATTAGTCACATATGCACTTGTCATTAACACCAAAAGTCACTCCGAACAAACATACCCTTTCACTCCTCCCTTAAATTTTCCCTCTCCCATTCTCCTATGTGTGCTCATTGTCCAACTGAGAATGTTACCACATCACCATCTTTGCTAGTGTGCCGCTATGTCACCGCTAACGTCGGTGCTCCACTACCTCGTTGTCATCACAGTTCAGCTAGCACCTCACATGTGACCCTCGCCCCTTCCTATCTTCCTTCCCTCCTCTTCCCTAGCCCCTCCCCTCAGGCATGAACATACATTGAGCCCAGTGGGGCTTATCCCCTACTAAAAAATTCAAGACTCATTAAAGTTAATTTGTATTCAAATAAAAAGTACTATTTTATTTAGATTTGTTCAAGAAGTGCCCCTCACTCCAATAAATTATCCCCGGTCCAATTTCTAGGTCTGCCCCTGCCTCACATTTTCCAACCTTTGCACTCCCCAGATTTCTCCAATAAACATCGCCTCCTATCGAAAGTTGCAACGTGTCGTGCCATAACGCCAAAATTTAAATGTATGGTCCCTAGTTTTCTGATATGCACGAAAGGAAAGAGAAACAATTAGGATTTGCATATATGCATCTAAATTTTTGTCTAGAAAATAATTGCTCCTATTTGCTCTTAAATCTCAGCTGGGGAAACTGTATGTCACTTTCGCAGTGAGTGGTGGTGGTGGTCGCTTACTGATGCTTATTAACCGACTAAGCAAGCTTCTCTCTCCCCCATCGATCTCTGTCTCTCTCTAGGTAGATTATACACGCGCTAGCTAAGCTAGTTGCAGATCTCCACTCTCCCACGCGCACTTGTAACTTGTAATCCCGATCTTTACATCAGCTTCAAGTTCTAATAGCCTTTGAACGCTGCAATGGACTTATCATCTTGTTGCCGTGTACAATACTATATATAGGCCACAAGCTCCTCATGGTTTTTCGATAAAAGAAGCTCCTCAAGCTACTAGGCCTATTCCTAGCATCAAAGATCTATCATCTACTCCGTAGCTCTGAATTAGCTAGTTGGGTGAGTTTTTATATATGCCCAAGTACATATATATGCCTTTTGTTGTTGTCGATTGTTGCAAAATTTGTCATAATCATATCTTGTGTGACCGACCTGCAGTGTATACCTGCCTGCTGGCATGCAAAAAGTTTTTTTTTTGTATATGCATTATGTACATATGCCTGTCCTGAAGGCTGTAGGTGACAGAGAAGGGTCAGTACCAGTACTAGATTATATACGGATATGGTGGATGTGAGTGAGATGAGCCCTGAAGTGCACTCCAAGCTAGGAGACCCTCTCTACCTTCCAAAAAAGCTTCACCGTCCCAAAAACTAGTACTACTTTGGATCCATCTCACTAAATCTCTTTCCTACTTTGGTATGTCACAAGCAGAGGCAGTCCTAATTAACTGATCATGTCCATGTCTGAAACCACAATTGTAGTAGTAGGTTAGCTAGCCTAGGTCTTAAGTACAATATACGGTATTGTTCTAGCTACTAGCTAGATTTTCTCCTACAAATAATACTCCAGTCCAAAACAATGATGTTCGTATGTATGTACGAGCTAGTCTACCTACGACTCCCTTAGGTGTGGCCTGTTATGGTGCAACAACTAATTAGGTTGGTCATCCTGAATTGCATGAGTGCAAGTGCATGCCTTCCTATTTGTAGGAGCTTTTCGTCTTGCCTGGCCCAGCCAGATACACATGCACATGCTCCTCTCATAGCTTTTGCATGCTCTAGAGCGCAGATCGACCATCATCTGATCGATCCAGCCATCATCGATCCTAGTGCTAAGAGGTGTGGCCTGGGCAATGGAGGAGTCTTCGTGCAACACGGTGCCACCAGGGTTCAGGTTCCACCCCACGGAGGAGGAGCTCGTCGGCTACTACCTCGCCAGGAAGGTGTCCGCCCACAAGATCGACCTCGACATCATCCAGGAGGTCGACCTCTACCGGATCGAGCCATGGGATCTCCAAGGTAAGTCGAGATCTTCATCATAGAATAGTTCTTGCTTCATGGATATATATTGCCCCGATTGACTAGAGCTTGCGATTTTAAATGGAAATTGATGACCGAGCTGTATGTTGAATTGCAGAGAGGTGCGGTAAGTATGGTGTTGGCGGCGGTGGCGGAGGAGGGCAGGAGGATCCGACGACGGAGTACTACTTCTTCAGCTACAAGGACCGCAAGTACCCAAGCGGCACGCGTACCAACCGCGCCACCGCAGCAGGCTTCTGGAAGGCCACCGGGAGGGACAAGCCGGTGCTGTCCTCGTCTTCGTCGTCGTCCCCGGCGGCCGTGATAGGGATGAGGAAGACACTCGTCTTCTACCGCGGCCGCGCACCCAACGGCCGCAAGACCGACTGGATCATCCACGAGTACCGCCTCCAGTCCAACGAGCATGCTCCCACACAGGCATGACATTAACTGAATCAACATCCATGTCAACCATTTGTCTGCACCTAATTCAGTTAATATCAACTCAATTGAGTTCTTGTCCTGATTAGTTTTCATCTACAATACTTGCATCGGTCAGGAGGAAGGGTGGGTGGTGTGCCGCGCGTTCGTGAAGCCGGTGCCCAACCAGCAGCACAGGTTATCCTACGGCGGGGGCGGCGGGTACCATATGATGAACGGCAGCTACAGCTCCGCCTCCAATTACTACTACTACGACAACCCTAACGCACGGCTCATGGTCGCCGGTGGCGGAGCTCCACCACATGATCAACACAGCCTGGCGGCAGAGTCCAAGCAGCATGTGCAGCTGTTCTCCTCCGACATGCCGCCGCCGCTCCAGAGCGCGACGACCCTGGACGTCGACGTTTCGCCGACTAGCGGCGGCCCCTGCACTGTTGATCAGCAGCTGGCGGCTGCTGCTGGGACCATCGACTGGAACTTGTGGAGCAGCTTGCTGCCGTCGACTGCGCCGCAGCTCTTCCACGAGCAGACAATAACGACGCCGCCCGCAGCGAATTCGAGCTCCTCCAAGAACAACGATATTTGATCCGGAGGTTGCAGGGATTAATTCTTGACTGATTAATTGTTGACAGTTTGATCATACCCACGATGGAGTATATATATTTGATGACTGCTTGCCATACTTTACATGTGGCTATTTAGTTTCCATTTTTAACTTTTGTAACCTAGATCAATATACAAATACATACAATACATCAAATTTTAATTGCTTGTATTTTTTAACACAGGAAAACTTCTGTTGATCTGCTAGTGTATCTGTACTAAGATGTTAAAGTTTGGGGGAGAGAATTTCACTTCTTCAGCTCTCTGCATCGACTTGTGATGCACAACCTTTTTAAATAAGAGTGTTAGGATAATCTTGGCTATACATCAAGCCTGGTCCTCATGGATAAACAATATGCATGCTCATATTTTTATCTTTATGCACAAAACGTACGGTCCTCAATAATTAACATGAACATGATTCGCGCCTGTGAGGATTTGAACTTAAGGGTTGGGTTTATACATCCATTTCCCCAATTATGTGAGCTAGGCTCACTCTAAAATTCGATTTTGTGAGGATTTTTTATCCCCTTTTTTATAAATCTTGGCGACTTTAGTTTGGTGGCACATCGATATTGAGCTTCAGGATGAAAACTCTAGTTCTGAACTTTATTGACTATACATGGCGGTGGAGTGTTTATGCATCATTTTTTCTTGTTCAAGACATTGCATTGAGATAGGGTAAAAAACCATGAACCGGACTCTATGGTTGGATCAGGTGATGGCGGCGCTCGTGCATTGTTTCCGTCGTAAACACGTCGCTTTTTGTAGAATCTATCTTCTAGTCCCAATATTTTCAGCGATGGTGGTTGATGTCGATGTTCTCGTGTTACACGTTTAGGGTTATGGCCATTGTGATACCCCGACTAGCCCTTAATATTATGCTGTTGTAAAAATTGGGTATTATTTGATATTTTGATATCAACTTGATATTATTATACTGCCATTGTGAAAAAACTATATTAAGTTAACATACTCCCTCGATGCCAAAATGTTAGCGTATATTAGTTTTTTTTCTTTCAAAAGTCAAACAATATAAAGTTTCACCAAGTATGTTGGGAAATATAACAATATCTATAACGTTAAATACATATAATATAAAAGTACATTTCATGATGATTCTAATAATATTGATTTGATGGTGTAGTTGTTTATAATTTTTTCTACATATTTGGTCAAAGTTTATCATTTGACACTAGTAGGAATGTGCTTATTGCCACCAGCCTACCGCTGGCGGACGGCCCAGGGCGTCCGCCAGCGTTATTACCACTGCGGGCGGTTTACCGAGTACGCCACGGGTGTTTCACGTACCGCTGCGGACGTCTTAACGTGCACGCCAGTGGTAGTATCAGGCAGATGCCACGAGGCGGGGCTAAATCAGCGCCCGCCAGAGGTAGTTGGCTCGGCTAGAAAAAAATAGCCCAGGTTACCGCTGGCGGGCATGCCAAACAGCCCGCCAGCAGTAAGTTAACTACCGCTGGCGGACGCAAATGCGTGTCCGCCAGCGATAATCTGGGAAAGTGGCATAAGTGCGGGCACCAACCACTTTCCTCCATTATTACACTTCACACTTGTTTCACTCACTAGTTCGAGTTTTGCTCATTTGTGGCTACTTTCCCCATCAAATTTATCACTTTTAGCCTATAAAAACTTATTTAGTTGATAGATCCCACTAAATCTCTCTCCCACATCCATCTTTGACCAAATTTTTTTCACTCAAGTCACTCCTACCTCAAGATCTAGATTTTATCTCTGATCGACTCCCGCGGTTATTTTGAAGTGTGTTTAACTTAATAAGGTGATCTTTTATCGATATAAATGCATATATGTAAAATTTGGTCGGATAATGCCGCTCGTATCCATGCGAAATGATGAAATGGCTTGGAATGTGTGAAAATTGTGTTGTGATGGATGAATTTGTGTTGTGATGTGTGAAAAAATGATGACGTGCCAAAAGCATGCCGGAATGTTGATTCATTTCCGTTTTGGCAACTTTTGGCACTCTCCTTAGGTCCTATTTGTAGGAAGGTCATGGCGAATTTTTTCATGAAACCCGATAAAATATAAAATGGTGCTTAATTATTGTCTTGATTCTACAACGTGCAGGTGATAATGGTTATTATGAGTGAACGTGTCGTGAATACATACTTGAGACACGCGACGGAAGACATGTTGCGGAATAAACACAAAGACATACAATGTCCGTGTCAAACATGCAAATTGGAGTGCGGCATCAGCCCATTTACCGGAGATTTGCAGACTCACCTGCTCAGACGTGGTTTCATGGATGGCCACACTCGTTGGATAGAAGATGATGAAGATGATAAAAATGATGGTGCGGAGGCAGGAAATGATCAGGAAGGGCAGCAAGACAATAACGACGAGGGGCAAGAAGACGAAGAGCCTGATCCCCAGCATGATGATCAAGTTGAAGAAGACGATGATGATCATGTGGTAACAACTGAAGAGGAGGACACACGGACACCGCTAACTTCAGTCGTGCGGGACCCTCATCTAAAAGAATTGTTTCTTCAGAAGACGACTAACAGGGAATCTAAGCTGGCGCAATTGGAGAAAGACTCAAATACTCCGTTGTATCCAGGCTGCGACCCGGATACGTCCCGCTTGAAAGTATCGCTTGATGTTCTGCAGATGAAAACAAGACACAAATGGAGCGATAAAAGCGTCGACGATAATCTGGAATACTTGCACGGTATCCTTCCGAAGGGCAACACGTGTCCTCAAAATTGCGACGAAGCCAAAAAAGTCGTGTGCCCCTTTGATTTACCGCACGAGAGGTACCATGTGTGTGTGAACGACTGCTATATTTTTTGGAAAGAGGACAAAGAAAAAATCAAATGTCCAGTGTGCAAGGCTGATCGATACAAGACAGGGAAAAAAGCCCCTCACAAAGTTGTGTGGTACTTTCCGCTCATTCCTCGTCTGCAGCGATATTTCGCAGATCGTAAGAAAGCAAAGCGAATGCGCTGGCACGCGGAAAGAAGGGCGGCAGTGCTGCAAGATGATGAGAGATCGTAAGAAAGCAAAGCGAATGCGCTGGCACGCGGAAAGAAGGGCGGCAGTGCTGCAAGATGATGAGCGGAGTGAAAAGATAATTCTGACACACCCTTCGGATGCAAGCCAGTGGAAAGCATTAGACGATTACGATGCAGAGTTTGGAGAAGAACCAAGGAACATCAGGTTGGGTGCGAGCACCGACGGTCTCAATCCGTTTGGCAACCAGAGCAGTACACACAGCACGTGGCCCGTGTTTGTATGGATATACAACCTCCCCTGGTTGTGCATGAAAAGGAAGTACATACACATGAGCATGCTAATTCAAGGGCCGAAACAACCAGGCAGCGACATCAATCTGTATCTGAAGCTACTGAAAGATGAGCTAGACACGTTATGGGCGCCAGAAGGGGTCTCCACTTGGGACGCTGTCGCAGAAGAGTATTTCCCAATGAGAGCTGCCTTGTTGTGTACGGTGCACGATTTGCCCGGCTGCGCATACGTTGGTGGCCAGGTGTCCCACGGACATAACGGATGCGTCAGGTGCATGGATGATCCGACATTCCACCAGCTTAAGAAAGCCGGTTCTTCAAAAACCGTCTACATAGGACATCGAAGGTGGCTACGCAATAAAGACCCATGGAGGAGGCGTGGAGACCTTTTCAACGGTGAAGATGAGCTCCGAGATTTGGTGGTGGTCGTGATGTTGTGTTTGTTACCGGCCGAAGATGCCGACATTTGCGAAATTTGGATGGTTGTGATGAATATAAAATGTTTGCAGGTACCCTTGAGATTGCCGGAATGTTGATTAGCTTCCATTCCGGCAAATTCGGATACTCCATATGTCCTATTTATAGCAAAGGTCATGCCGAATTTTTTTGTGAATTTCGGCATGAACTTTTGCTAAAATAGGACATATTTGAGTGCCCGGGTTTGTCGCGACGGACATTCCGGCAAACTTAGACTCATGGGGTATCTTAGTACTCAATTAAGTGAAATTTTCCCGTTATTCTAAGTTCGACTTTTCTCGTTAGTGCGAATATGGCTGACAACAACGAGGTCGGGGGTTCTCAGAAAGGAGGCGAGGATCCGATGCAGGAGTACATCGAAGACGCACTGTCAAAGACGTTCCACTCCCTGTTTCCTGCCATCCGTGATTTCGTTGGAACTTGGATGAAGGGAGGCCAAGTAGAGCCTCCCCCCATGATCGGCTACGGCTACGACAACTCTATCACCAATTTGACGCCTATTGTGCAAAACCGTGATACGCCAGAAGATGAGCCGGTGAACAAGCCTAAGAAGGCACGAAAAAGATACAAGAAACGTAACGTGGACGACTCCAAAAGTCGGCCGGAGCAGGGGACTGATAATCGGTTTGTGGACAGGATACCCATCAAGAACTGGCATACGACGCATCAATTGGCTAAATCGATCCTGCCGGATTGGTTGGTCAAAAAGTTGTCTGGGATTTGTTGGACCTACATGAGCTTGTTCTTTTTATGGAGACGAAACTTCTCCAGGAAAAAGATCCAACATACCGGTTTTTATTGCAAAGGTACCAAAGGGCTTGGGCTTTCTCACTGAAGCTGATGACGCAGACCTGCTCTTTCTGAGATTTGATGATATCTTCAGAATGTTCCATATGTTCCCGCTCCACCCATCCATGGTCCGCCTTGTTGCGCTCAAATTGGCGCACCAGATCAAAATGGAGGATACACCCGACATCGTGATAGTTGACCCCTACTACATGCAAGAAATGTTCGTGAACAACCACAGGGTAGGAAAGCGACGCGTTACCTCAGAAATCTCTTCCTCGAGAATGTTCCCAAGCGCAACTTTCTCTTGCCTTATTTTCCCGAGTAAGTCATTACTAGCCGTCATAACATGCTTCCATAGATTTCCATTGTTGAATTTGCATCTACAATGGTGAATTTTTGCACAGAAACGAAAATGGCACTCTCATCTCGTTGGACATGGAAGACTCGACTGCCTTGTATCTCGACAGCGGGGATCGTTATCAAGACAACGAGGATCGGTATAAAGAGAAGACTACTAGGGACTACACCTTCATCAAGATGGTTCTGAATGATGCTCTCAATGACTACGCCTTAAAGGGCGGCCCTATAAAAAAGAAGAAGTCATATGATCATGATGAAAAGTATAAATTCTCCCACAGAGTTTACTTCCCCTGCATCAAGCAGGATTCAAGCAGTTGGATGGAGTCATGGTACCTCATCTATCAAATGCGATGGTTTTTGAAGTTTCAACGACGAAGCCAATTTGTTGGTGATATCAACAAATGGTGCGCAACACTAAAGGACGCCACTGATTATGTTATCAGAGATGAGTTTCGTTACATCCAGAAGATGATCGCGCGAATCATCATGCGTGACGTCCTAGATGACTATGGGGAGTTCTACTTCGGCCCTAAGCCACCACCTAACGACGAGATAGAAAGGCGCATAAGATGTTCGGGTGATGACAGACTATTCAACTCGTTAGATGGTGCTTTCCAGTTCCCGTAGATACCGAAGATAAGGGTGAGCAACAATCAACAGTGTTCGTACACTATATCCCTAAATTAACTTGCCTAGTTTCGAAAGTCGCTCAACTTGCTTAGTTAATTATGTTACTTTTAATTATTGCAGACATGCTTTTCAGTTGACCCTACTTCATTTCTAGAATGCCGATGATTAAAATGTTGTGACTCGGTGTGATCCAGGGGCGGGGCTAGTGAGCCTTGTGATATGCACGAGTACAGAGATCTCGTGCATCCTACTTGGCTCACTAGCCCCGTCCCTGAAGCATGTGTCCGACCTAAATATGAGGCACAAATTCAAATCATTTTCGTTTGCTTTGGTTTTCTTCTATCTTATGTACACACATATTTTTTCTTACAACTCTTATTTGGCTTATACTTTTATATGCGTCTTGTGTACAGAGAAATGAAGAAGTGGTATGTGGTGTACGAAGGTCGTGTTCCAGGAGTCTATGAAGAGTGGGAAGACTGTCTAAAGCAAGTGAACAAGTTCGAAGGCAACAACCACAAAAGCTACAAGAGTAAAGCAGAGGCGGAAGCTAGGTACTTCAACCACCTTCTTGAGGAAGAGAGGAAGAACCGGATGAAGTCCAACATCATCGTGAACAACCACAATAGTTACAACAGTAAAGCGGAGACAGAAGCTAGATACTTGAATCACCTGCTTGCGGAAGAGAGGAAGAACCGGATGAAGTCCAACTTCATCGTGATCCCCTTCTTACTCATCGTCATTGTCATTCTCTTGTATGTGATTGTGGTTTAGATGACAGTAGTTGATTTGGAAAACTTCCGTGTATGAATCTATCGACATGTATTCGTGTATGACAACTTGGCTATTATTATGGTTTGTAATGCATGTGATGAAACAACAATTTGGTCATTTGTATGTGGTATTGTCTATATTCCTGTTGTTTTGGTCGCCCGTACCTGAATATACTGTATTTATATGGATATATACCGCTGGAATATGATTTTTTGGAAAAAAAATAATACCACGAAATAATACCGCTGGCGGACAAAATGGCTTACCGCTGGCGAACAAAATGGCTTACCGCTGGCGGACAGCGCACCCAGAACCCCAAACCAGCGACTAGTACCGCTGGCAGGCGAGGAAGATTACCGATGGCGGACACGTTGCCCGCCAGCGCTGTAGAACCTACCGCTGGCGTGGGCTTTTGTTGCCCGCCAGCGGTAACAGCCCTTACCGCTGGCGGACGGAAATGTGCTACCGCTGGCAGGCGGGGTTTCCCTACTAGTGTGACTTACAAAAACTAAGATGTACAACATTTTTGGCATAAAGGGAGTACATAATCCTGCATTGCATTGCATGGCATGGCATGGCATGGCATGGCATGCATATATAGTGGTCGTGTGCACCACTAGGGTAGAGATCTGGCAGAGAGTTTCTATTCCATTGTGTACAAAAATCTTGCATGTCTATGCAAGTCCTTGTCTATACGGTATTAGTACCTAGCCCGTGCAATTGGTTGAGTAATCGGGCTTGTTTGGAATGCGTGAAAATCTTGTGTAGATCTTGAGCACTCGAGAGATTGGAGCGGCCGCGATAGCAACTTCCACTAATGATAACACCGGATGGTACTCCTTCGTGTAATGATCGATTTCCATCTTTTGTAACTCACATGTGCTTCGTTGTGCTGGACGGCTAGCTGGGCCCATGGCTAATCTGCAAAGAGTACCGATTTGACAATTTCCACCTGTTTCACACGAATCGCAGACTAAACAGATATATGGTCAAAGTACTTTTACGTAGAATAAACATGTACCCAAGACTAGACTAGCCAGAGTGAATTGAGTATACTCCACTGTATGGGAAACGATAATAGACAATACGCAAAAACGTAAGATCAGTAATTGTTTCTCGCAGTGCCAGAACAGAAGTTACAGTGTTACACTGATAAAAGTGATAATGGGCGTTAGTTTTACGGCATATGTACATTCGCAAAAAAAAAACGTTTCCTCTAGCTTTTGGAATTATTTATGTACTAATACTTTACTGGAGAAAATTAATCAAACTGGTTCTATGGTGTAGTGGTTAGCACTCCAGACTTTGAATCTGGCGACCTGGGTTCGAATCCCGGTAGGACCTTTTTTTCCATTTTTTATTTCCACTGTCCCACACTATGAATCTGTACTGCTAGCTGCTAGTAAGAACGCGTATTAAACTATTAATGTTAGTCCAGTGTGAAAACTGAGAAAAGAAAACGTGTAATCCTATCATTTTGAATGTTGTGTTTTGTTGAAAATTTCATGGTATGGTACCGCGAAATGCTAACTGAATGAAGGTTCGAAAAAGAGGAAAAGGGCAGAGTCATTGACGCCAAAGTTAGTCTTCTCCACGATTTATTTGAACATTTCCTAATCCATCCTCAGACATTCCCTAATATAGTGTTTTGCAACCGCTAGCAGCGATGCAAAAGTGAGATAATGGCATAGTACAAATAAGCGGGATAACTGGGATAGTACAAGGGGTGGAGCTAGATATTTGGCAAATGTTTAGCAGCTGTCATACCTAAAATTTAGCACGAATACTACTATGTCCTCCTACTTGGTATATGTTTCATAGTTTCAGGGATAATGTTACGGACCTGCCCTCTCCTACTGTCAAGACGGCGACCCCACCTGTCATCCAGCTGCTTGATACACTGGACCTGAATGGACGGCGAGATGAAGCTGCTGTTGTCTAGCGGAGGCGTGTTCGTTATTTAGGCCTGTGTGCCCATCTTTCCTTTCTTGCTTTTGAAGCCACGACTGAAACGAACTCTGATCCCGATCCCCTTTCTCTCTGTTCCTCAATCTCCTGCTTCTAATTCCTCCCTCCTGCTGTGAGAGAATTGATGTATCGCTACTGAATCTTGATACTAGCGTGTGTTATGGTGTTGAACTAGTTTTGGGTCCATAACATTTGGTATCAGACGCCAGGGATTCTGTGCTCCACTCTGATTTTGCACTGTCGAGATCGCGATCCTTCGGATCCTCACTGATTTGGCGTGGATCTTCCGATCCACACAAAGTTTCGCTTGCGAACGCCTGCGGTGGGTCGATTTCGCTGTGTGTCTTCGTTGAGCTCCACCACGCGCTACCTGTTCGACAGATTGCGCGGCCAACCTGGGGACTAACAAGACGCAGACGAGGTGGGACACTTCCAAGCGCATCGACACCATGGAGGACAAGCTTGATGCGCTGATGAAGATGCTCAAGGAGTCAGAGACGCGCATGTCTCAAGAGATGCAAGCTATCAAGAGCGCCGTCGACGAAATCAAGCCGGAGATGTCCACGCTCCAGGACTCCGTAGCGGCGCTCAAACCCGAGATCGACGAGATCAAGGCCAACCTCGAGTCGTGGAGGCCGGAGATCGAGACCAAGATTGGCGATCTAGGCCTAGCGGTCACCGATCTTCGCCGCCAGGTTGAGCACATCGCCAAGGGAGTGGGAGCCGGCACGCTGGGAAAACCTCCCGCAGTGAGCCCTCCGCCGGCAGGCACATCTCTGCCGGGCACGCGACCAAGCGCACACTCCGGGCCTGCTGGCCTCCGCAACGAGCACACCTCCGGGGTCACGGTGGTGGTGGATTCGGCTCCACCATCACCTGCCCCGGTCACAGGTCAGCTTCAACAGTTATCTCTTGTTCCTTTCGATCCGGGTGCTGGCTCCTCGTACACTACCCATGGGAACCCACCTCCACACTCCGAGTTCCCTAAGTTCGACGGAGAAAATCCTAGTCTTTGGCGCAAGGCTTGCGAGAAATACTTCCGTATTTATTCTGTTGGCACTGAGTATTGGGTCGAGCATGCCACTATGCATTTTATTGGTAACGCAGCTCTGTGGTTTCAGAGTGCAGAAGAGAAGTTAGGCACTATGACTTGGGCTGAGCTTTGCGAAATCATTAGCAAACGCTTTGATCGCGGCCAATACCAGTTATTGTATAGGCAGTCCTTTAAGATTCACCAGACCAGCACAGTTAGTGATTACATTGAGCGTTTTGACACTCTGATGCATCATATGCTAGCGTATAAGCCCGATTTAGACCCTATGTTCTTTACTTCTCGCTTCATAGATGGCTTACAGAAAGAGATTAAAGCTATTGTTCTTATTCAAATGCCCCAAGATTTGGAGACTGCCGTATCGTTGGCTCTTTTGCAGGAAGAAATTGGTGATGAAGCGGAGAACATGGGAAATCCTTCGAGAGCTGGCACTGTCTCACGCGTCAACTTTAAAGCGTCTCATTCTCAAGTTACCCCACTTGTAGCCAGGAACCGTCCGAGTTCGAGTTATACCGAGGAGAAGAAGCATAATGAGAACACCCGAGGGGCTTCTGGTGCTCAGAAATTTGCAGCGCTGAAGAGTTACCGCAGAACAATGGGTCTGTGTTTTAAATGTGGTGAAAAATACAGCCCTCAACACCAATGCGCTGCTACTGTCCAACTCCATCTGGTGGAGGAATTAATGGAAATGTTGGAAGGACCGGACAGCCCAGATTCCTTCACTACGGCTGTGGAAGGTGAACCTGAATCTGACCAAGAACTGGGAGCCTTGTCTCAGCAAGCAGCTGCTGGTACTGAAAATAGCTCATGCTTCAGATTGTTGGGTACAATTCAAGACCAACAAGTCCTTATGCTGATTGACTCTGGCTCTTCTGGCAACTTTATCAGCTCGGAGTTAGCTGCCAAACTGCAAGGGGTGCAAAAGATGAAGAATCTCATCCGTGTGAAGGTGGCTAATGGTGAAATTTTAACCGGGGACTCCTTTGTGCCAGACTGTCAGTGGTCTTGCCAAGATGCTGTTTTCTCAACAGACATGAAAGTAATTCCCTTGCAATGCTACGATGTAATTCTTGGAATTGAATGGCTGCAATCCCATAGCCCAATGGAAGTGGACTGGGCTAGTAAATGGATCGTGGTTAAGCAGCAGGATAGCAAGCATAAACTAGTGGGAGTGCAGGCTGACACATCTTCTTGCAAGCCAATTTCTCTCTCTGAACTTCAGTTGGCTGAGAAGAATGGTTCCTTTCTGTTCTTGATACAAGTATGTGCTGTGGAAAACCAAAATTCCAGTGTTGTACCGAAAGTAATTGTGGAACTGGTGCAAGATAATGCAGTACTTTTTGAAGAACCTAAAGGCCTTCCCCCAAAAAGGCTTTATGATCACAAGATACCATTGCTACCCGGAGCAACTCCTGCTAAACTGCGACCGTATAGATACAACCCTATGCAGAAAAACGAAATTGAGAAACAAGTTCAAGAACTACTCCAACAAGGTGTCATTCAGCTCAGTGCTAGCCCTTTTGCGGCTCCTGCACTACTGGTCAAGAAGAAAGATCTCTCCTGGAGGCTTTGCCAGGATTTCAGGGTCCTCAATGCCATGACAGTTAAAAACAAATACCCTCTGCCCATCATCGATGAATTGCTAGATGAACTGTCAGGCGCCAAGTGGTTCACTACTCTTGACCTCCGAGCTGGCTATCATCAAATAAGGGTGGCTGAAGAAGATGTCCATAAAACGGCATTTCAAACACATCACGGGCATTTTGAATACAAAGTAATGCCCTATGGCTTGACGAATGCACCGGCAACGTTCCAAGGGGTCATGAATGCTGTTCTAGCTCCTGGATTAAGGAAGTTCATCTTAGTATTCATTGACGATATCCTGATTTATAGCAAGAGTCTGACAGAGCACGTCCAACATCTTAAGATTGTGTTTGATCTGTTGAACAAACATCAATTGAAGGTGAAGAAATCCAAATGCTGCTTTGCACAGCAGTGGCTTTGCTATTTAGGCCATGTTATCAGTGCTCATGGAGTGGCCACTGATCCAGCCAAGATTGCTCCTATCCTACAGTGGCAAGCTCCTAAAAATGCGAAAGAATTGCGGCGTCTTCTAGGAATGGCTGGGTATTATAGGAAATTCATCGAGGGGTATGGTATCATCAGTAAGTCCTTGACCGACCTGCTCAGAAAAGGAGTGCAGTTCATCTGGACAAGTGAAACAGAGGCTTCTTTTCAAGCTCTCAAAAAGGCGCTGGCTTCTGCCCCAGTTCTAGCATTACCCAATTTTTCCAAGAAATTTGTTGTGGAAACTGATGCCAGCGATAAGGGTATTGGAGCCGTGTTACTTCAAGATGAGCACCCTCTGGCGTTTTTGAGCAGAGCACTCGGACCTAAACAGCAGGCTCTGTCCACTTATGAGAAAGAATGCCTTGCCATCCTTCTAGCCGTGGAGAAGTGGAGACCCTACTTGCAGCACGCCGAGTTCGACATCCGGACTGATCAACGTAGTCTGGTAAATTTAACAGATCAGAGACTCACTACCCCTTGGCAGCACAAGGCCCTTACAAAGCTGCTGGGTCTTCAGTTTAAGATATCTTACAAGAAAGGCAGAGAAAACAAGGTCGCCGACGCTTTGTCTCGGCACCCCTCCTTGCCGGCTGAGGCTATGATGGCAATTACGCAGTGCAAACCGGTGTGGATAGAAGAAGTAGCTCAAGGATATCGAAACGATCCACATGCAATGAAGCTTCTCGAAAAACTAGCTGTCAACTCTGAAGCAGATCATTACACCTTCAGAGATGGTATCATTCGGTACAAAAGTAGAGTGTGGATTGGCCATAACGCTAAAATGCAGACCAAAATTGCTCAGGCATTGCATGATGGGGCGATGGGTGGACATTCTGGGTTTCATGTTACTTACCACCGCATCAAACGATTGTTTGCTTGGTCGGGGCAAAAGCAATTTATCAAAAACTGGGTGCAGGGCTGTTCTGTCTGCCAACAAGCTAAAGCAGAACGTGTGCCTTACCCAGGCTTGCTCCAACCACTAAAGGTGCCAAAGGGGGCTTGGGAGGTTGTCACAATGGATTTTGTGGATGGCCTTCCGAAATCAGCTGGATTTAATTGCATTATGGTGCTGGTCGACAAATTCTCTAGGTATGCTCATTTTGTGCCTCTTGCTCACCCTTACTCGGCTCTGTCCGTGGCAACCGCATACATGAAGGACGTGTTCAAGCTGCACAGCCTGCCCCAGGCAATTGTTTCTGATAGGGACCCTGTCTTCACTAGTAAGCTGTGGCAGGAGCTCTTCCGATTATCTGATACCCAATTATGCATGAGTACAGCACGACACCCACAAACCGATGGGCAAACGGAGCGAGTTAACCAGTGCATGGAAGGTTACCTCCGATGTTTTGTTCACTCCTGCCAAACTAAGTGGGCTCAGTGGCTTCATATGGCTGAATTTTGGTATAACACGAGCTACCACTCCACTTTGAAGAAGAGCCCCTTCGAGGTACTTTATGGCCATTCTCCACGGTAGTTTGGCATTGACAAAGAATCATGTGCTATACTGCAGCTGGAGGAATGGTTGCAAGAAAGGGAAACAGTGACCAAACTGCTTAAGCTACACCTGGAACGTGCTCAACAACGCATGAAGTCTCAAGAGGACAGGAACCGCTCTGAACGAGAATTTGCTGTTGGGGATCAGGTGTTCTTGAAGCTCCAGCCCTACCTTCAATCTTCGGTGGCTCACCGCACGAACCACAAACTGGCATTTAAATTTTATGGGCCTTTTGAAGTAGAGCAGCGTGTCGGTAAAGTTGCTTATAAACTGAAGCTGCCTCCTTCTAGCATGATACACCCCGTGATTCATGTTTCTCAACTCAAGAAGTTCGTGCCACGTGATCAAGTCATCACAGACTCACTGCCAGATGATCCACCACTCATCCAAGTGCCGGAGAAGGTCCTTGCTCGACGCTGGCGAGCCCTGGGTGCCTCATCCATCCGTGAAGTTCTCGTTCGCTGGTCAGGTATGCCTGACGTACTTGCTACCTGGGAGAACTTGCAGGACCTGAAGACAAGATTTCTGGAGGCACCTGCTTGGGGACAAGCAGGTTCCGAAGAAGCGGGGGATGTTACGGACCTGCCCTCTCCTACTGTCAAGACGGCGACCCCACCTGTCATCCAGCTGCAGCGGGACAAGTCCACCAGGGAGAGAAGGCCTACCGCTCGATACACTGGACCTGAATGGACGGCGAGATGAAGCTGCTGCTGTCTAGCGGAGGCGTGTTCGTTATTTAGGCCTGTGTGCCCAGCTTTCCTTTCTTGCTTTTGAAGCCACGACTGAAACGAACTCTGATCCCGATCCCCTTTCTCTCTGTTCCTCAATCTCCTGCTTCTAATTCCTCCCTCCTGCTGTGAGAGAATTGATGTATCGCTACTGAACCTTGCTACTAGCGTGTGTTATGGTGTTGAACTAGTTCTGGGTCCATAACAGATAAGGTATGCCTTCTGTCGTCATCGATGGACATCGGTGCAGTTCGAGGAAAAGAAACGATAATGTGCGATTGTCCCCTGCTCCTGGATACTCTTGGGCATTGGGCATGATCGGTGATGCAATTGGGATATGCACTCGCGAACGCAACTGACCTCTAGTTTACACAAAAGATTGAACCAAGGCACGATCCGGCAACTTCTCAGTTCTAAAATTCCGGAAACCCTCATGAAGTCGTGCTCGTGCGGAGCGGCACACAACCGCGGGCGCCAGCCGACATGACGAGGCTGCAACTGGCAAGGCCACGGGGGCGAGTAAGGATATGTCGCCGAAGAAGAACAAAAGTAAATGAAAGGTATTTGATTTTTGAACTGAAATTGCACTTTGAATTCTGAAACCAATCATGTTGTCAATTGAAATAAGCTCCAGTAGTACGTCTATGATTAACTGATTATTTTTCTCTTGGATCTCTTGATTTTGTTGTACAACAAGTACATTAGATTGTACCTATTGACAAAAAGTGATATTTATTTAGCGGAGTCTTGCATGTTATTTTTTATTGGCTCCGCCGCACCTCAAATTTATTTCTCCCTCCCCCCAACAGATTTTTTCGATAAAGAGTTTTTTTTTAAGATTTTAATCATTACACCCGACCTCTGCATAAATATGATGCACACAGTCGGCCTCCCTCGTTTAATACATATTAGGGCACGTTTAATTTATACTATCACACTTACCCCACCTTCGTATCTTTAACTGCTCCTCACCGGATCAACCGGAGCACAACGTCTGCTTGCTCTTTCATGGCAGCCCAAAGCATATGACGTGCAAGATACCGGGCTTATTGTTCAGCTCCCAATTATTCTGTCTCCTAGTACTACTCCCTCTGTCCGGAAAATGATGTCATCAAAATGGATGTATCTAAATGGATGTTTCTATCACTAAAATATACTCCCTCTCTTCGTAAAAAAATGTCTCAACTTTGTCTAAATTTGCATGTATGTACATAATTTTTTTTACATCTTTTTAAAACGGAGGGAGTAGCTGATAAATATCGTTGATTGTCTTACTGTAATTTTCGACAGAAATTTATAAACACGAGCAATTGTGTTGTGTTGGCACTTGGCAGGGCCCGACGTTGCGTACAAATAAACAAACTCAAGGTCGGTCGTCAACACTGAAACTTTCGGCCACTCACTGTCACAGGGCATCGACCGCCCTCTCGCAGTCTCGCTCTCCGGCGGCACGGCCATGAGCGGCGGCGGCAGCCTGAGCGGGCCGGACTCCCGCGTGGAGACCATCTCCCGCCTCGCCCAGTGGCGCATCGACACCTTCGGCCCCTGCTCCTACCGCCGCTCCGACCCTTTCAAGCTCGGCATCTGGAACTGGTAATCAAACCCTTACCACAACACTCCCAAACTCGACCCCCAATCCCCAATCCTTCCTTCTACGCCCCGATTCCAACAGCAATACTATGTGAAATTCCTTCGCGCGATTTGATGAGACTGGCCGCTGGCTGATGTGACGAATCTCCCCCGAAACAGGTACCTGTCGGTGGAGAAGAGCAGGTCGGTGTACGTGCGGCTCTTCCCGGAGCCCGGCCGGCTGGCCAAGGAGCAGCCGCCGTTCGCCCGTTTCCTGCTCCGCGTCTCCTGGGCCGGCCCGCCCCGTCGCTCCACTGCCTCCCCAGGTTTGTTACATCTTCTGCTTGGCCTGACTGCTCTGCTACGCAGCCATATGTACACTTGGTGAAGGCTAAGTCTTTGCGCATTTGCTGCTAGTTGTTTGTGTGGTTGCATAGGAAATAAGAAAGATAGTCAGTCATTAGTCTAGTAAGTAAATTCTCGGTGCTTGCGCTGTGTTCATACTCAAACTAGTCCCATCCTGGTGAGACCAAAATGTATCTTGACCTAAAGCAAAACCTCATGGTCAAAGGGGATGCAAGTTGATGTGGCTAAGCATGAGGATTCATGGGGTGTTTGCCGATGATTCAAAGCCAAACAAAAAAAAATGCCGGAAAGCTGCAATCTCTGGAAAGCCAAACACAAATGGCCATGGGAAGACATCACCATGTACTTCGTCACTGGCCTACCTCGCACCGCTCGAGGAAAGGATGCTCTTTGGCTTATGGTGGATCATCTCAGCAGGACAACACACTTCATTCCAATTCGTACCACGAACTCAGCTAGTCAATTAGCTCAAATCTACAGACGCGATATCGTTCGTCTCCATTGTGTGTCAGAAACAATCATCTCTGATCGTGGTGTGAAGTTCACCTCTAGGGTTCTGGGAGAGTGGTCAAAACCCTATACCTTTCCGGGAAAAGAAGGGCAATGACATGTACATTAAATCAAGTGGCCTGTTCAAATTTTTTTTTTTTGAATCAAGTGGGCAAGCAAATGGAAGCATCGTATCCATCCGTTTCTAATGAAGGGTACAAAATTTGAATCTTTTAGTGACATACTCCCTCCGTATCAAAATATATGACTTTCTACCTACTTTCCACACACATGTATTTAGACATTGTTTAGTGCAAGGTTCATGTGAATCTTGCACTAAAACATGTCTAGATACATGTGTGCAGAAAGTAGGTAGAAAGTATTATATTTTTATACGGAGGGAGTACATGATATTTATTTTCCTATCTAGGAGAGTAAAATGAAAGTCCACTTTCTCCATGATAACTAGAAGATATTAAACGAAGCGAATGAATTAGAAATGATATTGCAACTCCTAAGCCCGCCCAAATTCCTAATTTCACTGAATGGTAAGTTGAATTGTCCTCATCTTAATCAGTTGCTAATTACGGGTAGTGAATCTTGAAAGCCTTTGATGGGATACATAGTTTGTATGTTTGTCTACAGAAAAGTTCGGGACCATTCCAAGAGATTTAAATAGGTGAAACAGGCTCCGGCGAAGAGACCAGGGAGAAAATGAAAATACTACTGAAGAGCAAGGGAAGAAGAAACTATGCATGATTGAAGTTAAAATTTAATCTTTTTAATATCCTAGATGAAAAATACGATTCATTGGGTCGTCAAGGTTATTTACATGGCCCACTACCTCTCGGATAACTATGATGACAATAAGTTTTACTTAGCTAAGTGGGGTTTTTTGATTGTTCATAGTTTGAATCTTTACGGCTTTCTATATGCGTGTCTGTTATCCATTTCTTGTTTTATTCCTTGGTCATATTGCTGCTTTAATTGCTACATATACTTTTGCTGATATGGTGGTACTTTCGAGCAGCACAAATTTGAATTTGGTATCCTTTGTTATAGTTATCGAACAGCTTCTCCGAAGCAGCGATGATTTTGTGTGGCAAGTTGATGTGATGTCCCACGGGCGTTTTACGATTGATGTTGAGTTCCTGGACCTGAGGATAGGCACGAACAATGCAAGTATCCTCTCTCCTTTTGCCTCCTATCAGCAGCAAGCAAATGATTCCTGGTTAAATTTTATAGGATACAAGTCCTGCCTGTTTATAGAACATCCTGGTGTTGATAATAGTATTGTAATGCGACCTAGTTAATGTGCTGACAGGCAAATGAATCATCTTCGTCGATCTGGCCGCATGAAGGAATGGTGCAGAATGTCGCTAGCAAGAGCACCCTGGGATGCCTCTCCCGCATGCTGACGGAGTCCATCCACGTGGACGTGACAATAAACACGACGGATGGCGTCCTGAAGGCGCACAAAGCGGTGCTGGCGGCGTGCTCCCCCGTGTTCGAGAGCATGTTCATGCACGACCTCAAGGAGAAGGAGTCATCGACGATCGACATCGACGACATGTGCACGGACTCCTGCTCGGCCCTCCTGGGCTTCGTCTATGGGACGATCATGCAGGAGCAGTTCTGGAAGCACCGGCTGTCGCTGCTGGCGGCGGCGAACAAGTACGGCATCGATGAGATCAAGGCGTGCTGCGAGGAGAGCCTGCTGGAGGACATAAACTCGGGCAACGTGCTGGAGCGGCTCCACGTGGCGTGGCTGTACCAGCTGGAGAAGCTGAAGAAGGGGTGCCTGACGTACCTGTTTGTGTTCGGGAAGATCTACGACGTGCGGGACGAGATCAACGAGTTTTTCCACCACGCGGACCGCGAGCTGACGCTGGAGATGTTCCAGGAGGTGCTCAGCGTGTGGAAGCCCATCTGAGGGTTCCGAGCCAGAGGCTTCTGTTTGGTGGTTCTGAAGCTTCTTTAGCTGCCGCTGTATGTAATGTATAATACTAGTACTGTACAAGAAGATGTTGTGGTGTGGGCTGGTTTTGTGAATAGCGTGTAAAAGATTGTGGGAGATTGCAGGAACAATACTTTGCTTGTCCAGCATGGAGTCCCGAATCCTGATATGTGTATTGTAGATATGATTATGGAGTCAATTTGGCATGCTCGGACTCGGCTGCTCAGGAATCGGTCTACGTAGATGTAATTATATGAGGTTTGTTGGCTAGAGGTGCTCCTAGTTGACTTGGCAAGGTGAGCAATTGGATGGGTTTTGCCGCCCCCATTTATACTACTGGACAAAACTTGACTTTCTAACATGCTTTGAGGTGTTCTTCCAGAACAACAGCTGTTACAACCTGCTTGCAGGAGTCAAGTCTGTTACAACCATCTGGTCTCGCGAGAAGAACAGGTAGAGTCGGCCGTTCTAGATAGATAAGACAGATCGATGGGACTGGGTAGGAACATGTGAGAACAGCCACCGTTTCCCCTTGAAAACTGAGTCTTTCTCGAAGAGATCGTGGGAAGGTTACCATGTCAAACTGAACAATCTGCAAGATGCGAGACGTGTTAGTACATAACCACGACGTGTTGCTTAGTACGGCGACGACGACTGTCTGTTGCCTTCAAAATGATCCTACAGCACATCGTCCAGCACCACGTTCATCTAATCCTCAGCGCATTAATCAATTGGATTAGCGTTTATAATCGAGTAGTACTCGTATTACAGAAAGCAGTTAGGAACCAACCACCACCTGTTGGGAGTAGGAATACTTAGTCGTGTCGTCCTCCCTGCGAGAAGATAAGAGCTGCACACCCGGCAGGTTGGAAGCTGCCACCGTCGACAAGCGACGCCATGGCCGCCGCACTCCGCCTGCCCGCCTTCGCACTCCTCCTCCTCCTCTCCGTCGCCACGGGCGCCGCGGCCGCCGGGCGGGAAGGCGACGAGTGCTCCGCAACCGACGCCTGCGGCTCGGGGCTGCACTGCGCCGCCTGCGGCGACGGCGGGGCCAGCATCTGCGCGCGCGCGACCCCCGTCGACCCCCTCACGCACGTACGTAAGCTGTTCCCTCGCAATAGCGGTTTTGATTCAGAGTGGTGCTTCTTTATTTATTCAAAGATTGGTACTGACGCTCCTCCATCTCGCCGGCGGCGCAGGGCACCGGCCTCCCGTTCAACAACTACTCCTGGCTAACCACGCACAACTCCTTCGCCATCACCGGCGCCGTCTCCCCCATCATCACCAACCAGGAGGACACCGTCACCGCGCAGCTCAAGGTTTGTTTCTTACACCAACCCGCCGGCGCCGCCCTAGCTAGTACTCGCTTGTGGCCAGCTCAAGGTTTCTCCGTCCGCCTCAAGACCACGGAGCGGCGAGGCGAACCCCCGCCGATCCCATGTCAGCCGGTGTCTCTGGAATTTCCATGTGCCCACCACCTACCTACAGCCATTTCCTATCTCGTTTGCTCGGTTGATGCCTACTAAAATCACAAGTAATTACCGGCACATTACTAACTCGGTGCAGATTAGATGTTGCTCTTTCTTTGGAATTCCCATACCTGTGCCCAAATGCCCCACGGATTACATACGGTGATCTAACTAATACTGAATTCAGAATTGAAGCTTGCAGTTTTTTACGCAAGATTTAATTATGAATCTTGTTAAGCTTACTGAACCATTTCTCTAATGGTGATGGGAAATGTGCCTTCCTAGTTAAGCTTCCACCTGCCCATTTGACCAGACAAAGTAGGGCCTCTTTAATCCAAAAGCCTGAGCTCGCACAAAGTTTCACTGTCCTACCGCCTACCTTTTTTTCTTTCCGACGAATATATAGAGAAATCCACAAAAGCTGGATGCCCAATACACAAAGAAATGCTTTTTTTTTTACACTTCACACATGCTCTACTACTCCACTATTTCCTGTCCTCTTTCCGATGCTTTTGTTTGAATTCAATCCAGGGTATCTATATCTTTTCTTATTTCTTAAAGGATCAGCTCTCTGCCCTTGCCCAAAGGCTTGTATCATAGTAGACGATGGAAGTCCAAGACAAATACACATTAACAGTTTCAGTAGACATGCATAAAATTGAACTTTTTACAGTAACTTTATCTAAATAGATGGAAAGAAGGCATGCGGATACTAAGTATAATACTAGTTTATTTGTCTTTGCGTATCACCATATTTAGTGCTGCTCCATCACACTATGTATTATGATATGTATGAAACTATGAATATTACCCATGTTACTAGATTTGTTTAAATACATAAGCACAAATGCCGACGACCTTAGTATGTCGGTACAGCTAATGACACCACCTGAAATCTGAAGATGTGCCATACTTGCCTTTGGTTGGTCTACTTTCCAGGTCACAGAGATTCTTGTAAGTATGGGCACTGGCCTTGGCACTCATATTCAGTAAATTCATGGTGGCTGCCTAGGCTTATTGGCTTAACAAAGATGCTCAAAACATAATCTTCAGAACTACCTTCCCTATAATTTCCGTTGTCAATAAAAAAAAGGGTCTTTTCATAAAGCACGATATCTTCAGAGAAAAAGATAAATTGAAAATAGTAAAGTAATTATCTTTTGCTTCCCCCCCCCCCTCCGAACTACGCTGGTGTTTCCCCGTTTAGCCATGTAATGGCTTGATGCGACTTGTACATGTTGCATTCATTGATTGGCTTTTGCCTATAGAGCCGGCTCATGAAGCAGGATGGTGTTCAATGTCCTTTAAAAACAAAAGGATTCTCAGAATTGATGATTGCCAAACAGGGCTTGTTGTTATCATGTCTAGTTCAGGTATTATGCTGCGAAGGTGTTGATTGCTTTGGTCTTAAGGAAAGGAATGGACCACATTCACTTAGTTTATCTTGCCCATCATATCATTTTTTTCGTTCTTTGAAAAGAGCGTTCTGAAAGTAGAAACTTCCTTACATGTTGGTGTTTGAGACTTTGGAACAGGCCTTGTTTTTGGTAGTTATTTATAGACACGCTTCACAAGTAGGCTAACATTATGTTGAAGTAATGAAACAAGCCAATGTTCGTTGCAGTATTCTGCTTGCCCTATATCTAGTAGAAACTTCCTGACTTAATTTTAAAATGAAATAAGCTAAAGAAACAAAAGAAGAAGCCAACCGACACAATTTACTAGGCTGCTACTATTTTTCCTATTGTTACGTGGACATTTTTAATTGTCTACTGTAAAATGCCATTTGCCTTAAACTAGATTCTACTGGGGTAATTGCTGATTATACAAATACACTGTCTAGTTTTTAGTTGCCAGTTTTTTTTCCTGTACACCAGCAAGCTGTATCTTGTGGTGGTTCCTTCATACTCCGAATTGTGGACTGTCAGTTTCTATTTGAAATATTGACCATGGGAATCTCTACCTGATTATGTGCAGAATGGTATTAGGGGCTTGATGCTTGACACTTACGATTTCAACAATGATGTCTGGCTATGCCACTCATTTGGTGGGAAATGTTACAATTTTACAGCATTTGTAAGATGATCTCATTGTCAGTTGAACACTTTCCTCTCTGTCTCAAAGAGCATCTTGTTATTGTATATCTAATCTTGAGTTGGTTCTGTTCAGCAACCCGCATCAATGTCTTCAAAGAAATCCAGACGTTCCTTGAAGCGAACCCTTCAGAAGTAATTACAGTTTTTCTAGAAGACTACACTGTTGCAGGTTCCCTGCCAAAAGTATTCAATGCTTCTGGCCTCATGAAGTATTGGTTCCCAGTGGCAAAGATGCCAAAGAGCGGTGGCAACTGGCCTTTGCTCAAGGACATGATCAGCCAGAATGAGCGTCTGCTAGTCTTCACATCAAAGAAAGCAAAAGAAGCAACCGAAGGGATTCCATTCGAGTGGAACTATGTCGTAGAAAGCCAATGTAAGATTCCAACACACACAAAGAAACATCAGACTGAAGTTTGATTTACTCTTTATGACTTCCTTTATTGATATAGTTTTGTTTTATCTGTGTAGATGGAAATGGGCATGGTAGAGGGTACATGCCCTAATCGTCAGAGTCCTGCCATGGATTCCAAGAGCCAGTCGCTTGTTCTGATGAACTTCTTCACGACAGACCCGAGTCAAACGGTGTTTGCGGGAACAATTCGGCACCGCTTGTTAGCATGCTAAAAACCTGCCACGATCTCTCAGGCAATCGGTGGCCCAACTACATCGCTGTTGATTTCTACATGGTAAATCAACATGCGAACTGTTTCACTGGTTCATCTAGATGAAGTTTATTTAGTCAATCAGATCGGATCCTTATTATTTGAATCGTGCAGAGGAGTGACGGTGGAGGAGCTCCGCTGGCTACTGATGTGGCTAATGGTCATCTAGTATGTGGCTGCGACAACATTGCTTACTGCAAGGTAAGGAACACATTTGTATTTTTATTTGCCTATGGTACTGCATTGATTAGAAATGAGTAATGAAAATACCGAAGGCACGAAGAACAAAAACTCAGTGATGTAGATTACTGTAGCCTATACCACATTCCATGCTATATCCAAGACAGTTAAGCTTGCAACTAATGACGGGGTGGACATTGCTATAGAAACAACTAGTGACAGTTAAGTAATGTTGTGTTTTTTGCAACTGCATGCTGATGTTGTGACCTCTGATTTGCAGGCAAATTCAACATTCGGAACCTGTGTGATACCTCCACCCCCACCGCCGTCCCCACCTAGGGCATCACCCAAGGGTAGAAGCCCGGGTGGTGATTCCAGTGCGGCGATGGCCCGGTTTCCGCATTCAAATGGAGCTGCCTCTTCGGACTGACATCCTGGCTCTGCTCTTTCTTTCTTAAGGGCGCTCCGCTTCAGTTAGTAGGGTGTGCCCTTGTGCTGCTGCCACTCTGAGCACAATTTTTCACTTCTGTTCTTGCACCAGTTTTATTAGTTGGTACCTTTGATCATGAGATTCCCTGCACTGTAAATCATCCCTTAGCTTACCGAGATACGGAGTTGGACAGGTGAAATCGTCTGGGGCGATGGACTGATGAGTTGTAAATCAAAAATTTCATTTTTGTTAACAAGGGCAGATTTTGCATTGGAGTTCTGATATATTTCCACATGGCCGGTTCTTCTATGTTTTCCCTTGGAAAGTAAATTGCTTCCACTTTGCGGTTGATGTGCCATGCCACGTAATCAGCCTAGCTGGAAGAATTAATTGGAAAAAATAACTTAGCCAGGAGAATTATACTAATTCCAAAATCAACACAGGTAAATGGGGAGACCTCAAGGAGCTCTCTCCTTCGTTTGGCATTGCTGGCCGTCGGATGGAGCAGTTACCCCGCGATCTGGAGCGTCCGTTTGCGGTAGCAGCTCACTTTTTTCCTCCGCCGTCGTGGTGTGTGTTTCTTGTCCCTGCCTTACATTTTTACTGGGTACATGTCTCACTGACGCTGGGTCCAGATATTGCCGGTCCCGCTTGGCAGAGGCAGAGCGTGTGTGGTCGTCGGTGACCGTTTGCTCGCGCGTCGTCTGTGGGGCTGGCGTCGGTCCCGCTCTGCAGCGCCTCAGGAGGGTGTGTTTCTCGGTTCGTTTCGCAATGCCCGTCGTCTCTTCGCGTCGCGAAAGGGCACAGGCGCGCAGCTACTGCTCGCGGTGAAAACCTAATACCCAATCCCCATCCTCTCCCGTGTACCAATCCCCTCCCTCCTCTACCTCTTGCCGTGCCGCCATCGCCCGCGCCGCCTCGCCACGCCCTCGCTAAGCAGCGCCGGAAGGGAGCGCACGGGAGCCGCCCCGTGCCTCGCATCGGAGCCGCCGCCTTCCGCACGCAGTCTCCTCCCATTCCCGCTCTTTCTCCTCCCCGTCCTTGGCTCGGCGCCGCCGCTCCCCTGCGGCTTCTCCTCCCCCACCACGCCACCGCCCATCGTCGTCCTCGCCCCTCGGCTGCGCAGTGCTAGATAGTCCGACAGGGATGCAGAGAGATGGAGGAGGAGGCGGTCGTCCTCGCCTCTCGACATCACGCCGCCGTCATCCTCGCCAGGATGCAGAGCGCTCGCGCCGGTGCTCCGCCTGTCTCCGTCGCTACAGAGACGAGGACGACATGCCGAGGTACGCCGCCGACGATTTACCGGCTGTCAGCCCCATCTTTACCCCCAGCGCCTTCTCTACCCTCACCACACCACCCCGGTCGTCGTCCTATCCACTCGACGGCACAGGTCTGGAAAGATCGTGGAGGATGCATATGAAGGAGGAGGAGGTCGTCCTCGCCTATGGACGCACAGGAAGCGGGACGAACGAGGAGGCCCAACCTCAACCTCAGCGAGCACGAGGCGCCGCCAAAACGTACCAGAGGGCGACGACTAGGTGAGCCTCCTCTCCTGCATCCTCTTCTCATCTCTTCTTTGACTATATTTTGGATCTAATCCCCACAGATTCTCATCTCTTTTTGTTTAGATGCTGATGAGGTGGCCCAGGCTTCAAGACGTCGCCATCATTGAGCAAAGACGCCCTCAAACGAGGGTCACGCCTTGGTGAGCCTCCTCTGCTGTTCTCTTCTTTGATTTTTGTTTGATCTGATCCCCACATATCATGTCTCTGTTTGTTCAGATCTATTTTATCTTTTCCTGTAAGGTGTTTGGCAATACTCCAACGATGTTGCAGGATAGCATTGATCCATGTAATATTGTGCAATGTTTTCTTTATTCTGTAATTTATATTCAACGGGCGATATCAGATCTGCTGGCACTAGGTTCAGAAATTTGGTTACAGATTGTGTGATGTGCACATCTGGATTTGCTCTCCATTTGCATGTTCTGAAATATGAGATGTCTTCGTGTGATGTACATGTTAGCTTAGATAGTTAGATATGAACCACAGTAGAAGTGTTTGTCATGGTAGACTGCCATAGACTAAACGAATGCATGCTTAGATGTTATCATGTTGATCATGTCCACTTTATTGTTCAGTGCGTGAAATTCCAACAAGAGCAGACATTCCTAGCTATGATGCACCACGACTTGAAGCGCAGCTGCACACTCCACAAACCATCGACTATGAAGGCGTGTAATGCAGATGCACATTCCTACATGCCATGGACTGGAAGGTTTGGCTCATGTAGTTTCTTTTCAGATATAGATATTTGAGTTCTACACTAATTATTCATACTGTGATGTTATTCATTTGCACGGATCTGCTTACCTTCTTTTCCCTTTAACTTTCTTAACTTTTTCTTTACTCTACAAAAATAGGGGACTTGGCATCATGAACTGAGCAACTACAATGGCTGCTATACTCCATCCCCTCCAATATAAGCCTCCGAAAGTAAGCAACCCATATGCTCTTTTATGTGTGCTAGCGTGAATTCTATACAGCAGGAGGCACAAAGTGACTTTAGTGATACAAAAATTTGATGGCAGTTCAACAAATTGTTTGAGCTTGGTGAACGACAGAAAATAGACAGTACAATCTTTTTTGGAGAAAGGGATCATTTTGTTCAACTTCACTAAGTACATCTGGTATTTGAATTCTGAATAGTTACATATTTCCATATCTAATTCACATACAAGCTCATCATAGGATGAATGTTATTAAGATTGGTGTAATGCAGGTTATCAAACCTATTTATGTTCTACGTTTGGTTTCACGTGAATTACAAAACATTAAATATTACATCACACAAGAGGCTATGTTGTAACTTAAATTTTATAATGATTATGTGATCTGTTCGATGTTAATTATTGTTTCTTGAATTTTTTGTTCTCAAAAGTTGTCGTCACAACAATGTTTTGTGTAGGTGGATATGTAAGGATATTTGGTGCAATAGTTATTTAATCTAGATTTTTTTGAGCGAGTTATTGTGTCCTGATTCATGCTCATATCTAGCGTTCTTTTACTTTGTGAATTTAGATACTGAGCTGTTACTACCAGGAATTCAGCTAGGGCATGCAGGAAAGAAAAGTTTGTGCAAATAATTGTGCGCCTTTTGGTGCAGCGATCTGCAAGCTAGGCACTAAACCACATTGTTTGTATGTTGCTTTTCTAAATTGAGAAGAGCATACATTTTGAGATATGTCTTTGTACCATTTCTTAATGATTTGGCTTGCCTTTTGTTCTCCCCTGGGTTCCTATAATATAGAAATTAGTTTGTTTTTATTAAGATAATTTAGCTGGCTTGAAAGTGTGTGAGATGCACACTGTTTATATTACAGAAATTAGGTTGGTCCTGATTCAGATGATTTCTGTTTTCGGTGTACGCCTAGACTATGGTTTATGGTGGGGGGGGGTAGGCCCTTCAGAGTGCAAATTGTGGCTGATTAGTTCCTTTGTACAAGTTGTTCAATGGAAATTCAACCAGGTTGCAGGGCAAGATTAGTCGATTCGAGTTTATTATGCAAATTAGCTGTTGTTAGTTGAGCATTACATGTTTATGTGTACCAACTCAGTGATGACTGGTTTACATCAAACCCCATAGAAACCAATATCCAGGCTGCTCATCGTTTAGATGCGCATTGTTTCTAATTGTCTTGCAGGAGTACCATCTCCAAGCGTGTTATTTAGTCTATTTACTGCTGGTCTGCTACCCGGAACTATCATCCTACTGCCGGCTACTACATGTAGGGGAACTTCATGCGTACAAATCAATGTCCTTTTTCTAGATCTTACTTTAGCCTTCATGTGTTATTTTTGCCTTTTCATTGTTTTGAGCTCTCTGATATCTTCGTAGTTATCCTTTTTTCTTGCTTGTGTCCTGTCCTATCCAGGTGCTCATCGCCTCTATTTTTATTTGTCTATATTTTTTGCCTCAAGAGATAATGTTGACTAATTGACATTTGCAGGTATGAAGCCATTCTCTATTGTGATTTAGCTTAATCTTCTCCATCGGATATCTCTCCTTCCACAGCAACGGATTGTAGGAGGTGGCATGATGCAGTGAGAGGTACAAATTATATTCTGTCTTTGGTGGTGGTTTCAGCTTCTATTGTTTTCTGAAGATTGGTGCTGCTGCTTGAGTTGTCATATGTTTTCTTGCTGGTAAATTCAAGACCTGAAGGACAAATGCGTGCTTTATGTATTGATGATACAAATGTGGGGCTGAGCAATTTCTGCTTTACATATTAATAGATAGATGTGGGCCTGGCCTATTTGTGTTTGACGTAGTAACAGAGTTGTTCTTTGCTTTTGTTGCAGGTCGTCGCATGGTTGGTGATTGCTGCCTGAAGTTTGTTCCTGCTGCTTGATTTGTAATCTGTTTTCTTACTGGTAAGTTTAAGGCCTGAAGGACAGATGGGTGTTTTACATATTGAGCAATTACTGTTTTGCATATTAGTAGATGTGGGGTTCAGCTATGTGGGCTTTACGTATTAATGTATATGGGGCTAAGCTATGTGTGCTTTACCTATCAATAGATGTGGGCTTGATCTATCTATGCGTGTTTCCTTATACTACTTGCCTCTTTTGTTTAGTAGTTGGTACTTAGTTAGTCAACCGTCTGGCTCTACCGAGATAACACAAAATGTTGGCAGCGAGGTTAGCTAACCTTTAAATTTGAGATAGCAATGAACTACTGCAGTGTTGCTTTCTGTACTGATACAGATTATACTCATGTTGATATTGTCCTGAACAAATTCATTCAGGAGATACCAAGTGGGATACCTTTTGTTTCTCCTTGGAAAAGCCCTGGACTCCTCAAGCAGTCAGTGCGCTACATTTTCGCAGGAACAAGAGTATGTTTCTCAATACCTTTACACGATTGTCTTGGTTTGTTTTTCAACGCTGCCTCCTCACTTGACTTACATGGACATGTGGTTTCTTCTTATTAGGAAAATTTTGGAGGCCGGTGCCACGCCCCAGACCAGCCCTTGCTGTCTTTAATCGTGAAAAATGCAAGTTAGTCATCAGCTTGCAACATTCTCGCAAAAAAAATGGTGCTCTGCCCATCCTTCCTCTGTTAGATGGTCCGTCTTCAGAAAACATATCTGCTGCTGTTATTGAGCTCTCTGATGAAGTTGCCTATGTTAGACCAAATCATGTCGATATAAGCTTGCTTCTGTTCATTTATGTTGATCTTGTGAAAACAAATTTGTCTTACAACGCTTTGATCTTAGTACCTCCACACTTTGTTTCTAACCTTTTGCGTATTGCTATATTTAGCCCAAGGGTGCCTTCACTTCTCTTGCAACACCGCCTTCAGTCAACAAGACAACTACTCTAAGGTTCTAATAGCAACCTTCATTATGGTTTATCAATCTGCCTTACATACAAAAAAAATTGCAAAAGGATATTTGAACTCACTTGAGTCTTTGCTATGGTCTTTTTGCAGGACAAGGACTGTCTTGCTTGATTCCAAAGTACGTAAGCCTATGTTCCAAGATGATGAAGACAAAGGGAAAGCAACTGACCTGGGAGACGAAATGTTAGAGAAAGCTACAGATTTGCTGAAACCTATGAGGTACTATACTGTTCCTGATAGATTGGTCATTCCTGTGGTATGCATGAACTGAGCATGACTACTGGCTCTTTACTTCTGCATTTTTTTATTGTCTAAACTCATGTGTCCAAACTCACATATCTATTTTCTGTTGTTTGCTCCATCTATTTGCTTACAGACTATTTTTCATGCTGTCAAAGATGCCGTGGTTCATTCGGAATCAACCAGCGGTTCAACCAGCGGTCCTACGCCTTTGCCAGCTGATAAAAAGTGGGTAGTTTTTCAAGTTACACACTATTATACAAAGAAACTCATCGTTAATCCTTTTTAGTTTATTGAACACCGCCTCTTGATGGATTATCTTAATGCAGGCATAAGTCCCTGTCTACCGAAGGCATGATCATCACATCTATCAGGAAAACCGTCTGTTAGATCATGTGGCTTCAGCTTTGATTTAGGTATAAATGATGTGTTCAAAATTCAGAGATCAATTGGTTTTTCACTATGAAAATTATCCCCGGTTTAACTCATCAAGTTTTCACCAATTTAGCTTCTCAAGTACACAGACAGCTATAAAATATTACTCACATTTGTTTCAGTCGTTGTTCAGCTGTTTTACCACCTCCACCTGTTTAGCTTCTCTGATGTTGATGATCGGTTTACTTTTGGATTTTCATACTGCTTGAAGCGGGTGGTTTCTACCTGTTTGTGCTCAAGTCGATGAGACCCAACCAACCGCCGACCCTTATGATACAACGCTGTTGCTTGCGAGACCCGTTGTTCCTAAATTATACTGTACTAGAATCTGTGTGACTTCTCCCATCTATATTTTGTAATAGGAGATGACAATGTTTAGTGCTAGATGAACTAGCTGCTGTTTTATCTGTCGCTTTAGCACTGTATCAAGGCATGAACTTAAATTATCTGCCTTCTATCCTTCAAAATATGATTATGTTTCTGAGTGTCGGTTCATGTTGATGCCTATATATCTTGGACCATTCGTGTATACAACTTTAATTATACATCACTTTTGCATCAATTTGTACTCCATGTCTTCGGACTATATACTATGACCAATACATATTGTACTGAAGTCTTTTACTAAGCTGTTTTATTGTTCCTTTTAAGTTACAACACTCATCTTTGGATCATGTTCCTTGATATGTCTGTGCACAATGTTTTGTACAATGCCATTGCCTTTCTGAAACATGAAATTATGTGATGACCGAGATGTTGTAATTAAGAACCTACTTATCCTGTAGAATTATGGGTATGGACTATGTGTATGTAAGAGCATTATGCTTTGCTCTAAACCTATAAAGTTTTGCTATGCATAACTATTTTGTCATATTAATAATGTTTGTTATAGCGTTTTGCAAACTGAAAACCAGTGTCAACGGCGGGTGGCGCGCGCCAAGGAATCTAGTATAGATGGATCTGAATGAGCACTGGAGAGAAGGGCGGGCCCCTGATCTGACTGACTGACTGATAGGTGAAATTGCTGGTCCAAATCTAGAGCAGCATTCAATCAAGCAGACAGCATCATGCAATCAGCAGTGCCGACTATTTATTCGAGTCACATGGAATTAATTTCGCCTCTGTCAAAGATTATTGTCAAGGCATCATGTCCATTTTATCTCCCAAAAAATCCCAGGTTTCTACGAACTTCACATCACATCACATGCCAGCTCATTCTCAATTAGTAGGTAGGAGGAGAATAGCATCAAATGAAAGCATATATTCCCTCCCAGTTAGTAAGAATAACTTTATTGAAGATTGAACGTGTAGTTGAAGTTTTGATTTTAAAAACTTACTTTCGCCGATATTCTTTGCAGAGGGAAAGGATCATTCAGTCAATAAAGAATAGAGTGAGCATATATTACCGCTGATTTGCATATCCACACATGGAAATTTGTCTAAAGACATGGGAACTATTTAGGAGAATAAGCACTTTACTTGGACCAAAATTCCCATCCAACTGACACTCCTCTAGAAAATATAATTTTCATAATAACCTTCAAATTAAAATCTCAACATTATAGAAATTTCAGGAATAATTGAACGTGATGTTTTTGCAATACCCGGTTCCATTGCAATAGTACTAGTACATCAAGGTCCATGGCTACTTTGACCAGTACAATCAATCGGACAAATTGCCATTTTTGTAGGAGCATGAGAAATTTCATTGCCGTATGAGCGAATATTCAGGCATTAATAATGTCATTCATTTATTGTGAACAGAGAAAATAATTCTAATTTATAGAAAAATAAAAATAAAGAGAGAGAGGAAGAAAGTGTCCCAGGGAACAAAGAACAGATGCTTCCCTACTCCGGCGTAAAAAGGTTACCCTCCTGTATATAGCCATCCAAAATCAAATCTTTGAGGCTGCCAGCCAGATAGATATATCTCTGTCACACCGTGGAGCAAGACCCAGCGGCGATTCATCGAATCTCGCTTCCGTCCTCCGCTGGCCGTATCGCCCCTCTAGAGGAAATCAACCAGAGAGGGAGAGGAGGTGGAGAGAGAACAAGAGTTCTTCCCAGTGGATAGCACGCAGGAGTACAGGGCCTGGCTGCGACGACTGGTGAATTTTCTTTCCTTCTTGCTTCGGCGCGGCGGGCGGCCGCGGCGGCGGGGCCATGGCCAAGCCGCTGAAGGTCTACCAAGTCTGGAAAGGCAACAACGTACGTGAGATTAGATTACTCCATCACCGTCTCCTCACTCTTCCCCTATTCTTTGTTGGATTCAGAGAATTTCCGTGCCTGTCTTGGTTCTGGATCGATTTGGCCGTTGCCAGAGTCTCGTGTCTGCTGCTACTCTTCTTGATTTGTTGGCCTAACATCTTTTGGAGACATGTTGTTTTTAACCTGGTAAGGAAGAAGAGGGGCACAGTGGGAATGAGATAAGGCCGTATCTTTACCTGGTTAGCTGGTTAGTTGATTGATTTGCGTATGATTTGTATATTAAACTGCACTGCTGACGAGACAGATGACTAAACTATTGTAGGTCGATTTGGAGCTTGGTTGCCTCTCCCCAGTAAGATAATCCAACTGGGAGGTCCAAGTTCTTGTCTTTGTGCAGGCCTTGTTAGTGCTAATCCACCCAAGGCTCAGGTTGCTTAGAAAACTATGCACTAGGCTTGCAAACATTGCATTGCAACTACTTACTACTCCATTACTTTCTTGTGAAGGCGTGCTTTTAACTTTTTTATTCGGATGATTCGTCAGTTTCGTCAGCCTATTTCATTCACAGTTCAGGCTACTCTTATGGTATTTTCTGGCCATCAGGGTGATGTGAACTGATTAGTTCAAGGGTTTAAAGAAAGGGAAATCGTATTGAGGAGTTGGGGAGGGGTTGGATGAAGGAAACTACATTGACATTTTCACTTTGCTTCATTCTTGTTTTCCCGGGGTTCACTCTGTTCATTCCGTGGTATTTTGTATCAGCAGCTGTCAAATGTTTCAATGGTTTTTCTCATTTTCTTCAGATAATCTGGTGTGGTGGAAGGTTGATCTTTGGACCAGATGCCAAGGCCACTCTACTATCTTTCGCGCTGATCGCGATCCCTGTTGTTGTCTTTTGCGTCTTTGTGGCCAAACATCTCATACACATATTTCCTGCATATAATGCAGGGTATGCAATTCTGGTTGTTACTGTAGTCCTGACAGTTCATGTGAGTAAGCATTCTTTGCCTATCTACTAAAGAAATGTGCTGAAGTTCTTGTACAGGAGGATAGGATTTGTGTTCACATAGATCATACGTTTGTTGTAGAAATATCCTGAATGGTGACATATTTTCTGAGAGCTTCAGCATAAAAATAGTTTGAAAGATACATCATAATTGCGTAACTAGTCTGAGTTAATCAGACATACATGTCACTACGTTCCTCAAGCTGTAGTTTGGCGAGGTGTTTTAGTAGTTAAGTTTGGCACCATTATGAGCATAAACCAATGGTTAACTTGGGTTCATACTTGCATTTTAAAATTTCTGATGTGAATATTGTTGAGAATATGCAATAACTTGGCTTCACTCATCACGGTAACCTCATATGATACTATTAGCTTAGTGGAACGTTGTGTAGACCAGGCTTGGTGTAGATGATACATCATTTGAAATTTGATTGTAAGTGTTATATGTTAAACTACAATTTCTCTCACCAGCCAATAAAACTCTTTACTTAACTCTACTCGTCAAAGAATTGCGTGTTCCTTTGATCTTCCTTTATTATCAACTATCCACATTTTCACTTAAACATGTTTCATGCATGGTTCTATATTTATGTCTTGACTTGGAAAATATTTCTATTTTATGTTACCGTTCTTCATGAGTTATGTTCTGTCTCAAGAGTTGAAGTTCTTTTGTGAATTTTACTGTATGCTACTCTCTAAACAATCACCAAGTCATAGTATGCTCTCTCTGCAAAATCTGATTGTTAGGTACTGTTACTGCTCTTCTTGACCTCATCTCAAGATCCAGGTATTGTACCACGGAATTCACATCCACCTGTGGAGGAGTTTTCTCATGATGCTTCAGCTCCTCATACTCTTCAGTTCCCGCGGATAAAAGAGATTATGGTCAATGGTTTTCCCGTGAGAGTAAAATATTGTGAAACTTGCATGTTATATCGGCCTCCTCGCTGCTCCCACTGTTCCAAATGTGATAACTGTGTGGAGCGATTCGATCACCACTGCCCTTGGGTTGGTCAATGTATTGGACAGGTTCGTTATGCTTATAGTTATCCTTCTTAAAAGAATCAAGCTATGAGTTATTTGACCTTTTACAGGCTCACAGCTACTTATCAAAACAATATAAGCTTACCTGCATTTATGTTCACTTTTACAGCGCAATTACCGCTACTTCTTCTGGTTTGTTGCTTCAGCAGCAGTCCTGTGTTTCTATGTGTTTGCAATGTGTGCATTGTACATCAGTCTTCTCATGAATAAGGGTCATCTTTCAGTGGTGGAGGCAATTAAAGCATCTCCAGCTTCAGTGGCAGTCATGGCATACTGTTTCATTTGTTTCTGGTTCGTTGGTGGTCTCACGGATTTCACTCGTACCTCATTGCAACAAATAAGGTTAGTTCCCCTAAACCTATGAAGTCAATATTAAGGCATAGCAGCTAATATCTAGAGTTCTAGACTACCTTCAGACACAATGTAGAAGGTTTGTATGTTCACCAGTCAGTTATCTACTCACATAAGCTTGTTGTGGCTAATTTGAAATGTTCATAGCAAATCTCATTGGATGCTTTTTATGCTATGTTGTATGCTACTTCCTTCTTAAAATCATTTACAACTTTATTTAACTTGATTAAATCTCCACTTCTTTTTCCTGAAGACAACATATGAGAATCTGAAGTACAAGTACAGCAACCAACCCAACGCGTTTGACCTTGGTTGCATGCACAATTGTTTTGAGGTCCTCTGCACGAAAAGGAAGCCTTCTAGGATCAACCTGAGATCCATTGTTCAGGAGGAACATGTGGCATCCCTCCCACGGATGAGCCGTTCCAGCGTACCGGAAGATGAGACACCCCACCGTCCACGAGCCAAAGTGGAGGATGATCTTGAGATGGGCCTCGACATCCTGAAAACCTCACGGCGTCGGTCAGATGAACTAAGTGATGAAGAGTTGGGAGCTGAAAGCAATGGTGCGAGATATCACACTACTGGGTGCACACCTGATTCAGACAACGAAATCCCTGTTATCAGAACCATGACTGAGAGCTCCAGTGAAGCTAGGGATATGGACATCTATTCAGCTGGCAATGCTGCACGCCCCTCATCTCCTGAGCAGAAATAGCGTGCGCCGATGAAGTTTGTTGACTGTATATGAGTGCCGTTGCAATGAGAAATTATTTCCACAAACCCAATACATCAGGTGAGGGCCACAGATGCTGAAATTTGGATGAATTTGGCGTATGCTTCGGTTGCCTTCTCTTTGTAGGATTTGGGGAAGTGATTAATTGGTCATGCGGTTGTTTTTCTAAACATCCCTGATTATGCATTTTATGAAGGTTTTAAAAATTCTAGGAATTGTTTGCAAGATTCCAGGAGAGTGTAAGATAGTTGATCGTTAACTGTACATAATTTGCAGAGCTGTAGACCATTGAACAACTGTGTATTGTTTTTTCCCTTTCTAAATGCTTCTTCAGGAACAGATAAGCAGTACCGGGTTCAAAGCTACATACAAACAGTAGCTGCTTTCGTAAAACCACATGACTGCTGGGCTAGGTGTTTCATAAAACAGGGCCAATCTGATGATCTCAGGAAGAACATTTGCTAGATTAAACATCAACTCCGTCAATTTTAATCCCTCTGACTGTTGTCGCAGCGGGATTTTGGATGAATTCACATGTCAATACATCACTAATTAATCATCTCCGTGTCATTGGCCAGGAAATAAAAATGCACACATCATTTAAGGATGTCTATATTTTTGGTGTTACAATGTATAAACAAGTTTGGAGGCACGGAAAATGTAACAAAGACCCGACCTTCAGATTTCGACACAAACAACTAAATCAACAACAAAAATGCAAAAAGAAATAATGATGCACTCATCACACACACAAATACACTTTTAAAACTGATCTATTCACAAGCCAGCTTGGTGTCGAAACTGGTCAAACAGATGGCGAATGCCTGGAATGCCGATAGTGGGTACCGGTAATCCATGGTGAACATGTCCTTTGTAACCTTACCAAACTGCAGAATCACCTTCTCATGGTCGGATGCGATGATGAGGAACTCGAAGGCTGGTTTTGCTGCTGCTGGGGTGGCTGTGAAGAATCGGAGGACACAACAGCTGGCTGTGGTGCGGCTGTCAATTGGAAGTTCTTCACTGAGGCCACCGTTACCCGACCTCGGAAGTTGAGGCACCAACACTGGAGCTGCTCATGCCATCTTGGCACTTTGTTGCAGAGAACTAAAGGTGTCTCCTTAGCCTCACCATCCTCATCTTGCCGCACCCCTCCACTTACTTCTGAGAAGCGAGAGCTGCTGAAGTCCGTGATAGAGAACCTGGAGGAGGCGTTTGTGCTGCGAAAGGACTCCTCAAATGGGCCAGGGAGGAGTTGCTTGGGTTGGCCAGGCACCACACCTTCCGGCTCCAGTGAAGATGCTGGGATGGAATGCATCGTGCACTGCATACGCCTCGGCCCCCTTGCGCCGAGCACATTTAGCTCATAGTTCACCTGGGCAACTGGGTAGCTTCCAGTGGGTACTTTTGGTGAAACCCTCCTAGAAGAGACGCGGCTGGCACGCTGGCATGCGGCAAGGTTCCCAGCATTGTACGGTGGCTGAGTGTCGTAAACGATGAATTTTGTGCCAAGAAAATTTGACCTGTTGGTACACAATGTCAGTCCAAATGCACCTACCTATGCAAACTTCAAATCCACAGGTTTATATAGTAAAATCTAAAAATGATGTGAAAGAAGGTACTTCACCTCATTTTTCCAACATAGCCGCTACTTGATCGCGAGATATTTTTAGAGTCCACAGAAATTACATATTCGGTATATGTTGTCCGTCGATTCCTCTTAGCTGCTAGCAGGAACTTTCCGTTCTCACTTAGCACAGCTACATGATACAAATCACATAATTAGCACATCACACAGCAGCAATGCTTACTAGGAAGTTACTAAACCAACGGTAAATGTATCCAAATTATACCCAGGAATTGTTCAGTTACTGAGATTAATAAGAGAAACAGGATATGCTTACCAGGGCTAAGACACAAGTAGAGATGATAGGTTAGTGTTGATTTGTCCCTTTTTATAAAGCACTGGATTAATCCATCTCGAGGTCCTGGCTGTAGAGAAAAAAACAATGTCAGATAGGTGCAAGCTTTACTAAGTAGACATATCTTAACGCAGAAGCCATTTTTCAATTGCCTGGGAGAAAATTTGCTACAGATTACTTGTTAAGCATAAAACTGCTACTGTGTTGATTTCTTAAGATTTGGGTGACAAATTGTTTCTCAGTTCCAACTTTTTAGACCCTAACATGAGAAGAAAATGCACATCAGGAAAAATTAAACTCAGTTGCACCGTTACCTGTTTAAGAGACACTGGAAAAGTGAGTTTCCCGCAGAACTCTGGGCTCTGCACTATATCTTGACAGATCTCTCTCCATGATCTGCAGACAGCTGCACAAGCTACAACATCTTTGCGGGACGGCCAAGTGCTCTCGCCTTCCTCCAATCTTTTCATTACATCGCGGAGTAATTCAGGCGGAAGACCAACCCAGCCATTTTGATCAACTATTGCAGGTCCGTTGTGCAGCTCAGTCACAGATCCAACAGACTTCCCTCTGTGATGGCCAGAAAGACCAGGGAGGCCGGAAATTCTAACCTCAAAACCCCGCCTTGATAAGCTTCCGAAGCTCTCTCTAACATCACGGACTATGCTGCGGAAAGACATATCTTCCTAAAATTGCACGGCAACCAGAACTTCACCAATTTCCAGTGATCAGGATATTTACAGCACTGCATATACACAAGATAGGAACATCAGTAACCGCTGATCTCTTGCAAAAAGAGAAACACTGCTCTCTGAATTTCTTTTGTTTGATTGGCAAATCCAAAGATCACCACACAAACACCGTGAGCAAAAAATAAAACTAAGTAGCCACCAAATAGGAAGATTAGCGTGTAGTGTAAACTAAGCATCCACCAAGGAAAGCAAGTAGCGTATACAAGCGAATCCCGGACGAACCAAACATGTGAGATTGAGTCAATACCATTCTGGAGAATAGTATTCCCGTTTGAATAGTCTCGAGTCAGTGGGCTACCGGTTCTAGTCTCGCACTGAATACATGATAGATGATGGCAAATTGGCAACACAGACGGCCAACTCTCTGATGGCGACTTTCGGGCGGAAAAAAAAGGCTCTGTGATGGCGAAAGGATGACACTAGACGCCGTTTTACTTAAAAACCTAATCATGTCATGCGCCAGGGCACCAAAATTTTGACCCACTGTTTTTCAGAGGATCAAAGTTTGAACTTTTCTATCCCTCCTTTATGACCCTGCAGTGCACTGCGTATCTGGTAGCTACTGTGTGCAGGTACAAAGATGTACAGGAACTTTGGAGAAATTCCACTTTCATATTGTGAAATGGAAGGGCAGAAGGAAATTTACTGTCCATTTTTCCTCTATGCGAAAACAAACAAAGAACGGGATATAATTAGGCCAGATATAAGTATAAGTTTGCTGCAAAAGGTTGAGTAATGGGACGCAAAATAGAAGCGAGATGGTAGGGAAGAAGAAGAAATGAAGAAGGAGCGGCGATCTTTCTTACCCGCCCCAAATCGAGCTCCTCGACTATGACCCAAACTTGAAAGAGATTCCAGAGATCCAAGCTTTTGCGCCCAAGACCAGCGATTTTTTTTTTCCGCAAAGCTAAAGAAGGACAGATGAGCAAAAGCTCTCAGCTTTCCGCAGATGCAGCTCTGAATCTGACCCTGCGACCTTCTGCTCCAAATCTTGTTTTGGAAAGGTGCGCGGCCTCTGAGGCAAAGGTAAAAGCTGGAACCGCACAGGAGAAAGCAAGAGCCGGCCGGCCGGCGTTTCGATCGATCTGCACCTGCGGCTGTGGCGAGGCCAGAGGCCGTGCAGGACAGAGGAGGCGTTGTTTGTGAGGAATTTATGGGATTTGAGATGGAGAAATGGGAGTTTGGCTTTGGAGGCGGAGGGGGAGAAGACCGAAGGCGAAGTGGACAGGGAGGAGCAAATTGTTTTCTTGGAAGGCTTTGTTTCACATGGCACTCACCAACCAGAAGCACCTTGGACGTAGCATCGTCGTCGTGTCCCTGTTTGTGCACATTTGCTGACCGCTGGTTCACTCAGATGGAATGGAACTTACAATACTCCAATTCAGTGGATTTGCTGGAAAATATCCTCTAGACAGTATCAATTCAGCTGAGAAGGGCAACTCGGCAGTATTCTCTGCATACTTCCACGCTCGATGTGCTCATATAAGACTAGAGCAGTACTACGATTGATCTGTGGCCAGCTTGAACTGCCAGGGGCTTGGGAACCCCGCGGCAGTTCGTGAGCTTCGCAATATCGCGAAGCAAGAAGGGCCTGCTCTCCTCTTTGTTATGGAAACAAAGATTAGAGCTCAGAGGGTGGAGGATCTGCGATCTACTCTTGGATTTGCAGGATGTTTTGCAGTGGACAGTGAAGGTCTGAGTGGTGGGATAGGACTTTTCTGGTCACATGAGGTGCAAGTTGAGGTAAAGAATAAAAGTTTCTGCCATATCGATTGTATTGTGCAGAGAAAGGATGGGGCTTCACCGCCTTGGAGGTGTACTGGTTTCTATGGAGCTCCGAGAGCAGAAAACAGAGAGCAAAGCTGGAGATTCCTTAGAACTTTGCACACTGTCCAACATGATGCCTGGTTATGTTTAGGCGATTTTAATGAGACCATGTATGGGTCTGAGCATTTCAGCCGGACGGCGAGGCCGGAAGGACAGATGAGAGCCTTTCGCGAAGCAATAGAAGATTGTGGTTTTGAAGATCTGGGATGGTCTGGTGTCCCGTATACTTGGGATAATCACCGTGTTGGTGATGCAAATGTCAAAGCCCGATTGGACCGTGCGTTGGCAAATGCTGCTTTCCTACTCCGTTTTGAGCACACGCGAGTGAGGCATATCAGTACGATTGAGTCAGATCATTGTCTTGTTTTGGTGGAGCTGCGTGATCACCTAAACTCCCAAAGCAGAAGACAACCGAAAAGTTTTCGGTATGAGAATGTTTGGCAAACCCATTCTGACTATGACAAGGTGGTCTCTGATGCTTGGCGACACAACTTCAATGGGCAAGGTTTACCTGGTCTTGTGTCCACTTTGTCAAATCTCCAACGTGAGTTGGGAACTTGGGTGCTCGTGAGTTCGGTTCTCTAGCAAAAACTGTGAGAACTTTGAGACAGAAGTTAGATAGGATTCGTAGGCAGTCTACTGGCCGCGGTCCATCTGTGAGGAGAAAAGAACGGTGTTAAGCTTCGGGAGGCACTCCATCAGGAGGAGGTGTGGATGCGGCAGCGTTCGCGCGTCCAATGGCTCCGTGAAGGTGACCGAAATACAGCGTACTTTCATGCCCAGGCTGCACAACGTAAAAGGATGAATCGTATCGTGGGTCTGACGAGGTCAGATGGGTCTACATGTGATAACGCTGATGAGGATCAAATGGAGGTTTTATCCTTCTACCAGTCCTTGTATACGACCCAAGGTTTTAATGATATGTCTGTACTACTGAATCATGTTCCTAGTCGGGTGACAGTGGACATGAATGATGACTTGGATAAGCCCTTCGTACCAGCGGAGGTGAAGGCAGCTTATTCCAAATGGCACCGTCGAAGGCACCCGGGGTTGACGGGTTTACGGCGGGGTTTTTCCAGCGACACTGGGAGCTTCTGAAAGATGATCTAGTGCCGGCTGTCTTGGATTTCTTGAATGGTGGCATGCTACCGTGGGGCTTAATGATACTTCTATTACTTTGATCCCCAAGGTACGCAGCCCACAACATATTTCCCAATATAGACCAATTTCTCTCTGCTCGGTGCTGTATAAGATTGCTTCAAAAGCAATCACTAATAGATTGCGGGTGATCATGGATGATATAATTGGGGAAGAGCAGAGTGCCTTTGTTCCTGGCAGGCTGATCACGGATAATGTCTGGTTGCTTTTGAATGTGTTCATGCGATGCGTAGAAGGAAAAAAGGAAAAAATTATTCTTGTGCTGTCAAATTAGATATGATGAAAGCTTATGATAGGGTTGAGTGGCATTTTTTAGAGGCAATCCTATTGAAACAGGGGTTCAGCATGGGCTTTGTTCGCCTGATAATGAAGTGTGTCTCTTCAGTCAGGTTTGCAGTTCGGATGAATGGTGAATTATTACCCTTCTTTACACCATCTAGAGGTCTCCGACAGGGAGATCCCATTTCACCATTCCTCTTCCTATTATGTGGGCAGGGATTGACATGTCTACTTAATTATTATGGAGAAGGTGGATATGTTGACAAAGGGATTAGGGTATCACCAAGATCGCCATGGATAAATCATCTACTATTCGCTGACGATAGCCTAATCTTCATCAGTGCTTGTTCTCGTAGTGTTCAGAGACTGAATGAAATATTGAATATTTATGCAGCAAGTTCAGGTCAAGCAGTGAACCGCGAGAAGAGTGCAGTGTATTTTTCCCCTAATACACCGGCTGGACGAAGGCAAGATGTTAAACATTTGCTGGGTATTATGGTGGAAGCTTTTAGTGATCGATATCTCGGTCTCCCGACTGCGGTGGGAAGAATCACCAGCGGCACTTTCGATCATATTCTGGAGAGATCGAGAAGCAAGATGCAGGGATGGTCGGAAAAAATGCTAGCATGTGCGGCAAGAGAAACATTGCTGAAGGCAATCATCCAGGCCATTCCGCTGTTCAGCATGAGCTGTTTCCTTCTGACAAAGAAGGTGTGCAAGGCCCTTGTATCGTGTATGGCGAGGTTCTGGTGGAGTAGTTCCCTCGACAAAAGATCTCTTCATTGGTTGTCGTGGAATGATCTCGCCACACCGAAAGCTAAAGGGGGCATGGGTTTTCGTAATCTTGGTTTGTTCAATATTGCTCTATTGGGAAAGCATGGCTGGCGTTTCATGACTAACCCTACATCTTTATGCTCAAGAGTTATGAAAACAAGATATTTTCCCAATGTGGATTTTATGCAAGCAACTGTGCCAACTTCTGCGTCGCCCATATGGAGATCCATTGTTGCTGGGCGAGAGGCGTTGCAGGTTGGACTTATTAAGCGGGTGGGTGATGGGTCCTCAATAAACATATGGTCAGATAATTGGATTCCAGGCGCCCTCACTCTGAAACCTCAGTTTAAACCGGCGGATACAGTTTTGTCAAAGGTCAGTGAATTGATTGATACCGATAACTGGTCTTGGCGAGTTGAGCTGGTTCGTTCGACATTCATTCATCCTGATGCTGAAGCTATATTGAATATTCCCTTGCGCACCGGTGGTGGAGATGACTTTATAGCTTGGAACTTTGAAAATACAGGAATCTATACTGTTAAATCGGCGTATCGCACTCTTGTGACTCAGAAGAGCGTCGTGCTCTAGAGGAAGGTGCGTGTACCGGGACCTCACAGACCGAAGAACAGTTGTGGAAGATCCTTTGGAAAATCAAAGTCGTGCCGAAAATTCGGGTCTTCTGGTGGCGAGTCGTCCGTGGGATTCTGCCCGATGAGTGTACCTTGAAGAGACGGCATATCAAGCCTATAAGCAGATGCAATGTTTGCTTAGACGCGGACGAGGATTTGATGCATGCATTGATTCATTGTTCGCACGCTCAGAATTTCTGGACTGAAGCTCAGTCCATGTTGGAGCTTCGGCTACCGAACCTGCATCCTGATACATGGAAACGGGATATTCTTTGTGATTCTCGTTTACTGATCAGGAAAGAGCCACAATTATCTCAGTCATGTGGGCTATATGGCATTCAAGAAACAGATGGACACATGATGAGGAGAAACTTGATCCACAATCCTCGATCCGGCGAATTCGTGAAGATTTGGCACTCCTGGAAATCCCTATGCAGCATGCTAGGATTTTGCCAGGATATGGCTGGAAGCCTCCCGAGGATGGTTGGGTAAAACTGAATTGTGATGGTGGAATTGATATACATTCTGGGAAGGGTGGGGCGGGAGGCGTTGTTCGATCGTCTACCTCTCTGCTGGCTGCTTGGAGTAAGCCACTACCGGGTGTAACTGATCCACTCATAACTGAAGTTTTGGCCCTGCGCGAGGCGGCGATTTTTGCAAAAATTCGAGGCTTCGAGCAGGTTGTCTTGGAGTCAGACTGCCTGGAGGTGATAAACCTCTGGAATACTGGGAGTAACTCACGCTCGGTGATTGCTCCGATACTATTAGAGATGAGAGAGCTTGTTTCCTCTTTTAAATTATTTGTACTTCAACATGTATCTAGGAACGCCAACCTGCCTGCCCATCTGTGTGCGAAGCATGCTTGCTCGCTCCAGGTGACAGATAGCTGGCTGAACTCTGCCCCCTCGTTCCTGGTCACGAGCCTTCTGGCGGATGATCCCAGGACTGTGTTTGTTGAATAAAGCTCTCATAAATTCCCGCAAAAAAAAAAAAAAAGAATACTACGTACTAGATGAGCCACGTCTGACTTTCTGGATCGCCATCTGGCAACAGTATCTGTCTTCGTACTTGGCTACTCCATTCAACGATCAATTTTATTTTGGGCGTTGGTTTCTTGCACTTCAGTTTGACTTTGGGGCGGCCGTAACATGCATATCGTCCATATGATTTTATTTTTGCGGAGGCCATGACGTTTTGTCAATGATAATAATGTTCTTTATTTCTATTCGTAATCACGATGCATATGGAGCAGAAGCATGTGAAGCGGGTACAAGCTACTCGTATCCAAAGTAAAAAAAATAGTGTGCTAAGAATATATCAGACGTCTCTTCCAGATGCTATGCTCTAGTACGGTATATTTCTCAAATAGCATTTTGGAAAAATATCAGATGTAGCTAAAAAAAAAAAGAGATTTCAGCAAGCATAAATAATATAGTCCAAAAGTTATATGCATAACCATATACAAAAATTGTTCTTAAATTGTTAGAAGTCTAACATCAACATCACACGGGCAACATTATAGTATAAATTACTTATTCATAATCATCAGCATTATCGATGTCATCTTCCGATTCAGAAGAGGAATCATCAAATTGTAGTTCATCACCACGGACAAATAGGAAGCAACCTTTTCTTATTCCTAAGATGAAAAACTTGGTCATTTGAGCAGATAGGCCGGAAAAAAATAGCGTGCTACGTTTTAGCTCGATATGGCGTTTGTGAATAGCAACGTAGCGAGTAAAAATAGTAAATTTAGCATGGACACTCCAGATATGCTATATCGCGCTATTAGGGTCGCAATAGCGCTATTTTTCATGCTCATGTCCCACAATAAAATATGTTTTGGCAACTGCTTTAGCTTGCCTATAGGCATTATATTAAGGGACGGAGGGGTATCTCTTGACGTTTACATTGTGATAATAGCTGCTTGTAGTAAAAAATAAAAATTCTCATATCGCTCCAGTGCCACAACGAGCGGAACTGGAGCACCCAACGCTGAACCTTCGTGCTCCTTGGTTCTCCAGCACCTGGGGTGTGTGGTCCTCCCCTCCTGCCGGCATAGCTCCGCCAGAGGATCCATAGCTGCAAGGTTACATTCATGTATAGATAAGGCTTGGTAGGAGACGAGGTATCTCAAGCTAGTTGGTCTGATGTATATGATGTGGGATGGAGGTCTCGTGGGCCGGATCCGACTGAAAACCTTACTCTCGGCCATTCGCCAGAGCGGGTGATGATGGCGTCTTATATGTCGTCTCCTTCCTGAAGGCATCGCCAAGGTGAAACTCCCACCTTCTTCGGCTACCTCTAGGAAACCCTAGATTCATGGATCGGATCATGCTGGCGCTCCTACATCATCCCCCTTGGGGCATCACCATTGAAGTTGTGCATCGGCCGATGGGACCAGTGGACGGCAAGCTGAGGATTCACCCCGTGTATGAGGACTCAGGTGTTGAAGACCCCACTAGAGAATCAGACGAGGCCCTCAATGAGGCGAGTGTGAACGGTCGAGTCGCTGAATAGGTCGGAAGAGCATCCGGCTTAAGCACTGCATGCCCTTTCGCCCGTTCATCCTTCCTAGGCCACGTGTTGAGGTTTAAAAGCTCGGTCCGCCTTCTCGCTTGATGTTGTCCAATATACTTATAATTTCATCTTTCATGGAGATAGAAAAACTTAAATCATTTACTTCAGATCCTCCTTCAATAAGGGACAGAATCTAAGTCTGCCAAGAGGAGGAGGAAATTAGTCGAGAGAAAAATATCCACCGTTGAATCCAACAAGTTGGGGCTTTCGAACCGAATCACTAGTGAAAGGATTGAAGAGATCGACAAGAGGGGGGGGGGTGAATAGGCGATTGCAAATTTTGATCTTTCTTAAAAAAATTGGATAACGAGAATATAGGGTCTCTACAACTATAGGTGAGAGCAACCTATATGCAAGATACAACTAGATAACAAGCTAGTGGACAAGTAAGTAAGACGAGAAGTAACCACACAATGGAAACAAGGATGTATCCCCAAGTTCACACTTTTGCGGGCGCTAATCTCCGTCTGGAGGTGCGGGGAAAATTTCTCGTGCGCTACAAATGACATCATATTATTCTCCTCGAGCCTTCCTACAACAAGAAGTGACTCAATCGGCACCATTTAAGGTACGTAGTCACCAAATATTTATAGACTTTTCGGAGCTTTCCACAACTTAATCAGAAGCTTCAGTCAAGCTTCAGCCGACCTGCATTTGCTAGATCCCATTGTGTGGCCTCATTCTTGATGTGTTCAATTAGCACATTTATGGGTTTGACAATTTTGTCAAACACTCTCCGATATGTTTCCCGCCACACCTCCCAAGCGACCAACACAATCATCGTGTATAGATTTCTTCTAGTTGTTCCTGTAAAAGAATCTCGGGTATGCACCCACCATTCTCTTAAATTATCTTGGATTGAGGGTGCCGCCCTCTGAATATTTGCCCAATTAAGAATCTGTCCCCATATAATGTTGACGACCGCACATCCCATAAAGATATGTTGTGCATTTTCTCCAACTGAGCAACAAAAAGAACAGCTGGTGGGATGGGGTAGACCTCTTCTTTGAAGTCTATCGGCAGTCCAAACTCTCATGCGAATGAAGAGCCTCCAGTGCAGGTCGCCTGAAGCTTGACTGAAACTTTAGACTGCGTTTACTTTCTCTTGGTCGTTTGAGCTTGTAAGGTCGTCTGTAAATATTTTTTGTTTCTTCCTTGGCTTCGGCCAGTTTTATAAGACCTAGAGCCAGTTTGTTGGTTTTCTCTCTTCCTATCTATGATAATACATGCAGTGCTCCTGCATGGTTCTAAAAAAATTTAATCAGAAGCTCCTGAACTTGTCCGAGGCCCTCTCCATAATGGATTGGCTTTGTGGAAATCTCCTTCTTTCTATGGTTACCAAACACGCAAGAGTAATAACATCAACAAAAGAAAACAAAGTGAAATCAAATTTTCTTTGTTGAAAGTGTTGATTTTATCCCCTCTATCTTGTCCCAAAAGATCAACAAGATCTAAACATTAGGGAGGGAGATCTCGAAGGTTTGAACTCTTGCAACAATGGAGGAGAGAGAATGGAGTCGCCACCTTCTTCTCCGGTAGCCTGGGCTCGAATGATAGAAACGACTGAGGCTGTGGATGTGATGTTGCCACTAGGGAGAAAACAACTTTACTATGTCTATATGTCATTTGCATTGTTTACATTATACACTTTGCTTATTGCAATTATCTGTGGCTTGCAACTTAATACCTGCGGGAGACACGGAAGTTATTTCGTAGGTGGATTATTAGTCATAGATGTAGCTAGCAAGCGGTATATGTATCTTGTTGTTGTAATTCCCACTAAATACTACAATGAACATTATCTTGTCATATTATGCATTGTCGTGCCATCACCATTTGTCAATTACCCAGCTGTAATTTGTTTACCCAGCATGTTATTTATCTGTTTATGGAGAGATACCGCTAGTGAACTGTGGACCCCGGTCCATTCTCATACATTGATAAAAAAAACACTGTTTCCACCACGTTCTACACTCATTTGCTCGTTGTTCATATTTGCATTCATATTTATTTTACACACCATATGTTTAATACTTTGCATTCAGCAAGCCAGGGAGATTGACAACCTTCCTATTTCATTGGGGCAAAGTAGTTTGATTGTGTTGTGTGCAGGTCCACGTCAACAGCATTTCAACGGCGTTGTTGTTGACACCGTGTTAAACCTCTTCAATTCCTACTGGTTCGATAAGCTTGGTATTGTTGTCAAGGGAAATTTGCTGCTGCACTACTTCATACCTTCCTCTTGGGGTCTCCCAACGAACGTGTGTTCCACGTCATCACAAATCGTTGTGCATTAACCCATCAAATCAACTCAAGACAACCTAGCTAAAAGAACTCTTGGCCCCCTTTGGCATTTTTTAGTTATTTACTAAAATGTGATACATGCTTAATAACCACTCTAAAGTATTCAACAGTTAAATTTTGAGCCTATCTAATTGCATGCTTATCTGATCATCTCCTTATCTTCTTATGACCTTATGTGCTTATATGATCATCTCCTTATTACCTTATCTTCCTAGCTATCTACTTATCTATCTGTCTACTTATATCCCAATTTCCTTAGCATATTATGTCCTAATTTATTTTCTCCAAAAATCCGGCTACATTCTAGAGGCTAGGGAGGTGTCAATATTATCCATCCTAGAGATCATATCCTACCAAATATTGCACACGATGATGCCAAAACAGAAAGAATCAGAGACCTAGACCAGAAGACTTTGTCAAAAAATTAACAAAAAATTGACAAACCGACATAATTTGCAAGCAAAGTGAACAAACCAAATAGATTGGTGAAGAAGAAGACGTAGATATTCCTTCAATTATACAAGTATGCATTATAACTAGCTAATATTCTCTTTTTGTACTTTGTTGCCTCAATTTGGTAATAGTTTCCATTATTTTCTATTTGCAAAATATAATTTGACACAATCCGGACCCTATAAGGGATCCAATAAGGCAAGTTGACATGATGGTATATTAGATGGCCAGGATGTTGTTTTTCTCGTCTCTTTTTTTTTTGGAATCCCTTATATTCCATTGTAGTTATTGAATTTTTTATCAATTGAACATAATTTTTACTAGAATTTCAGGATATTTTCTATCATTAAGACCAAATTTTAACTGATTTTCCATCATCTTAGGATATTTTTCTCTTATTTTTTTATCATTTGTACTAAAAAATATCTGAACTTATTCATATTTTTTATCATTTTAAAATGACTGTAGGATATTTTCTCTTATTTTTAATCTTTATTGCTTATTTTAATCTTATTTTTTCATCATTCTTACTGAATTTTATCCTATAATTCTCTTAGTTTCATCATTCATTTTTTTTATTCTATCAGAAGAGAGCTGATGCCAAAACAGGCCGCAAGGTCCATTGCCAGAGGAGTGTTCCTTTGTGGCAGCTGCAAGAGGCTCAATTCAAGCAACAAGGGTGACAACTGAAATGGCCAGAGGAAGTTTAAGGGAAGTGGCAGTGAAGTGAGAAACACAAGTTTAGTCAGTGGACAATCAAAAGCTCAAGAATCTAGTGCCAAAGCTAGAGGAAAACGAAAGAAAAGATAAGCTGAAGGAAGCTCATCTGCAAGTATGCCAGTTTCTGCTAGAGTTAGAGCAACAAGAAGTTCGTACAACTAAGGAAGAAGATTAGCTCGACCAAATGACGGAAAAAAAACTCCCACCTTACACAGAATTCCAAACTTGTGATCAATTCCCCGGAACGAATTTCCAATAATATTTGCAACACTACTTGATGGGGACAAGTTAGAATCTATTTGGATGACAGGCCATATAGAACGTGCGAATTTACATGTTTGCTGAATTATCCTTCGTTAGAATTACCCATTTGTGAAGGTACCGCACGGTGATTATAATCTTTAGCGGTACCTTTGTGGTTGTACATGGAGATTCTAATGGGCACATACTTATCCAGTATGAAAATAACCAAGTAAACTCCAATTATCAATGCATTGCTCCATCTAATCAAAACTGGTACTTCGTATATCAATGCATAACATGTTCAAATGTGCTCAGTGATTTTCTCACGGACACATTACCAATTGACGGGATGAATGTACCGCATACATATCTTCATATTTGATAAAACCAGTGAATATATTTCATAAATATAATGACCCGCACATGTACAATCTTTGAATGTAAAATCATGCAAAAAATGTACTGTGCAAATAGAAATGTGCATTATCTAAAATTCCGAGTACTGTGACCATTCGTTGTTAACTCCGAGTGTTTCGTCAAGGAAGCAGAGTTATAATGATGCCGGTGCAGAGTAGACTCTCAAGCTGAGGTAGACACCGACCTCCAGGAATTGCAGGCCTGGCACGGCAAAATGAGTTGGCTGGTGTGATTCCTACGAAACCCTTCTTAAAACAAAATAAATGATCTCCACTTGCAATGGAACATCATAAAATGTCATCAATTTATACCTTTCAGCTTCATCATATGAAGTGGTGTGTGTTCTCCTCTTGGTCTGGTAAACACATAGTTCATCGAGCAAACAACAAAGCTCCTGACATGCTGGAAACATTCTAGAATTGACTCCACACCTTATTGGAAGTTGAAACATGACCGCTAATGCGCTCACTGCTAGCATCTCAATTGGAGGGGACCAGACGTGGTGGTTCACCGGAGTCTATGGCCCTCAGGGCGTGGGTGCGAAGCATGCCTTCCTTCAGGGGCTTCGTGATATATGGGACCTGCATGCAGGGCCGTGGATGGTTGCAGGAGATTTCAATCTCATCATTGACCCGGAGGACAAGAACCAGGGTGTCCTTCACCGTGCGATGATGGGCAGATTCCGACGTACTCTGTCGCTGTTGGAATTGAAAGAGATCTACCTAAATGGGCGAAGATTCACTTGGTCCAATGAGCGTCAGCAACCAACTATGGAGAAGCTGGATAGGGTCTTTTCGACCGTGGATTGGGAGGAGCGCTTTCCAGACGCCTTTCTTTCGGCAAACTCCTCCGGGCCTTCTGACCACTGCCCCTTGGTGCTGAGCCTAGCCCCAGATCTGCAGATGGGGCGTAGATTCCAATTTCAGTCTTTCTGGACGAAGGCGGAGGGTTTTCTGGAGTAGTTCAGGAGGCTTGGTCGTCAGTGGAACAGGAGATCAACCCCTTCAAGAGGTTGGATCTCAAGCTTCGAGCCACGGCCAAGAGCCTGGCAAGGTGGAGTAGCAAGTTCATTGGCAACATCAAAATGCAGATACTGCTAGCCAATGAGATAATCCTGCGGCTAGACGTGGCCATGGAGACCCGACCCCTCTCACCGGCAGAGAGGGGGCTTAGGAAGGCCCTAAAAGGGAAGCTGCTTGGGCTGGCATCTCTTGAGCGCTCCATGGCGAGGCAACGAGCGAGGGTATTATGGCTGCGGGAGGGCGATGCCTGCACGAGGTTCTTTCACATGCATGCAAGCCATAGACGGCGTCAGAACTTCATTGGCCACCTCATGGTCGATGGAGTTAGGAAGACTGAGCATGTGGATAAGGCTGAGGCCGTGGATGATTTCTTTGACGATCTCCTCGGAACGGAGGTGGACCGGCCTTTCTCCTTCGACTTAGACTACCTGCAGCTGCCCACTGTGGATCTCTCCCACTTAGAGATGGCCTTCTCGGAGGAGGAGGTGTGGAACGCCATTAGGAGCATGCCGCTTGACAAATGCCCGGGGCCGGATGGGTTCTCCAACAGATTCTATGTGGCTTGTTGGGGAATCATCAAAGGGGATGTCATGGAGGCGTTCAACTCCTTGTCTCGGCGTGACGCCCGTGGATTTAGCTCGGTCAACCAGGCGTTGATCACCTTGCTGCCCAAAAAGTGGGTGCGGAGGAAGTTCGAGATTTCCGCCCTATCAGCTTGATTCATGGGTTCGCCAAGCTAGTGGCAAAGGTGGTGGCCTGCAGGGTGGCCCCCTCCATTCCACAACTGGTGGGGGCGCACCAGAGTGCCTTTGTGCGTGGACGGTGCCTACATGATAATTTCATGATGGTTCAGTGTACGCGCGCAAGCTTCATAGCTCGAACATTCCAGCCGTCCTCCTGAAGCTTGACATTACAAAGGCATTTGATACGGTCAGTTGGGCCTTCCTCCTGGAGGTGTTGAGGAAGATGGGGTTCGGTGACCTTTGCTCGCAACCATCTGTGCCCTTCTTCGTCAGCTTCCACTAGGGTGCTACTCAATGGTCATCCTGGTGGAAAGATTTTCAACAGACGTGGATTGAGGCAGGGAGACCCGCTCTCGCCTCAACTGTTCATTTTGATCATGGAGGTCCTGCATCTGTTGATTGAGAGGGCTACGGCCTGTGGATTGTTGTCGCCTCTGGCTGACACGGGTCTTAGGCACCGCACGTCGATCTATGCTGATGACGTGGTGACCTTCCTCCGCCCCCTTGAGAGGGACCTCAGGGTTTCGCTCAGCTACTCGATGACTTTGGCTTGGTGTCCGGGCTGAGGGCGAACCTTGAAAAGTGCTCGGCGCATCTGATCCGTTGTGGAGAGGCGAGGCGGCGTTGGTAGCTCGAGAGTTGCACTGTCCGCTGCTGCCGTTCCCGCTGCGCTACCTGGGGCTACCGCTCTCCCTTAGGAAGCTGACGCCGCTCAGCTCCAGTATCTGGTGGATAGTGTGGCCAGCCATCTTCCTAGGTGGCGTGCCGGGCTGCTCAACCGTGGAGGACGTCTTGAGCTTGTTAAGACCACCCTCTCTGCGATATCTATTTTCGCTATGATGTCTCTTGACCTGTCTGTGAAGACCCTGGTGGCGATCGAGAAGATCATCCGCAGCTTTCTCTGGGTTGGGCGCAAGGACGCCCGTGGAGGTCACTGCCTGGTGGCGTGGGAGAGGGTTTGCATGCCCAAGCACTTGGGGGTCTTGGGATTCCCAACCTGCGATAGATGAACCGCGCTCTCAGGGCTAGGTGGCTTTGGCTTAGCAGGACGGACAGCTCCAAGCCCTGGAGTGAGTTCAACATCCAAGTCCCCCGCGTGGTACAACAGTTGTTTGAGGCAGCCACCACTTCAGTTGTGGGTGACGGTGCTTCCACCTTTTTCTGGACAGACAGGTGGCTGCCCGGTGGGCGTGTGAAGGAGCTGGCTCCGAACCTCTTCATGAAAGTGCCGAAGGCCGCGCGGTGCTCCCGACGAGTCAGAGATGGGCTCGCAGGTGGATGGTTGGACGACGTCTCGCCTGACCTGGACGCGCGAGAGATCCGCGAGTTGTTGTCCTTGGCTGACAGAGTGGCAGGGTTCGCCCTGACAGATGGGGTCGTGGATGAATTCAGGTGGAACTGGGAGAGCCACCGCAAGTACTCAGCTCGCTCGGCTTACAGTGGACTCTTTGAGGGCAAGATCGGGTTGGCTGGGGCACAATAGGTTTGGAGCTCCCGAGCTCCAAACAAATGCAAGTTCTTCCTCTGGCTAGCGCTAAAGAACAGATGTTGGACTGCAGACCGCTTAGGGCGAAGAGGGCTGCCTAGACCGACCGCTTGCCCGTGTGCGACCAAGTGGGAGAAGACATAAACCACCTTCTCCTTGGTTGTGTCCTCTCTAGAGAGGTTTGGCACTCCTTCCTGAGCAGGTGGGGTAGAGTGGATTGGGTCTGACCATGATGATCGTCTAGTGGATTGGCTACCGGCCAAGACGTCGGGAGGGAGCGACGAGAAGGACCTGGACGGCGATCAACTTGATCTGCTGGAGCTTGTGGAGGCATAGGAATGGAGTGGTCTTCGAAGGTCATGCTCCTTCGGCAACGACCGTCATCAGGATGGTAGAAGCCGAGACTGACCTGTGGCGGGCAGGGAGGATGTTTAGGGGTAGCTTAGAACCCGTAGACAGATGAAGGGTTGGTGAGTGATCCCTTTTTTTTTTGTGGATTGGCGTTTTCGACGCATGTGCCGAAACGCGTCGTAAACGGCCGCTTGACATCTCCTTCTTAAAACCGATACGTCCGCTTGGACGTATCCTTATATCCTTAGTGCTATTCACGCCGACTCTCATTCCAAAAAGCATGTAGTGTGCACCATGACTACGCCGACTCTGTTCCGGTCTTTGATCCAGCCAGCCAGGAATACGTTCGTAGGTCGGTTGCCGTTCGTTTCCGAGTCCGACGCGAGCTGCGTGGGATCCTCGACAAATAAATACGAAGGCAAACGGCGAATAGAGCAGCCAGCAGCAGGACACACCCCTCTTGTGTTTCCAGCTGTACGCCCTTCTGCCCTAGCTCTGTTGCAGTTCTTCATCGGCATGGCGATGATCGGAGCGCGCGCCACAGCGACGGAGCGCCGGCTCCGTGCCTACGACATGCTGGACTCCGTCTACCCCGGCCGCGGCTATGCCCTGCGGTGGTGCAATCAGGCGCAGGAGATGTACAAGGCCGACGGCGACATGAAGGACGCGCGCCTCCTCCTGCGCAGCGCCCTCAGATACAAGCGCGTCGCCGACTACGCCTCCGTCTACAGAACATGGATCGCCAAGGAACTCCACGAGGGCAACGTCGACGCCGCCCGAGGCCTCTTCCTGGAGTGGGGGCACCGCCTGTACGCGGACGCGGGCGACGACAGCAGCGTCGACGAGGGCAGCGGCGTCGACTTCTGGTGCATGTTCATCAACTTCGAGGTCAAGAACGGGGACGCCGACTTCGCGCGAGCCGTCGCCAAGGCGGCCGTGGTGGCCTACCCCAGCGATCCCACATCTACGCCAAGAACCTCAAGGTGGAGCTGCTCTTTGGGCACGGGCACCGCTCGTCCCACGACGTGCTCGGCCGCCATCTGGACAACTTCGCCATGGATGTGGACTGCAAGACGTACCTGCTGCACTATCAGGTGGGAGCGTGCCACGACCACGACGACTCCAAGGCCAAGCAGCTCGGCGGCGGCTTCTTCTTGGACAAGATGTGCCGCGGCGTCAGGCGGCTCGTGCAGCCACTTGGGTACCGGCCGCTTCACGCAGCATCCACCACGACAAGCCTCTGCGTGTAGATCATTGATCCATGCCTCGCCATTGGCTCTGTAATTTCCAATTTTGAAGTCTCCAAATCTTGTATAGATACACATTTGTAAACAGCTGTGCAATTTTGCATCAACGGTGATCACTTTTAGCATCTCGATGCTACAATAACTCGCTCTCTTGTCTCCATTTGCTTAATTTAACCAGCGCTCGTCGCTCCGATTGATGCATTTCTTTTTTTCTTGGTTAGTGTTTGACTTGCAAGTTCAGAACGCACATCCCTCATTCTGGCTATGGGTCTCGAAGCTATTATCCTGTCTCTTCAGGGCAGCAGTACCCTTACCTTAGGCAACGCACGAAGTCAGGGCCGAGCCTATATATGTTGGGATTTATCCACGGGATCGATCACATCAAACTAGACGAACACACACACAAAAAACTATCGCCAGGGTGCGTGTCACACCCGTTCTTTTTATCTTTATTTTTGAATATCTCAGGGTACAACTCGATGATTCAAACCTGGCGTACTGCCGTGTATTTATACACGGACAGCAGCCGACCGACCCAACGTCCTAATTCTACTCTAACACGACCAGGACACACACGAGCCCTAGTGTTAATCCTAGCCAGACTAGTACTACCGTTGAACCTACCTAATTTAGCTAGCTAGACTACTACGTACTTGACAGCTCCAAGTACGATCCAAACACAAACGGACTGATACATGGCATGCAAGCCAAACACTAATTCCTAATTAGACTCAACACACTTAGGAAAGATTATTATTGCCAACAGCCTATTTACAATGGTGCCCCAGTCACCATCAAGATTTTGGTTCCCGGTAGAAAAAAAATCCCTAGGGGGGTCGGGCGCGGTAACCGGAAAATCCCGACCGGTTACCGGACGAATTTGACAACTGAAATTTAAAAATTCAAAAAATTTGTTCCCGTTTCAACTATTTGCCGAGGGTTTTTGTTGATATTTAAAATTTTCAAATTTCCCTTTTTTTTTACCATTTCCTGGAGATGCTCGGGATATCCGGTTACCGGGCGGTAACCGGATTTCCGACTCTGGGACGAGTTTGTCAGCTTCAGCATCGAGTCAGTCACTGCATCGAGCCTACCTGCATCATTGCCCCGATTCTGATGCAAGCTTATTGGGTCAGTCGCTACCAGGCTAGCTGCTGATAGTGCTTGCTAAGTTTACTATTGAAATCCCGTTAGACCGGTTACAAGCAAAACACAGTTTAATACTTCCTCCGTTCATAAAAGGATGTTTCACATTTGTTCAAACATGCATGCATCTATACACTAAAATATGTCTAGATTTATGCATGTTTGGACAAAGTTGTGACATCTTTTTATGGACGGAGGGAGTAGAAGCTTATCCATGGCACAAATTCATCGGTGTCCAGCAGGTTGATTGAGCTTGCCTGGAAGAAGAGAGAGTCGGTGACCTTTACTCTAACCAACTTGCTGGGAATCTTGATGATGGAAATGACTGCTGACTATATTTCAGTGTGCAGGGATTGTCTTAACATGCATATGGTTTGAGGCATGCATGTGCTGTTTTCTGCTATTGTTTATGCCATGAGTGTATATATCACAGCTTAATAAGCATCTATTAGTTGTTGTCAGTAACTTCTTGAGCCAGTAAGATGGCATATATTCTGATCATGATACTTCAGAGTATATACTATTCTTTGATTGTTCTTATTTTGTTTTCAAGGATGTGTCGGAGTTACTTCGACCTGTAGTCAAGTTATATATTAGAGCATCTCCACCGCACCCCCACAGATAGAATAATCGGCCACAACGGCACTCTAACTTCTTTCTGGCACCCCGAGCGGGGCTCCAAACTTGGGGTCAGCCTTGGGGATGCCGGACAACGACTGGACAAGCCATCCGACAGGGTGGGCCCGCCTACCATAGGCACGGAGTAGAAGACAGCCGGTCAGCGTAGAGTAATGACTTTCTCGACGATTCCCAAGGCGGCTTCCCATGAGCCGCCATGTGGCCTGCCCATGCGTCAACCGACATAATGCCGGAGCCTCGTCTGCGTCGTCTGCCCCACCGTTGCGCCTGATGCCGCTATATAATGCAAACCAGTTTCTCCGGCCATCCCAATCTCGCATACTCCAACTCCTGACCAAATCCCCTCTATCCCACTCAATGACGCAGAAAAACAAGGCCGGCGGTTCAGGAGAAGTCTACCGTGGCCACAACAACCTCCTTGACAAGGCCCGGCTATTCGAGTGGTACGATTTGTACGTGGCGTCGGACTACTGGATTCCAAAGGGGTGTGGAGGCTGAGCCCCGCGGGCCGCGCCATGCCGCCACTGCACGACGGTAGGGAGCTCACCATGCGCATCCTGCTGCAGCGGGACGCCTCCGTCCTTGACGGAGGCGAATCGACGCCACCCTGACAACGTCGAGCACAACTACACGGCCTGGTTCTACAGATTCCGGCCGGAGAGGGACGAGGCCCTCGACTGTTGGGACGACATGGAGAAATAGGCGTCCCAATCATAGAGGAACTGGTAGCATGGCTGTACGCTTATGGGCATTTTCATTTGGACGCGACAGCAGGCCATTGGAGCATGTGTTTCGTCAAAGTTGTCGTGTGAATCTGCACATGCACCACCACGCGAGATGTCACCCACGGCAAAAGAGCCCAAGATGGAGCCGAGCATCATCAAGGAGGAACCCGGGACACGACGGGGCGACGACATCGTCATTGGCACGCCGCAACCGCATCCCGAGCAGGAGGAACTCCGATCCCTCCGGATTGGCGCATTCCGTCGCCTCTCTGGTACCCCGTTTGTGACGGAGACATCCTCGGCTTGACCATGGCGTTCCTCCTCTCCGCGAACGAGCCTACGCGGCCGCAACGCCACCCTCTCGACCTGAAGTACTGCCCCAGCCGCTACCTATCGCTGCGTGCGGCGGTGGAAAATCAGCCACCATTAAAGCTGCCTATTGCGATGAAGCTGGAGCCTAGCGATGACGCCGTGGAGCGGGGGAGTCGCCAGCTTGGCTGGGGGAGCACGGCGTCACGTGTGGCCATCGTGGCCGGGGGATCAAGACTAGGAGAAGTCGAGCCCGTCGTTGCAGCCCAAGCCGGAGCCCTACGACGGCGGTATCATCTACATCTCCGATGACGAGTAGATGTCATCTAGCTAGGGTTTAGTTTGATCAATTTTCTGTCAAATTTGTGACCGTCCAATTTCAATGAAATTTGACATGTTGCTATGAACTCGTTTGAACTTTTTCTTTCAAATTTTTGTTTGGTGGGCGCCGCTAGGGGCAGCACCTCCATTGTGCCGGACAAGTGTTCGGCACCCAAAAGCAAACACAAAATAGAAAATTAGGGATGGCGGAAAATTTTTGGAGGGTGCAGGTGGAGATACTCTTAGAGCCGGGGCTCGCGCGCTCCTATCATCTGGATCCACAATGCGCCATGCGACCTTCCTGTGGCGACAAAAACTAGAAGCAACGGTCGATTGGGTCCACTACTATGTCTTCTTCCTTATCTCGTGCGTGTGGTGGAGATTTGATTTTACAATGGCTCATGTTCAATGACGAACCGCGCCACTTCTCTTTATCCCGCCGACACCGCACCACCACTTTTCGAGCATGCCACCACCAACAATGCGCCCCCACATCTCCTCCCGCTATATGCCGTTTTTCTGTCCTAGGCGCCGCCAAAGCAGTTCTCTCTCTGGCTACACTCACGAGCTCAGAGACTCGGCAAGGAAAATAAACTACTTTGTTGTCGATGTGAGGGTAACCTCCTCGCCCTTCTGCGTGCGGGGGACACTCCATTGCGCACCTTCTCCTTCGTCCTCGGCTCCGGCCGCTGGCCCCGCTTGGCAGCGAGTCTTGGTACCAAGCTGACGTGGTACAACCATGGCTGCTGCGACGGTGGCGCCATTTGCGAGCACCAGTACGGTGATCTATCCACATAGGCAACGGTCGAGTGCTGCCAACAACATACAACAATGCTCCAACCGGCTACGGCGGTGAAATGTTATCTACAATTTTTGATTGTTTCATGTTACTTTTATATCATTGCTACATATTTCTATTATAATTTAATTTTATTGTGGCATTTTATTGGATTAACCTATTAACAAGATGCCAGGTGTCAGTTCCTATTTTTTGCTGTTTGGTATTTCAGAAAATCTGTTAAAGAAATATTCTCGGAATTGGACCAAAATTTACGGAGATTTGTTATCGGAGGAAATACACCACGAGCCAAAAGGCAGCGCAAGGCGACCACGTGCCACCTGGCCATGGCCCCAAGGGCTGTCGCGGTGGGACCCACGTGGGCCCTTCGAGCACCGCCTCGGTCGCCTCTTCCGCCTATAAAATCATCCCCGACGAGAAAACCCTAACACCACGGAGGATTTTTCCAGAAAGGAAACAGAGCGCCGTTGAAAGTGCATGTGTTGCCCCATATGTGGTTTTGGTAATTAATGACAATCCTTATGGACTAATGTTTGTATTGAGATATTCTTATAGGTTTGTCCATTGGCATCGCTTGAACTCCATGTGTTGGATTCAAGGTTGTATGCCATCAAGATCATTGATTATATTGAACATATTTGATATGATCAAGAAGAGAAGAGAAGATACAAGGTTGATCAAGACTAAGTGCAAAAAGTAGATTCAAGTTGATCAACACACAAAGCTAAATGATATACCATGTGGGTTCATGTGATCCAATGGTATGGTAAGAAATTATCCATATGACTTTGTGTACTAACCCATGATATATGTATGTGGAGTATCTTCATTGGGTTAGGTATCTTTCCATGAGCTCACATCAAAAGGAAGATTTCATTTAGCTCATGGAGAATGACGTCAAGTGGTGATCGTCGTCAAGATTGAGAAGAGCAAGTTTAATAGAAGCATCTCGAAGAAATCTTATCCTTGAAGCTTGCCACCCATTTGGAGATAATGGCCAAGTGAAGATGTGCCTAAGAGAGTCTCTCCCATAGGAGTATGGGGGAGCAATTTATGAGTCTTCACCAAGCAAAGCGCAATCAAGAAAGGTGATCCACTTGAAAAGATCAAGATCGTCATCATCTAGCTCAAGTGGAATGCGCAAGGCAAAGGTATGATCTTGGTAGGGTTTCTATTTTACCGGTCTCATGGTGTTAGTGGGAGACCGGGTTATAGGATAGACGGCGTACTATCAAGAGGGGCTCTCAAGTGAGTAACTTGATCACATCTTTGTGGAGAGCTCAAACCTTTACATACTTGGCATATCATCTTTCTTGGTTCTTATTTGGCTTTTATCCATGTTAGAATTTAGAGCTTGTGTTCATCTCCATACCAAGCTCTAGTTCATCAAAAACCGATTTCATATGCATCACTTGTTGCGTTTTTTATGTTGGAAGTTTTACCGATTTTCCTTTTCTACGAGAGGCCAAACTCTCTCCTTGTTGCTTCCTCCTCACATGATGGACTATGATGTTTCTCTGCATAATCTTGACGAGCTCTTCGTTGTGACTCCAACGAGCCCAAGATCATCGAAATCGGAGTCCGGATGAAAAAGATATTGCAGTTTTCGTTTTGCTGTTTCTGTCAGTTTTCAGAACCGGTCCTTTTTGGAAATATCCGGTTACCATCAGTACGTGATTTTCTGGTGCACGACCCGGGCCGGAAATTTCGGTCCAAATATGAACCGGAATATCCGGTTCCTTTTTTCCTGCAATGGCTCTTTGTTTTGGGAACCTATATAAGGCCCCCTTCTTCCCCATAGGGTCAAGTAAGTTTTCCCTCTCTCTCTCCCACCATTGTTGACCTTGGAAAGCTTGCCTCCCTCTCTATTCCTCCATGATTCTTACCCCAAATTAGAGGGAAAAGAGAGAGGAGATCTAGATCCACTTTTCCACCAATCCATCTCTCCTCTAAGTGAGGGGAACCCTTTGGATCTAGATCTTGGAGTTCCATTTGTTGAGTTCTTCTTTGTTCTTTCTCTCTTCTCTCCCCATATGCATTAGTTGCTTTTGGTGGGATTTGAGAGTGAAGGATTTGAGCACTTGTGCTCTTGCCATTGCTTTGTTGCATCGGTTTGTGCTCTCCACGAGGATTCGTGGAAGTTGAAAGTTTGTGAGCTTGTTACTATTGGGTCATTGGACCCTAGACGCCATTGTGGTGGTTGAGACCTTTTGTGGTCACTTGTAGCCGTTCGGGAGCCCCCAATCCAATTGTGGGTTGTGCCCCTGATTGTTGTTGAAAGGCTCCGGATTTCGCCTCGAAGGATTCCGATAGTGGAAGGTGAACCAATCCTTTGTGGTGTGATACGTCTCAAACGTATCTATAATTTCTGATGTTCCATGTTGATATTATTCCAATTGTTACATGTTTTATATACACTTCATAGCATTTTTATGCATTTTCTGGGACTAACCTATTAACAAGATGCCATAGTGTCAGTTCCTGTTTTCTGCTGTTTTTGTATTCCAGAAAAGCTGGTCTGGAAATATTCTCGGAATTGGACGAAACTTGGACAGAACCTCCTATTTTTCCAACATGAACACGGAGTCCAAAGGAGAGACGGAGGGGGGGCGCGAGCCAGCCACACCATGGGGTGGCGCGGCCCCACCCCCAACCGCGCCGTGGGGTAGTGTGGGCCCCACGAGCGTCTCCAACCGCCGCCCTTTCGCCTATATAATCTTCCCGACGCGAAAACCCTAAATACCTGAGTCATTATCCACGAAAAGTTCCAGAGACGCCGCCGCCGTCAACCCTAGCTCGGGAGGGTTCAGAAGCTCTTCCCGGCACCCTGCCGGAGAGGGGAATCATCACCGGAGGGCTCTACATCACCATGCCTGCCTCCGGAGTGATACGTGAGTAGTTCATCCTTGGACTACGGGTCCATAGTAGTAGCTAGATGGTTGTCTCTCCACTTTATGCTATCATGTTTAGATCTTGTGAGCTGCCTATCATGATCAAGATCATCTTATTGTAATGCTACATGTTGTGTTTGCTGGGATCCGATGAATATTGAATACTATGTCAAGTTGATTATCAATCTATCTTATATGTTATTTATGATCTTGCATGCTTTCCGTTACTAGTAGATGTTTTGGCCAAGTAGATGCTTGTAACTCCAAGAGTGAGTATTTATACTAGATAGTGGGTTCATGCCTCCGGTAATCTGGGAGAGTGACAACAACTTCTAAGATTGTGGATGTGCTGTTGCCACTAGGGATAAAATAACCGATGCTTAGCTTAAGGGTGCGCCGTTAGGTCTAATGCATTTGTTTACATTACGCACATTACTTAATGTGATTATCCGTTGCTTGCAACTTAATACCAACGGGGAACTCGGTATGACAACCTGGAGGTGGATTATTAGTCATAGACGCTGTTGGATAACGGTCTATGTATTTTGTCGTAATGCCCACATGAATATCATAGTAATCATCATGTCATATATATGCATTGTCATGCGCTCAATATTTTGTCAATTGCCCAGCTGTAATTTGTTCACCCAGCATGTTAGTTATCTTTTATGGAGAGACACCACTAGTGAACTGTGGACCCCGGTCCATTCTTTTACACTGATAATACAACCAACTGCAAACATTGTTCCTTTTCATTCTCTGCAATTTACTACTGTTTTCCACACCATACGTTTAATCCTTTGTTTTCAGCAAGCCAGAAAGATTGACACCCTTCATGTTTCGTTGGGACAAAGTAGTTTGATTGTGTTGTGTGCAGGTTCCACGTCAACAACCGAACTCCCTTCCACACGCAAGCACTTTTCTGACACCGTTGACAACCTTCAGAAGTGATTTCTTACTCTTACTGGTTCGATTAAACCTTGGTTTCATACTGAGGGAAACTGCTGCTACACTGCTTCATACCTTCCTCTTGGGGTCTCCCAACAAACGTGTGATCCACGTCATCATGGTGAGGTTCATCGGAGAAGAAGGTGAAGCCTTTGTGGTTGTTGAACCATTGTGTTGGTTCACACCTCTCCAACGAGACGTACTCCCCTAAAAAGGAGGAACTCGGGAATACATCCTCGTCTCCACGTGCCTCGGTTATTTCTATACCCGAGCTTTTTACTTATTCACTTTACATTGTGAGAGCCTTCGTGCTTGAAGTATTCTATATTGCTATCACCTTGTTGCTTGTCTTGCTTAGCATAAGTTGTTGGTGCACATAGGTGAGCCTAGTTTATTTAGGTTGTTGGCTTGTTAATTTAAACACCTAGTTTTATTCCGCAATAATCAAGCCTAGACCGGAAAAGTTTTAATCGCCTATTCACCCCCCCCCCTCTAGGCGACATCCTTGTCCTTTCAGCCGCCGCCATCCAAAACCCTATTCGGGGGTTTCCAGGATCCTGTTCTGGCACCCTGCCGGGAAGAGTATCCACATCCAGATCCATCTTCGTCCACCATGATGCCTCCCTGATGATGTATGAGTAGTTCCCCGATGGACTACGGGTTCGTAGTAGGAGCTACATGGTAGTGTCTCTCCCATGTTCTTCAATACAATGTTTTCGTGAGCTGCTTTACATGATCGAGATCAATCCGATGTAATAGGTGTTGTGTTTGTTGGGATATGATGAGTTATACTAGGATCAGTTTGGTTTGATGCCTAGTATCCTTTATGATTGTTAATTATTGTTGATATGACTATGTTATGCTTAATCGCTTGTCACTAGTGCATGAGTGCCATGAATGTAGTAGATCGGAACACTTTATGTTTGCATGAATATAATTAATGTTTTGGATCATATGTACAAGTTGTATACACATGTTAGTTGTCCAGAACCGGATACCCCAAGGTGACAGATTGGGATATCAAAGGGAAAGGCTTTAACTTGGGGTTACATGTGTTCATTAAGTGTTAGTGCTTTGCCCAATTGCCCCGGTGTTTTGTAAAATGAGTACCTTAATTACCCTAAGTTCATTTATTGGCCCCGCTGAAATGGGAGTGTAGGACAAAAGATGTTGTACGAATTCTTGTTGCAAGTGGATACAACTATATTCAAAATAAATGCCTACATATGATTGATGAACTGCATGCTCGATCATAATTAGTTCAATTTTTTCAATTGCCCAACTATAGTTTGTTCACCCAACATTTTTTTACTTTGTTTGCAGAGATCCATCTTTTACTATTATTGATGTTCTTTCTACTCACTATTGCTCTCGTTACTATTACTTTGTCACTATTGTTGTTACCAATTTTCTGCTACTATCATACCACTGTTGCTACTAATAAATTCTATCAAGCAAGATCACTTTCAGGTGTGGTTGAATTGACAACTCGACTGCTAAGCCTTATAAATATTCTTTGCCTCCCCTTGTGTCAAATCAATAAATTTGGGTTGAAATACTTCTCTCGAAGACTGCTGCGATCTCCTACACTTGTGGGTTATCGATCAAGCGGGTGTTGCGAGCCTACGACGATGGTTGTTCCCCATGCTTCTCATTAGCTAGGGCGGTGCTACCAGGGGTTATGACACATGCTTCCAGAGGCTACAATAGATGCTTCTAGCGGCATCAGATGGTGCTGTTAAAGACTACGGAGGGTGTTAACTTGGGTGGACGACGATGCTACCATGTGGTGGAGCTGGGACTGATTTGGTTGCATACTCTTTTCTGTTTTGCTAAATTGATGTTTCTGAAATGCTGCAATGCTATTTTTGTTTATTAGTTTTGGGTCCGGTTCTTGTTTAGTTTTGAGTCTGGAATGAGTAGAGATTTCTTGCTACCGAGCTCCAGTGCTCCATCTACTTAAAAAAATTTAAAAGTCATATTTAAAAACAATCATGCATGTTGTCGGTGATATATCCCACAAAAACATGCAAAATCTCGATTTCAAATACTTTATACTCTGATGTACATAAAAACGACAAATGTGTGATCTAAATGAACACACTCTCTAATCTCCAAAATATACAAAATTTGTCATTTTTGTATAGCTTAGAATATAGAGTATTTCAAATCAAAATTTTGGACGTTTATGGGATACATCATTGGCAACATGCAAGATTTTTTTCAGATTTTTTAAAACTTATAACTATATTTTTTTGAATTTTTTTTAACTAGAAGGAGCACTGGAGTTCGGGACCTGAAAGTGTTTTCCGCAAATATGGTAGCAACTTATATTTTATCGTACACAAGGAAGTATTAACCTAAAATAAGACACCTTTGTATATTTTTATTAAGATCCGTAAATTTTCTCTCTTTTGTTTCTACCAAATGACAGAACATGCAAGCGTGAAACTTTACATGCCAACAATGTATTGAAATTGCCATGTCTAGAATATTTTTTTGGATCTTTTCATAGACCATAAGACTTAAAATAATATAGAATTTATTTGTAAAACCCGCATTTTATATATCTATGGTGCACGAAATAATGTGGACTTTTTTAAAACATTGAAATTCCCATATATTGTATACCTGCAAAGTTTCATATTTCTATGTTATGTCGTTTGGGAGAAACAGAGAAAAGACAATCTCAAAAAACTAAACAAAAAACCATGGCAAAGTTAGGGACCACGTTACCGATCATGGTGGTCAATCTCAACCCAAGAACATCCCCTTCCGTTGGAGTAGTATCGGAATGGCACCCTGTTCCGGTCTTGGTTTCAGCTTACGATGTAAGCGCGTCTGTGTCCGAGTCCGACTCGAGCTGCACGGGACATGGCATCCTCGACGAATAAATACACAGTAGGAAAACGGCGAATAGAACAGAAAGCAGGAGACTCCCCTCTTGTGTTTCCACTTGTACGCCGTTCTGCCCTAGCTCTGTTCCGGTTCATCGATCTCCAGTTCTTCATCGGCATATCGACGATCGGAGCGGGCGACACAGCGACGGAGCTCCGGCGCCGCGCGTTCGACAAGCTGGACTCCGTCTACCCCGGCCGCGGCTATGCCCTGCGGTGGTGCATGCAGGCGCAGGAGATGTACACGGCCGACGGCGACATGAAGGACGCGCGCCTCCTCCTGCGCAGCGCCCTCAGATGCAAGAGGGTCACCGACTACGCCTCCGTCTTCAAATCGTGGATCGCCAAGGAACTCCACGAGGGCAACGTCGACGCCGCCCGGGGCCTCTTCCTGGAGTGGGGGCACCGCCTGTACGCGGACGCGGGCGAGGAGGACAGCGGCGTCGACTTCTGGTGCATGTTCATCAACTTCGAGGTCAAGAACGGGGACGCGGATTTCGCGCGAGCCGTCGCCAAGGCGGCCGTGGTGGCCTGCCCCACCGATCCCACGATCTACGCCAAGAACCTCAAGGTGGAGCTGCTCTTCGGGCACGCGCACCGTTCGTCCGACGACGTGCTCGCCCGTCATCTGGACAACTTCGCCATGGATGTGGACTGCAAGACGTACCTGCTGCACTACCAGGTGGGAGCGTGCCACGACCACGACGACTCCAAGGCCAAGCAGCTCGGCGGCGGCTTCTTCTTGGACAAGATGTGCCGCGGCGTCAGGCGGCTCGTGCAGCCACTTGGGTACCGGCCGCTTCACGCAGCATCCACCACGACAAGCCTCTGCGTGTAGATCATTGATCCAAGCCTCGCCATTGGCTCTGTAATTTCCAATTTTGAAGTCTCCAAATCTTGTATAGATACACATTTGTAAACAGTTGTGCAATTTTGCATCAATGGTGATCACTTTTAGCATCTCGATGCTACATGTTATTGTTTTATCTCCTTGCATAAGTTTACCAGCGCTCCTCGACCCTCGCTTGATTGATGCCTTTCTTTTTTCTTGGTTAGTGTTTGACTTGCAAGTTCAAATCCGGAAAGAGTTTTCTCCATACCCACAGTGCAATTAGCACTGAATCTTCTTTTTTCCCCTGAACGCCCATTCGTAATGAAGTCCTATACGACGATAAGATTAGTGTAAGAACACTTAGGCCCTGCTTGATTCACCGGTTTGTATGCATCAAGACCAGATAACCAGAGTGCAAAATTTGCTAGCAAAAGTGAACCGACAAAACCGCATGGCCAAGCAAGGGGATAAAGCTAAGTTTGGCAAAGCTAAGTTTGGTTCGCAGCAAGACTTTGGTCAAAGCTAAGTTTGACAGTTTGGTATATGTTTGGGTCTTGCCACAAATTGAATCGAAGCAAACTGTACATGAACAACCAGCGTGACTATCAGAGTATATGAAAAATATACCTTTTACTGATCATTTTATTCCAAGCAAAACAGAGCTTTGGTAATAAGTCATTGTTCAACTGTTGTTCGTCGGATACACTTCTTTTCAGAGAGATGCTCTGAAGAACATCAATCTCCAGGATTTGCAATCATCCAGACATGAGAAAGTATGTTGCAATTCAGTTTGCGAACTTATGTACAGTTACAGTCCCAAGATTCAACATAATGGTGTTAAAGGTTACATGGAGCCATTTACATGCCAGCATAATTTTTTTTCTAGATCTAGGAAAACATGCTGCAGATCACTACAAACCCAGCACCAGAGTCCTTGACTGCCTCGAACGTCTCATGGCTCTTCAGGGGTTTGACATTCTTTGTCTCCGTTCAAGCATCTTCCATGTATTTCCATGTGTAAGCATGTCCTGGTCTGTATTGTCAAGTGTCTTCAATCGTGCTTGGTAGAGAGGGAAAAAATGTGTCTCTAGTTCTTCACAGTATTCAATTTGACTATGTTTGTCTTCTACATCAGAACTATCTTCTTCACAAGTCACTACCCTGTGCCCAGTACTGTTTCTTAGATTGGAAGTCAAACATGTATATTGGACTGAGATATGTGGCAAATAAAAAACAAATAGATGTTCTTGCAGATCACCAAATCTCATTATACATGCTCAGCGGACAATGCTTCTGAAGAATCTGAGCTAAGAAGCCTTTCTGCTTCATCATTAGCCTCAGCTTGTATACGCCATTGCTAAAATGGTTTCAGAAGCAAATGTTAGTTCGTTTTAAACAATGTTATGCTCAATATAAATTTCGGGCAGAAAGTATTCTCACCTCTTCCAGACTATCAATTTCCATTAATTGTTCTATTTGTTCTGATATTCTTTCCTGAAATCATGGCACTGATTATTAGCTATCTGCCGGTGAATAAATAAGAAAACCAAAGCAATAGTACTTTAGGTACAGACTGTATGCATTCATAGGGAGGATTAAACTACTGACTGCACCAGTAGCTGCTTCAGCAACGAGAACATCAGAGTCCATCTCAACTTCAATTTCAATCATAGAACATAACTGCAATAGCATATTTTACATTTTATTTCTGCTACATTGAATGTGAAATGTAAGCAGATTTATATTCACAGTTTCATGAATTACTTTCGCGTAACTTTCCATCAGCTCAATCTTTGACAACAGCGTACTTTCCAAGCTTTTTCGTACCTTCTTCAGTCTACCATGTCGAGCACTGAAATTAGTTTGTACAACACTTAAGTCTCATAGTAAAATACTGTAGTAAAATAGGAAAATATTCTAACAAAAGAGTATTTTTAAGTAAGTAAAACTAGTATGACAGGAAAACATGTTAGAAAAATGGAACTTTGTAAATATTACCGATATGACGGTTCGCCTACTGCTAATATCTTGTTCTCCAACTGACACATTCTTGCAAGCATCCACACCTTCGATGAAATAACTCTGAACACTATGCTTTCCAAAGTTTTATGTTTAGCAGAAATTTAACTGGTTACAGAAATTAAAGAGACAAACCTCTTTTTCAGTAAGCTGTTTCAGATCCTTAAGACGACTCTGAAGCATGTCATACTGAGACAAGAGTTTCTGCCGTACAGCGACTACGTCTACCGCCTTTTGTGGGAGCTGGATAAACACAATACTTAAACGCAGAACAGATAGTACACATCACAGTTTCTAACTTGAGACTATAAGTTACTATGTTGATGTTAATCACCAGAAGAAGACTTCCAAGTTGATAGTGCGGTTGAGATTTTTGGATAAAATGTTTGAAAATATAGTGGAACAAGACTTAGAATGGGCGCTGTCCAAAAGTAATGCTAGCCAAATGGGTAGGAGTGCCAACAAGTAATGGCAAGATTGGGTGGAGCCAATACAACAACAAAGGAAGATGGAACAGGCTAATATTAATAAGTAACATATTTATTGCTAATACGTGAGTCTAGCGCTTTACCTACCTGCTCACAGCGTTAGCACTTCGTTTCATTTCCTTAATGAAAAAACTCCCAAGATGTTTTTGCTACATGGAATCAAATATACCTTTCGAGTCTCTGGCAAGATCACTTGATTTAGAGTTGTCCCCACAGCAGCTGATGCAATGGCAGTTGCTGTAATTAGTCTAGGCAGACTTGGATCAATGAACGCAGAAAGAGCATCTCCAGAAGCAAGCAAAGCAAGAGCACCGACAAAAAGATACGGAGTAAGAACAAATGTTCCCACATCCTTCGATGGCATCCTTAGCAACTTTGAGACCTGTCCACTGACGTGGTTAGTGAGGCTCATGGGTTCTCCTGGACTAAACCCTTTTGAGCGTGCCACAATCTTGAGGGGACCCATTTCACGATAAACATTAGTTGGGGCAGCCAAGGAAATGGTCACTCTTTCTCCTCCTTGAGCAGGCAGTTCCACTGTCTTGGTAGCAAATCTATGCGTACGGGCTGTTCCTGAGGGTGTGCGGATCTACAAAACATATGACATATAAACATATGAGTAATCAAAGGAAGCCCTACTATGCATAAAGATAGTAGACAAAGTAGGTTCTACTATGCATTTTCGAAAAGAAAAGCTACCACAATAGAGTGAACAGCAGCTGGAAGACCATCTTTCATCACACTAAAAAAATGCAAGGCCTTCTTGAAAGCTGAAATGTCCATGCTGCGTTCGGTAGGAGGAGATCCTTAGAAAAGTAGTATTAGAAGCAACATCATGTATAGTACAAATGGAAAAGTAAAATGAGGCATCGTATTGTAAGGTAACAGTTAATTAACGCAATTACATAGTACACAAAGGATGAATCATTATTGGAAGGCCCGAAAGTGATCCCTTGTTATAGAGTTACATTTAGGTACAAAGTGTTGTTAACTTGTTGTTGAACATTTAATTTCAGTGTCTGAAAATTTTGGCATCCTGGAAAGCGGACATTTGTGGAAACAATTGTAACGCCCGGCAAAGAAATTCCTAGAGCAATATAGAGTCACCATCGTACCATCTTCAAAACATGAAAATGTATCAGTTAGACCATGAATGGATCAAACTGATTAACCTAACATTTTCAATTACTCATTATGATATCATATCAATCCTAATTAACATATCAGGTATTTTTAAAGTTCTGACAGAAGTTAGACCTAGTCTTCCCAGCTAGCGAAAACGACACCTGTTTTATTAGAACGTTGCTGTCAAAGGTACTTATTAGTTACTACTAGAAAACAGTGATCATAATCATAGCTAAATGTACAAAAAAGTATAATAATCAACAGAAAATTCCAAGAGATAGCTTAAAGAATGAAACATGTCCCACACTCACTAACCTCACTTCTTCAGACTCGATGCTTGTTATGTCTCCGGAAAATAGTTCATATTGGTATCGGCACTTCGAACATGAAACCACCTGAAGAGCATCCAAATAAAAATACTATAACGAAATTTGCATTTTAAAGCATCGAAATAATAAATAATGAAAGTTTTTTTTGTTCATGTTGTCATCTCTCAACACGGCTATACATAAAAGCAGGAACATATTTTTACCTCTATTTTACAACAATCATCCCTACAAAACTGAATTTGATCTGTGTCGGGATATTGAACTCTTTACTAAAGCTATACATTGTCACTAAACCTGTTGCGGACATTAGCATGTTGCCTCCCAATGAGACTCAGGGAAGGAGTTGGCTAGGGAAGAGTCCATGAAGGAGACAACTTGAATTAGGAAAGATGAGTTAGAGATAGGATTAGGAATGGTTAATTTGGAAAAATAAGAATTAGGAAAATATAACGGCTTGGGTGTCAATTAGGAGGTATTATATAAGCATCGGTCATGTAATTTCTGGAATCAAGCAAGAAAACCTATGTCTACCCAATCCCTGGCAGCCACGCCATCTGGCTATCTTGTGCACGGCAGTTATCCCGTTGTGGATCTATGACCACAACAAAACCCCACAGAGGAGACAGAACTACAAAACCAGACTGACCGAATGGCAACTTGCATGTGGATCTACAAGCATTTATATTTAGAACTCTTGTTTTTGTGTCCCTACCTAATTCTGGCTACCACATGTTGGTTCATGTGGCTAATAATATATATCAGCTTCCAGTCACCACTGTTTTCCATCCTATTCTTCGACGTCACCTACAGATCTCTTACATCTCATGACGTATCCAGCTCTGGATATTTGTTCCGAAGATCACGCCGTGCCAGCTAATGAGTAGATTTCAGTAAGTCAACGAGATGTAAAGCAAGATAGTTTTGCGGCATCAAACCTGAGTTCCATGCTGAGGCTGCGCAACAGCAATTGCCACCATGCAGGTTGGACAGCAAACAGTTGTCCCAAATGGAACCTGCAGTAAGTAAAATGAATGGTTGTAACACACTTAAGTTTACACAAGTTTAATTTGTATACAAGATATTTCCATGCACGGAGGTATCCAGTTATTATAGGACATTCCAATTCCTAAAGTAAGACGCGTCAGAATTATCAAAATTCTAAGGACAATGCGCAATCTTGTGATATTAATACTACAAAACTTTACGAAATTAGAGACTGCATGAAACAAGATTGCCTTGATCCCGTGTATTTTAGATACTTCAGATAGTAGCCAAATTTGTTGTGCTAGGTATTTGTCAGTTAAAGTTGGAGCGAGATGTTTTTGAAACTGCAACATCATGGGTCAGAAATCAAATGATACTAGCACAATTATATCATCTGCGTGTGCTAGATGATATAAGTGTTGGATATTTAGATGATCTAGGCTGCTCTCCTAAGTCAACTTTTTTCGCTGCTACAGTAGGTCGGTGCTACAGTACATGCTACAGTGGCCACCTACACTAATGTGGTGTCTTGATCGGAGACATCAAATTATGATCCAACGATGCTGGTTCCCCTAGTGCACAGTGCAAAACAAAATAAAAGGCAGTGAGATGAACCTAGAAGAGGTGAGAAGGGGACAGAAGCTCTCGGGCTCTCTCTTTCACTCTCACACACACACTCACGAGCCAGGCCACCGATCAGGCAAGCACTGGCAGCACTGGGAAGAACCAAAGCACAAACTGTTCCATCCCTAGGTGGTGTGAGCATCAGAATAGAAGACATGGCTGCATCTCAAGATCAAGGTAATTTTCCTCTTCAGGTTGTGGCTCAATCTTAAGCTAGTTGTTCCTGCTGGACACAACAATGGTATCAGAGCGACTAGCTCTTAAGTTTGAGTCCCCTGATGCTAAAGTTCATGTTAAGATCAAGCATGTTCATGATGTTTTATAAGATATTCTTCCTGGTTAAATCAAGTTATGTTTTAGCCCTGTCTCTTTTAAGTTTTTATCCCTAAAAGTATCAAGTATGGATCAAAGCTTCAGTTTAAGTAATTATCAGGAGGGGATTAAGGTGATTATGCAAACTCTAAAGTTTTCCCCAATTTTTTCTGAAAAGCTGAAGTTCAAATCCCTTAAGTTTCCCTCTGTTAATAAGCTAGGGCTTCGAATTAAGCATGTTTTAGTGGGGATTGATTCTTTTGATGCTAACCCTAACGAAATCCCCAAATTGCTGAAGCCCTAAATTATGAAATTCCCAAATTTGGAGGAACCCTAATCCTTATGAACTAATGGAAGCGGACGATTACCTTATGGGTTTCGTCATCGCCGCTGGCCACGGCGGTGTCGGAGCCACCACCTCATGCTTGCGGGTGGCGCTCGGGTTCAAACCCGAGCGGCCTCGCCGTCCGATGGACCGGCCTGTGGCTGTTGCTCTCCTCGCGCGCTTGTCGTCGTGGAGGCTGGCTGCGGTGCCGGACCTGGCGCTGGTCGTCGACGCCGACACGGGGACGCCCGCTCACGCGTCGTCGCCTCGCACAGGGCGCCGCCCGGAACCACTCGATAGAGCTGCGCGCTGGCCAAAGCTGCACGCAGTTCCGGCGAGGGGGTCCGAATGACGCCGACGCCTTCTTCCATGGTCGCGCGGTGCCCGTCGCCGTCGTCTCTCTGGTCGCGTCGCCGTCGCGACAGAAAGGAGGAAGGGGAATGAAATTAGGGTTTTTACGGGACGGCGGCGTCCAGGTGATGCGCTGGCTTGTGCCAGACGTGTTCGCTCCCAACCGTCGGATCGGCATCCGATGGTGCGCGGTGGTTGCCGCTGTCAAATGGGCTGCGGCCCAGGAGGGATCAGGGGGAGTAAAGGCTGGGCTGGGCCAATTTTGGCCCAGTTCGGCAGATTAATGTTGCCAAAAGATAAAACTTTGGGGCTAAAATAAATAATGTTTAGGGCTATTTTTTTTCAGCGTAAATTATTATGCTTTATTATGTTTATTATTCAGTTTGTTTATGGTTTATGAATTATGGTGATTTTTATCACTATGATCATTATGTTATAATGTTTCCGCTGCGAAATAAAGTTTAATGGATCCTCAAATAAAGTGTGGTTTTTTATGCTTTGTCATTCTGACCAAAGTTGTTTGACGGGCATTTTAACCGCAAAATTCTTTTATTGGTTCGCTTCACTTCTGGCCAAAGCTGATGTGAACCGGGTTAGTAGAAGGAAATTAATGAATGAGGATTATTAATGTGTGGCTTTTATTTATCAATTTGGCCAAAGCTAATTGATGAATATTTGTCCACAAAATTTTGTTGTTCATTTTCATCTCTGGCCAAAGCTGTTTTGAATTTGATCAATAGAATTTAATGATGATTATGATGATGCTTACTAAAGCATTTTGAATTTTTCTTTTGCAGCAACTAATGTCTCTAATATTACTGGAATGCTAATGGCATCGAACAGCTAAATGGTAGCAATTATGTTATGTGGAAGGAGAAGCTTGAGATCACGATGGCCTTACTTAATATTGATTATGCTCTCCTTAATGATCCTCCTGAGGCACCTAAAGAAAATGATGAAAATTATGAAGCCTCAAGAAGGAATATGATGTTATCAAGGCTAAGTGGGATGACTCTAATCGCAAGTGCCTTAGCTCCATTACACAGAGTATGAGGGGAGCCCTTCCTGACTGTGAGACAGCTAAAGGGTACTTTGCGAAAATTGAGCATCAGTTTAAAGGGTCTTCTAAAGTTTATGCAACAAGTCTTATCGAAGACTAATTGATGAAAAATATGATCCCACTGGAAGCCTTCGAGAGCATATTATGAAGAAGTGCAACATGGCTGCCAAACTTAAGTCTATGGAGATGGAAATTTCTAGTGGTTTCCTCGTCCATTTTATCATGTCATCTTTGCCTCCTCAATTTGATCCATTTATGATCAACTAGCAATGGATGTAAATGGGAGATTGATGAAATGATGGCGCGATGTGTGCAAGAAGAAGAAAGGCTTAAGGCTGACAGAATTGAGCATATTAATCAGTTCACATTCACAAAAGAAAAGGTATAAAAAAATTGTGAATGATATATGAAGCCCAAGCCTAATAAGTTCAAGGAAAAGGCCAATCTTCAAAAGGTCTTATGAAAAGAAGCCAGAAAAGCACCTAATGCGGAAGGAAATAAATCTGATGCTTGCCACTTTTGTGGAAAAGGTGGGCATAGGCGAAAGGATTGTTTTGGCTTCAAGAGATGGCTCAAAGAAAAAGGTACCGATGTTATTACTTTTGTTGAAGAATCCCTTTATGTTAATTATGCCACCAATACTTGGTGGATTGATTCAGGTGCAACAATTCATATTGCAAATTCGTTGCAGGGATTCAATATGAGGAGGACCCTAAAAAGAGGGGAAAGAACAATTAGAGTTGCTAATGGTGTTGAAGCTTATGCCGAGGCGCTTGGAGATTTCACTCTCATACTCCATGGGTTTTAAGCTTCAACTAAATAATGTTCTCTATGTACCCTCGATGAAACGGAATTTAGTTTCCGTCTCATGTTTAGATGATGATGGTTATGAGTGTCACTTTGGGAATAAGCAATGTATAATTATGTATGACAATAATAATGTTGGTCTTGCCTGTCGACAAGACAAGCTTTATGTAATATCCCTCTGTGATGATATAAATAATGTGGGTTCTACCTCAAATATAAATGTCGGTACCAAACGCAAACGTAATGATAATGAGACTTCTTCGAAATTATGGCACTATCGTTTAGGCCATATTTCGAGGGGGAGAATTGAGCGTCTCATTAAAGATCAAGTTCTTCCTTCTCTTGATTTTACGGATGCGGATGTTGATCATTGTATTGATTGCATCAAAGGAAAATATGCCAAGAAAATTAAGAAAGGTGCAAATCGAAGCACGGGAGTTTTGGAATTAATTCATACGGATATATGTGGTCCGTTTAATGTGAGATCGGTGGATGGTTTTAATTCATTCATAACGTTCACCGATGATTTCTCCCGTTATGGATATATTTATCAAATTAAAGAAAGATCAGAGGCATTAGACAAGTTCAAGATTTTCAAAGCTGAGGTTGAAAATCAATGTAATAAAAGAATTAAAGTTGTAAGATCTGATCGTGGTGGTGAATACTACGGCAGACATACTACTTATGGCCAAATTCCTGGACCGTTTGCAAAATTCTTACAGGAAAATGGCATTGTAGCCCAGTACTCAGCACCGGGCGAACCCCAGCAAAATGGGGTGGCTGAAAGGCGAAACCGCACACTTATGGATATGGTGCGGAGTATGTTAAGCCACTCCACTCTGCCGGTGAATTTATGGATGGAAGCCCTTAAAACAGCAGCACATATTCTTAACAGGGTTCCTAGTAAATCGGTGCCCAAAACACCGTATGAATTATGGACTGGGAAAAAGCCAACCCTGAATTATTTTCATGTATGGGGCTGTCCTGCTGAAGCAAGGATTTTTAATCCGGTTATGGGAAAATTAGACCCCAAGACAGTCAGTTGCCATTTTATTGGTTATCCTGACAAATCTAAAGCATATCGATTTTATTGTCCAAATCAGGCAACTAAGTTTGTTGAAACAAGACACGCTGTGTTCTTGGAAAATGATGTGATGAGGGGGAGCATAACACCTCGGGAAATAATTTTGGAGGAAAAACGGGTATATGTCCCAGCTCCAATAATTCAAGAACCTATTTTCCCGGTGTCTGCTAATATTGCACCTCCTGTTAATGATACACCTGCTGAGACTCCTGTGACTATTTCAGATGTCACACCTGATGATACTTCTATTGAAGATACTCAGCAGCCTCAAATTGTTGATGATGTGCCAAATAATGAACCTCTCAGAAGGTCACAGCGGGCTAGAAAGTCTGCTATTCCTGATGATTATTTCACTTATATGAGTGAGGATATGAATGAGTCAATGTTGATAATGATCCCACCTCATTTAAAGAAGCTATGCAAAGTGAATATTCGTCTGAATGGCTTAATGCCATGAAAGATGAAATGAAGTCCATGAGCACTAATGATGTATGGGACTTAGTAGAAATTCCCAAAGGAGCTAAAATAGTTGGAAGTAAATGGGTCTATAAGACCAAACGTGACTCCAAGGGTGATATCGAAAGGTTCAAAGCCAGGCTTGTGGCAAAAGGTTTCACTCAAAGAGAAGGGATTGATTATAATGAAACATTTTCACCCGTCTCTTCCAAGGATTCATTCAGAATAATTATGGCACTTGTGGCTCATTATGATTTAGAGCTGCACAGATGGATGTTAAAACGGCATTTCTAAATGGTGACTTACATGAAGATGTATACATGGCACAACCGGAAGGTTTTGTTGTGGAAGGAAATGAACATTTGGGATGTCATCTGAAGAAATCCATCTATGGCTTGAAGCAAGCATCAAGAGAGTGGTATCTCAAATTTGATCAAGTCATAAAGAAATTTGGTTTTAAGGAAAATAAAATGGACAATTGTGTTTATGTTAAGTTCAGGGGGAGTAATTTTATCTTCCTGATATTATATGTTGATGACATACTCTTGGCCAGCAGTGATATAAATATGCTAATGGAGACCAAGAGGTTCTTGTCCTCTAAGTTCGATATGAAAGATCTCGGTGAAGCAGCTTATGTTTTAGGAATTGAAATTCACCGGGATAGATCCAGAGGAACTTGGGGCTATCTCAGAGAGCATATATTGAAAGGTACTGAAAAAGTACAACATGCATAAGTGCTCAGCCTCGCCTGCTCCTATTGTTAAGGGCGATAAATTTGGGACTTTTCAGTGTCCAAGAAATAATTATGAATCTGCGCAGATGAAGTCAATTCCTTATGCCTCAATTGTTGGGAGCATTATGTATGCACAGGTATGCACTCGCCCTGATTTAGCATTCGTGACTGGGATGCTTGGCAGATATCAGTCTAATCCAGGCCAGGATCACTGGAAGGCTGCTAAAAAGGTCTTGCGTTATTTCAAGGTACTAAAGGCCTCATGCTTACTTATGAGAAATCTGATAACCTCGAGGTGGTGGGTTATTCAGATGCTGATTTTGCGGGGTGTGTTGACACTAAGAAATCCACGTCAGGTTATATTTTCACACTCGCAAAAGGAGCTATATCATGGAAAAGCTCAAAACAAACTGTCACTGCATCGTCGACAATGCAGGCAGAATTTGTAGCATGTTATGAGGCTACCGGGCAGGCGGTATGGTTGAAGAATTTTATCCCGGGACCGAGAGTGATTGACAGTATTTCCAGGCCTCTCACTCTGTACTGCGATAATCAACCCGCAGTGATCTATTCGAGTAACAACAAGTCAAGTGGTGCTGCCAAACACATTGACATCAAGTATCATGTTGTGAAAGATAGAATCCAGGATCAGACAATAAATGTTAAGTACATTAGTACTAAGTTGATGTTAGCGGATCCGCTCACTAAAGGCTTACCACCCAGCGTATTCAGAGAGCATGTTGCCGGCATGGGTTTGGTTGAAAGGTTTTGATCCTGGAGAAGTTGGAACCATTATGGCACTATCTCCCCAAAAGGTTCATTTTGAGATCGAGTGGGAACCATAGTCATTTGGTTTAGCAGTACTTAATTGACTGTTATAATCTATTGTCTTGGTGTACCATTTTACCAAAAGATGAGTCTGTAATGTTTATGTAAAGAATTATGTAAATAAAGCTAATGAATAATGTGAATAAAGTTTATGGAGCTCATAAGTTAAAGAGGTTCATTTTAATATGAAGTGATGTACTATAGTCACTGGATTAAATGGTACCTAATAGACCATTATAATCTTTTTGTCTTAGTGCATTATTTTGTTGAAAAGTGAGTTTATAAGTTCAGCCTTACGATCAAGGGGAGAATGTTGGATATTTAGATGATCTAGGCTGCTCTCCTAAGTCAATTTTTTCGGCTGCTACAGTAGGGCGGTACTACAGTAAATGCTACAGTGGGGTGGTGCTACAGTGGCCACCTACACTAATGTGGTGTCTTGATCGGAGATATCAAATTATGATCCAACGGTGCTGGTTCCCCTAGTGCACAGTGCAAAACAAAATAAAAGACAGTGAGATGAACCTAGAAGAGGTGAGAAGGGGATAGAAACTCTCGAGCTCTCTCTTTCACTCTCACACACACTCACGAGCCAGGCCACCGATCAGGCAAGCACTGGCAGCACTGGGAAGAACCAAAGCACAAACTGTTCCATCCCTAGGTGGTGTGAGCATCAGAAGAGAAGACATGGCTGCATCTCAAGATCAAGGTAATTTTCCAATCCATCTTCAGGTTGTGGCTCAATCTTAAGCTAGTTGTTCCTGCTGGACACAACAATAAGCACACGACATTGCTTTGAGCTCATGAGTTCCTAACACAAAATCTCACCTCATCTGCAGAAGATACACCAGCACGGGACACGTAACCGACTATCCTGATAGCATCAGAAACGCGCAGGGCCGCCGCCAGCCGCTGCACTAGCAACGCGTAGGTGCGCACGTCCGGCCTCGCCCAGCTCCAGCTCCCCACTGCAGCTCAGTGTTGGACACCAGACTCAGCACTCGAGCAAACACTTGGATTGATTTCATCCATGACCGAAATCGCAGAAGTGGGCTCACCTCGCGCTAAGCCGGAGCGCATCCCCTCGAAGACCGAGAGAGCGAGTTCTAGGTTTCCCCGGTCGAGCGCCACCGCGACTATGGCGTTGCAGTCGGACGCGTCCAGGGACGATTTCGAGCCGGAGCCCAGCGACTCCGCGACAATGTCTAGCGCCTGGTCCGCGTCCGCCGCGGCAGAGATCCTTCTGAGGAGGTCGGCGTCGAGCGATGTGTCGCCCGGTGATTCTGACGGGCCGGAGCCATCGCCGGCGGCCGCGGAGCTGGCCCTCAGCGAGGAGGGCCAGCGGGAGGCGGGAGGGAAGAAGAAGGAGAGGCCGGTGTTGGAGGTGGTGGTGGTGGACGCGAGTGGCGGAGAAGTGAGGGGACGCAGGGGATGGTGGATTGCCGGTGAGAGGAGGGCGAGCGCCATGGCCGCGTCGTCTTAGAGGGAGACCGTCTGAGCACATCCCATCCCGTTTTGCTCTGGATGAGGCGCGGGTGGTCGAAACTGGGGAACGCCGTTCGACTGCAGTGCTCTTTTTTTTTAGAAACATCTGCTGGAGTGCTGCGGAAAAAGTTCAAACAAAACCGACATTCTATACTCGCGCACAAAATTTCGTGGAAAAAGACAAAAAAAAAATGGCATGTATTAAACCGACATTTTGGAGCACCAACATTTGTCTTTTTTCACAAAACATGTTTTAAATTTTTTCACAATTTTTTGCGTGGACATAAATGTTCCGGATGTACAACCGAATTTTTTTATCGGATTTTTACATTTTAAAATGTTTTAAATTGTATTTTTCATAATGGGAGTATATCTAGTCTATGTGCAAAAACATTGCCTCCTCTAGTGCTACTTCTACTCCCGGTCGGCTCCCAGCGAAAGATATCAAAACCCGACCATTACAGCCAATTTAGCGTGCATATGTAAGCATCCCCTCCCCCTCCCCCCCAACCTACCCATCCACACACACAAACCCCACTCGGCATGCAAAAATTTCGGCCGAAATATGGTTTGGGCCAACGGCGTGAACATCCTCTACATCTCCCCTGATCCCTACCGCCGCACCCTCTCCTTCTCCTCCATATTCTCTCTTCCTGTGGCGAGACCTCTCGCTTTTCCCGTTCCATTTCGATGGCATCCGGATCCGTCGGCGACCGCGGAGGCATCAGCGGGAGCGGCGGGGGCTTGGGCTCCTCCGGGCGGCAACGACCTCTGCGCTACCGCCAGCGAGCGCGCACGCCGCCATTACACCAACTCATACGGTCTGCGCGAGCGGTGAAGGCCTTCATCGAGGAGATATGTGCCGTTGCAAAAGCCGCCTGCCTGCGCGACACGGAGGCGGGGAGCTCCTGCATGGTGTCGGATGTGGTGGTCTCGAGCGACGAGGACGAGTACGAGGAGTGTCGCGCATCGCGTCCCCGCATGTGCGGGACCATGACCGGAGTCAGGGGCGCCACGCGTGGGCTGGCTTTGATGTGCTCAACGAGCACATCTTGTCGTACATCAAGCGGTGCCACGAAACCGACGTGGTCGTCCACGCCGCTCTACGTGAGACGTTGTGGAAAGGCGATGTGGAGTCGAAGCGCTGCCTCGAAGCTACCAGGGAGGGGTGTCCACGCGCAAGTATGCATTGAAGTACTACCTGGCATTGATGAGTCTTGAGCTTGACGTTGAAGTACCAGCTCGTCGTCAATTATACTAGGGTTAGAGTTTCGTGGTCATTGAAGGGCATTGGAGTAACGGTATAGTGGTCATTTTTTTCTTGCTTTGGCTCCCCGGGAAAAATCAGGATCTCATGTACTCCCTCCGTTTCATATTAGATGATTTTCATTTGTTCACGTGTGAATATATCTATACATGATACATTCACATTGGGAAATTCTATGTTTAGAACGGTCGGAGGATAACCATCCGCGGCGGACTCACTTGTGTCGTTCGATCGCGCTGCGAAGGTCCCCTTTTCCTCCCCCATCGAACCACCCAGAGCCTCGCTCGCACTTCTCCCCTGCTCCCGAGCGAGCGCCGCCGCCTTTGTCCGCTCGCGCGCGAGCTCGCTCGCCCTGCGCCTCCCTTCCTCTCTATCTCCCTCACGCCTCTCCCTCGTCACCGCGCACACACACCCGCGCCCTCTGGCCAGTCCCGCACACCGGAGAGCTGCATCGACCGTGCCGCATCTCGAGCAGCGCTCCACCACCACGAGCTCCACGCCGGTGAACCTTCGCTCCGCCCCGGCCCTCCGTTGCTGTCCTCCACTTGATCTCGGACGTCGCGCCTCCGGCAGCTTTTGCAGCGGCCGGCCTCCACCTGCCATTACCCCAGCTCGGTCTCCATCGCCGTCCCCTGGCAGCCAGCTCCTCCAGCTGCTGCTGTCGAGTTTGTCCTGGCCGTCTCGTTGTTCGTCGTCACGCCCTCGAGCCCCTGCGTGCCTCGGTGCCTGTATGTGTGTTGAGAGAATGCTGCAACCAAAACGAGGGTTTGTCTGTTCGCTGGTACAATATCCGACCTCCTCGGCTTCAACCTCCGGCAAGATGTCTATTGATGGTTCTTTAGTGCAATTGTGCAAAGGATGGTTCAGATGGTCTTGGTATTGTTCTCAGAGATGTTGAAGGCCGGACTATCCTTACTGCTTGTTCCTACCTGGAGCAATGCAAAGAGCCGCTTGAGGCCTGAGTTGCTCTGCAAATTTGCAATGTGCATACAAGGTCTACAACTGACGATTCTGCATTGGCATCAGCCTATCATCATCGAGTCAGATTGTGTTCAGCTAGTAGCAGCCTGAAAGATGGACGGGAGTGAAACGGGACGGACCGATTGCCATTTATGAACTTGTTTCCAGAGATTAGATTCCTTTCTACCCAAAGTAAGATTATGCAATTTTGTAAGTGGAGCGTTTCGCAAGTTAGGACTAGTCTAAGCACTATACTGATGTTTGGCTACTGTCTAAACCTGATATTATTGCTCAGCCTTTAGATCATGACCGTGTTTAATATAATCCTCTTTTACCGGCAAAAAAAAAAGAACTCCGACAGGATGTTTGAATCTTCGAACAAGAACGACAAGGTGGGTTCGATCGCGCTGCAAAAATCGTGTCCGTTACGCTCGGGCGTGGACACATTCAAGGTTTATCTCGATTTGATGGCGGGGACGATCCGTTGTGCTTAAGAAACCGATAGGGTAGCTGGTTCTAGATTTTTTTCCTATTCGACTAGAGGTCTTGTCCAGGTTTTAAACTATTATTAGTTACCCACCTTTTGATGTAATAGTTATCCTCCAATTGTATATAGAGTTACCCTCATGTTTCCACCACGAAATTTGTATAGTAACCATACTCCGTCGGTAATAGTTATCTACTCAGAACGGATATAGTTACTCATGTGTTAATGATATAGTTACCCATCACGAAATCAATTAGCTAGCCTACTCTCTCGGTAATATTTACCCACCCAGTACGGATAGAGTTACCCACCAAAAATTGATGGAGTTACCCATGTGTTCATTATATATTTATCCACCACAAAATCGATATTTACCCACCCAGTACTGATAGAGTTACACACCATGATTGATAGAGTTACCAATGTGTCCATGATATAGCTATCAACCACAAAATCGACGTAGTTACCCTATTATCTCGGTTACCCACCCAGTATCGATGGAGTTACCCACTCTGTACTGATAGAGTTACCCATTTGTTCATGATAGAGTTATCCAGCACAAAATCGATTTATTTACCCTACTCTCTCAGTAATAGTTACCCACCAAATAGGATGGAGTTACTCACCCAAAACTTATGAAGTTACCCATGTGTTCATGATATACTTATTCACCACGATATAGTTAGTCTATTCTCTCGGTAATAGTTACCAACTTAGTACCGATGTAGTTAACCACCATGTATCGATGGGTTACTGACATGGATATACCCTTCGGGTACCCCGGCGTGAAGGTACCTGGTACAGGCGAAGCCCAGTAGAGGCCCAGAGTTAAAGAAGCCCGTGAAGAAAGAAGCCAGACGAAGAGAAGTTTCCTAAAATTAGATAAATCATAGTCGGTTAGAACTTTCCATATGTAAACCTAGTCGGTTACGTATCCAGGACCTGGCCTCCTATATAAAGGCCAGGAGGGTAACCGATTAGGTCAAGCAATTCATAGCCACCACAATCCCGACGAGACAAACAGCTCGCCGGACCCCTGTAACCGCATATTCACAAGATCAAATCCAGACAAGCAGGAGTAAGGGTTTTACCTCAATCGAGGGCCCCGAACCTGGGTAAACTCTCGCTTGTCAGCCGTCGAGTCTACCAGTACTACGCGTTCTCTACCACATAATCAACCCTAGGTACCTAACCATGGGATTTGCCGAGGACACCCCTCGTCAATTGGCGCCGTCTGTGGGAAGAGGTAGTGCTGGATTCACGGCCTCGCCGGTTTCATCATCAGGTGGTCACTCGACAACCTCTCCTTCACACGGTAATTCACCGATCGCCTCACCAAACGGCGGATCGCCGATCATAACTTCAGACGGCAACTCGCCGATCCCATCGACTGGAGCAAACTCAAAAAGCGAACACTCGCCAATTTCTCCAAGGAGGCTCAAACCACATTCAATCGAAGCTCAACAGGCCTTCGAGAGTCTAGAATCAGGTTTGGACGTTACTGTTGGTGACTTAAATTTTTTCGTTGATAAAGATGGTGTGCAGGATCTGTTGGACACAATCGACATGGAGATACTCGACAATCTGTCGACTGCATCCGCAACACCTTCAATCTCGGCAGCAACATCATCACAGATCGCACCGATCCAAACACCAAGTGACTCTGCAACTTCGATGGACGACGAAGAATTTCGCAAAGCAGTGGCCAAAAACTTTGGAGGAAGCGAAGTCGAATCTGTGTTCCGTCCAAACAACTCGGCTGAGTCACTCGAAGGCAACTTCGACTGCACAAACCTCCCGCAAAGCAAGGAAAACCTCGATGACAGCATTTACCTAGCCGACTTTAATGGCCCTGAGGTGCAGGCCAACCACGAGATCTTCACGTGCAATACCAGAAGCTTGGACAAGACAATCGACGATCAACTCGACTACGGCAAAACCAACAGCAAACCGAGTAACTCCGACATGAGTTTGGATGAAGACGCCGAGTCCATGGTACGTGTCAGCAGCGTGGAGATCGCCAACCAAGTAATACCTTACCAGGTGTATACCGCAAGCGCCGCAGAAACATCCGCGGCAGCAGCATGTCGTCGACCCACACAATTTCCATGCACAGTTACCATGCCTGACGGAAGGACCACCCTAACCATCACGGCTGAAACAGCGGAGAAAGTGGATCAAATCATAAAAAATTGCGCGATGATGCCAATCGACGCAACTCCAGAAGAACAGATGACTTACGCATACTTCAACTGGCAAGAAAATATTCGACTGAACAATTACAGAGCTACACTCGAGGAACGCAGAAAACAGGCGAGCATATCAAGCGCCAGGCGAAAGGCACTATCCATGAGTTCTACTGGGAGACACGATCCCGCAAATAGGCCAAGGCTCAACCTGGGTGAAGCGGATCGAGCTGCAATCACTCGAAACCTTGACCCAGCTTTTATGGAAGTGGATAGGGAAGGACTGATCATACCAACTGAGCCAGTTGGAGCACTGATGACATTGGGCAACTACCTCAAAACAATCGAACCTCCAGTGGGAGATCCAAAGAGAGATCATCACCTTCAACTATACAAGCAACTGGCGATTGCGACAAAGGCCATACAGCCAACGCAAACCACACCCGCACGAGAAACATATCGGGATCGTCGCAGTCGAAGCCCTAGGGGAAGAAGCGACGGAAGAAGCTCGCGCCATCGGAGGAGCCGATCTAGAAGGTCATATAGCAGTAGCTCTGACTCAGGGGCAGACATAGGGCCATGCGGAGCATTGTGCTTCACTCGACGAATTCGGGAAGCTCGCATGCCCAAGAAGTTCTCACTCGCAGCAACGCCAAAATTCAATTGCAAACAGGAGCCCTCAGGCTGGTTAGAAGATTACAGATTAGCCGTCGGCTGTCAGCGTGGCACAACAACTACAGCAATGCAGTACATACAACTCATGATGGAAGGAGCAGCTCGCGATTGGCTCAAATCGTTACCCGAGTCATATTACGACTCGTGGGAGCAATTCCGCGATGATTTCGTCAGATACTTCGGACCCTTATGTGACAGGCCCAAAACATTTGAAGAACTCAAAACATGTAAGCAAGGCCCGGACGAGTCGTTGCGATCATATATAAGGCGATGGACCACCATCCGCAACTCGATAGGACATGTATCAGAAGATAGGGCAATCGACGCCTTCAAGGAAGGCTTGTGGAGGAAAGATTTCAGGGAGATGCTCGGACGAGAAGACCCAAAAACAATGGCAGCCCTCATGGCAATCGCAACGAAGTGGGCAAACGGAGAAGACTCAGTAAGAGGCAATCAACCTACGCCATCACACGACAACCACGACAGAGATAATCGAGATCGTAGAGACAACTATCGGGATGATAGAAGGCGCAAGCGCAAATATCGCCACTATGATGATGACAAGCCAAGTTTCGTAGGAGCAGGGTTCGCCCAGCCGCGAGATAGTCGAGACCAAACTGTCAAACATCCTGAAGATAACCGAGACAATCGAGACCACCGTACAGACGACCGAAGAGACAGTCGAGATCGCCGCTCAGATGATCGCCGTGACAATTATCGCGGACGTGACAACCGCGACAGTTACAGAAGGCCTGAATGGCGCAAACGAGCAGACAAAGAGCCAGAGCGCTCACTCGAAGAGCGGATGGACGATTACTGCAGATTTCACCTATACAAGGGAGACGACGGTAGGTTACGTGCTAATCATTCATTAAAGAACTGCAGGGAATTCGACCAATTGGCGATCGAATACGTACTACGCCTGCAAAAGGAAGGACGCGCTCCACCGCAATTGACGCAAGCACAGCCAATCGCAGTAACCCACACGCAAGCGGTACCAGCTCAAGCGTACTCTACACCGCAACATGTGCAACAAGCTCAGGTATATTCTGCGCCACAGCAAGTACAGCATACTCAAGCATACTCTGTTCCACAGCAAGCACAGCCTACTCAGGCATATACAGCGCAGCAGCAAATGCAACCAGCACCAGTATACATGGTGCCCACACAACATAACGGAGGAACACAAGTGGCAGCAGCCATACATCAAGTACCCCAGGGAGAGGAGCAGCAATACCCTCCCACTCGAGGCCAAGTGAACATGATCCAAAAAGGGCGACCATCCAATCGAGAACAGAAACTGCACACACGACACGTCAACATGGCGGTCATGGCACCACCAGCTATTCCAGAATTCTTGAAAGGATCCGAAGTTCCAATTACCTTCAACCGAGAGGATCACCCGCCAGCAGTATACCGACCAGGGCACGCAGCCCTTGTACTCGATGCGCAAATTGGCAACTACGCCATGACTAAGGTCTTCATGGATGGAGGCAGTGGCCTCAACATAATCTTCACAGATACCCTGCGAAGGATGAACAAGGCAGTCGATAACCTGCCAGAATCGACAAACACCTTCCATGGCATCGTCCCAGGTAGAGCAGTACACCCGAAAGGTACAGTCCAGCTCGACGTCACATTCGGAACCCCTGAACACTTCAGAACCGAGTCGATTGAGTTCGAAGTCGTCGACTGGAAGTCACAATATCACGCTATACTTGGGCGTCCGACGTTCGCAAGATTCATGGCTGTTCCACACTACGCTTATCTCAAGCTCAAGATGCCAGGCCCAAAGGGAGTGATCACAGTCAATGGAAACTTCCAAAGATCGGATTCATGCGATCGAGACTTCAGCAAAATCTCTGAGATGTACGGGATAGAGCAGACACTCGCAGAACTTGAGATCACCAATGATCGCACGCTCCTACCAGAACACAAGAGGCTGGCATCCGACAGAGAATTCAGTGCCACAGACGACACAAGGAAGCACCAGGTGCACCCGACTGACCCCGCCAAGACGGTCAATGTGTCGTCAAGTCTAACTATCGCATAGGAAAGCGCGCTCGTCAAATTCCTCCGTGAGAACTGGGAAATATTTGCATGGTCTCCATCTGACATGCCAGGTATTCCCAGGGAATTTGCCGAGCACTCTTTACAAATTAAACCAGGTTTCAAGCCAATCAAGCAAACTATGCGCCGTTTTTCTGATCCAAAAAGAGATGCAATCGAAGCAGAAGTCGACAGGTTGCGTGCAGCCAAATTCATTCGAGAACTCAAAAAAGCAGACTGGATAGCAAATCCCGTGTTGGTCGACAAAAAGAACTCAGAAATAAAGCGAATGTGCGTGGACTTCACATCCCTGAACAAATGCTGCCCGAAAGACCACTTCCCATTGCCTCGAATCGACCAGATTATCGACTCGACGGCAGGGTGCGCACGATTGTCCTTTTTGGATGCATACTCTGGTTATCACCAGATCCGGATGAAAAAGGAAGATGAAGAGAAAACAGCGTTCATAACTCCACTCGGAGTCTTTTGCTACACGACAATGCCGTTTGGTCTCAAAAACGCGGGTGCAACTTACCAGCGCATGATGCAAAACTGCCTCGCCGAGCAAATTGGGAAGAACGTACAAGTTTATGTAGACGATATCGTCGTCAAAACTCAAAACGAGGATACTCTGATCAAGGACCTCCAAGAAACGTTCAACAACCTCAATCGATACAACATCAAACTTAACCCGAAGAAGTGTACTTTTGGTGTGCCAGCTGGACAGCTCCTCGGTTATTTGGTATCAGCAAGGGGAATCGAAGCAGACCCCGAAAAGATTCAGGCCATAATCACGATGAAGAGACCCACCAAGCTTCATGAAGTGCAACAGCTAGCTGGTCGAGTAGCAGCACTCAGCAGGTTCATCAGTAAGTTAGGAGAAAGAGCACTCCCGTTTTACAAACTGATGAAGAAGGCGGAAAAATTCGAGTGGACGGACGAGGCAGACGCAGCTCTTCAAGACCTCAAAAAGATGCTCACAAGCCCTCCGATTCTGGTAGCACCTAGAAAGAATGAACCACTCTACCTTTACGTCTCTGCTACCAATCGAGTGGTCAGTACAGTTTTAGTAGTCGACAGAATGGAAGAAGGGCATAGCCAGAGCATACAGCGGCCAGTCTACTACGTAAGTGAAGTCCTCTCCCCATCCAAACAACGCTACCCGCAATACCAGAAACTGGCGTACGCCGTGTTCATGACCTCCAGGAAACTCGCACACTACTTCTCCGATCACCCGATTACCGTGGTCAACAAGTCGGCAATCGGGGACGTCCTCACAAACCCCAATGCAACAGGTCGAGTAGCAAAATGGCTCATCGAGCTAGGACCACTGGGCATCAAGTATGAGCACCCGAAGGCCATCAAAGCACAAGTCCTGCCAGATTTCCATACCGAGTGGATCGAAGCCCAACTTCCAGGAGTACCTGATGTCTCTAATTCATGGACGATGTATTTTGATGGATCCAAGAAGAACGAAGGAGCAGGAGCAGGAGTGGTGCTCATCTCACCAAAAGGAGACAAGCTACGCTACGTGTTGCAAATGGGATTCGAGTTTCCATCAAACAATGAAGCAGAATACGAGGCGCTAATTCACGGCATGCGCATGGCGAAAGCTATGGGGTGTACTCGACTAATGATTTACGGCGATTCCAAACTAGTGGTGCAGCAAACAATGAAGGCCTGCGACTCAATCGCAGATAACATGACGCTCTACCACGACCTCTACAACATCATGGAGGGAAACTTTGAAGGATGCGAGTTGCGGCACATAGGAAGGGAAAGCAACGAGGAAGCAGACAAACTCGCAAACATCGCGTCCACAAAAGCGCCAATACCACCAGGTGTTTTCTTCGAAAGAATTGAGCACAGGTCAATCGATAAGCGACCATCGGCATCGGCACCCGCCACGGGTAAAGGTAATATCCCAAGCACAACAGATCCTCCAGTCGAGGTATTACTAATCGAACCTACATGGACTCAACCTTTCCTCGCATACATTCTCCGCAATGAACTACCCGAAGACATAAACGAGTCCAGACGCATCATACGGCGAGCAAAATCATACACCATCATTAACGGTGAGCTGTACAAACGCAGCACGTCAGGTATATTCCAAAGATGCATCGCATTCGAAGACGGCAAAGATCTCCTTCGGGATATTCATGCAGGTACTTGCGGACACCATGCAGGCAGTCGATCCATCGTAGCCAAAGCCTTCCGAGCAGGGTTTTACTGGCCAACAGCGTTAAGCGACGCAGAAGATATTGTCAAAAGGTGCATCGGGTGTCAGAAGTTCGCAACACGACCCCATGCACCCGCATCAGCACTCAAAACCATACCACTGGCGTGGCCCTTCGCCCAGTGGGGCCTTGACATGGTGGGGCCACTCAAAAAGTCATCCAAAGGAGGTCACACGCACCTACTCGTCGCAGTCGACAAATTTACAAAGTGGATCGAAGCCATCCCTATCACAAGCTCGACAGCTTCCACGGCGGTCCGTTTCATCCAATCGATCATATATCGGTATGGAGTGATGGACAGTATCATTACGGACAACGGAACCAACTTCACAGCAGAAGAGTTTCAATCTTTTTGCAAGGAGCAAGGAGTCAAACTAAACTATGCGTCAGTCGCGCATCCGCAATCGAACGGACAGGTCGAGAAAGCCAATGGTCTCGTGTGCAGTGGCATCAAGAAAAGGCTGCTGGTCCCACTCAAAAGGGCTGCGGGCGCATGGGTTGAAGAACTCGACGCGGTACTATGGAGCCTGCGAACTACGCCAAACGCCTCTACCCAATACACACCATTCTTCATGGTTTACGGTTCGGAAGCAGTACTGCCTTCAGACGTCAAATTTCAGGCACCACGGGTGGAAGCATACGAAGAAACTGACGCAAACAAGGCACTCGAAGACGCAAATGACCTCTTGGAAGAGGCGCGCAACACAGCCTTGGCACGAACAGCAGTTTATCAACAAGACCTACGCAACTACCATAGCCGTCGATTGCGTACACGATCTTTCATGGTGGGAGACTTGGTGCTACGCGAGAAGCAGAAAAAGGTTCACAAGTTGGCATCACCATGGGAAGGACCTTACATCATCACAGAAGTTATCAGCGATGGAGGAGCATATCGACTGAAAGATGCCAAGACTGGAGAAGAAGTATCAAATCCGTGGAACGTGGCGCACTTGCGTCGGTTTTATGCATAGGTCTCCTAGTCATATATGTAATACTCGACATGTCGGAAGAGCCAGCAGGTTTCAGACGCACTCTTTCCCTTACCAGGGTACCTAAGGGGACTGGAAGGTTTTTAATGAGGCGGCCTGCTGGTCGAACAACAAAAGTTGGAATAAAATCATATGTTCCTTCATATTTGTCTCAAAGTTCCTCACATTTCTGCAAACTAACAATCAAAAATACACTTTTTAGCAAAGTAACATAAATCCCACTCGAAATACTCGGGGGCTGGGTTCATATTCAAAACCCCACTCGACATGCTCGGGGGCTGGGTTCATATTCAGAAGCCCACTCGACATACTCGGAGGCGGGGTTCATATTCAAAACCCCACTCGATATACTCAGGGGATGTTTCATACTCGAACCTCACTCATAACAATTGGAAGCTCAAAGAATACATGGGCAAAGACAAGCACAAACACACTCACGTGGTCAGTCCAAGGAGTGGAAGAAGACGCCGCAACATCTGCAGTTGAAGTATTCTTCTCTTTGCTCACGTTGGCAGTCACCACCAAAGTCGAAGCTTTAGTAGCAACAGGAGCAGTACCCTGTGTTGCTTCTGGAAGGATGGTTGGCTGTGCCACAATCGACGAATTTACGACTCGAGGAAGAGATGGCGACCTATCGCTAAAATATCATCAAGCAAAAGCATGGTCAATCGAAAAAGCAGCAATCACAAAAAGAAGCCAAAGAAAAGAACATATCATAAAGCAAACCTGAGTTCCTCCTCTTCATCGGAATCAGGATCGTTGCCAAGAGCAAAGACACCCAGGCGAGAAACGCCACCCGAAGCAGCAGGAGGACGAGGCGCGAGTGGAGAGGAGCTCAAAGGATGACTCTTAACGAGGGATTTAGTACTCGAATTGCCAGTGTCCCCTTCCTCATCTTCCTTCGACTCCGAACTTGAAGACTTCGGTAGCTCCAGGCGACGGCGTTTGGGCTTATGCACGACGGGCTCAGCATCAGACTCGACTGCGGCCTGCTCCACCTCCTCGCCTTTTTCTTCTGCAATAGTCTCTTGGGGAGTCGAGTGAGCAGAGGCGGGTTCAACCAAGGATGTCTTGGGAATATCCAGCGCCGCAGTCTCAGGAGTAGGCCCAACTTCAGGCAGAGGAGGGAGAGAAGTAGTAGTCGAGTGATCCTACACATATTCAAACAAACATAGTCAAAACAGTCGCAAAAAGCACGTGGTCGAAGAGTAGAAATCGGCAGAGAAAAGTTCTTACCTCGGGTAAAGCTTTGTCTGGCCCAAACGGGACATATGCGAAGTTGAAGTTGATTTTTTCAGAAACTTTGATCTTCGTCACTTTCTTCACATGAGCATCCAGCTCCTTTTCTGACAGCTCCACAGTGCTCATTCTGCTGGTGTCGAGTGGACCCTCATACTGCCACATCGGGTGGGTGCGAAGACGCATGGGCCACACTCGCATCTTCATATAGGTGCTGATCAACAGAGTGCCAGACACAGTCTTCAGCAGCTTGCTAATCTCATTCAGCAAAGGGGTGGCTTCCTTCGCTTCAGCAGCAGAGATAGGGTGATCCCAGGCCACCGTCTTCTTGGGAGAACTCTCAGTCGAAAACTCCGGAAGCACAACCTGATCGACTGGTACGTAGAACCATTTCGTCCTCCAGCCTTGAGCGGAGTCGATTGCCTTCAAGCTGAAGTAGTGTGAGTCGTTCCGCATTTGAACAGCAAACCCTCCGACGGGGCACGGGCGCTTGCCGCGGCAATTGTGACGCACTGTGAAGATATGTTTCCATAGTGCCCAGCACGGAGACACCCCCAAGAAGCACTCGCACAGCACCATAAAACAGGTGATGTGAATAATGCTGTTGGGGGTGAGGTCATGAAGCTGTATGCCATAGGCATACAGCAGCCCCCGCACAAAGTCATGGAGGGGAAGAGCAAAACCACGAGGGAGGAATTCAGCAAAACAGACGCGCTCGCCGGCGCGTGGGTCAGGGCGTACCTCCAAGCCTGGAGCACGTACAGCAAGTTGAGCGGCCGATGGTAGCCACCCTTTCTGACGATACTCAGAAAGGGTATCCTCGGTGACACAGGACCTCGCCCAATCACCGGGGACCTTCAGGAGAGCGTCGGAAGGCTCGGCCGTCTGTTTCCCTTTCTCCATGGCGTCAGGAGTGGGTGCGGCCGCAGCATGTTTGCTTCTCTTGGGCGCCATCGCGCAGAGCAGGAAACTTGGGCAGAGGAACAGAGATGGGCGGCGAGCGAGGAAGAAGATGAGCAAGGAGGGCAAATGGCAAGAACTCATAAAAATCCGAGGAGATCGCTACTTAACGCATAGGGCGCATGCCTCATCGTAACCGTCCATCAAAGATGTGCAAAATCCGGTTGTACACGTGGCGAGCCCGGAACGCAACCGTCGCGCCCCACGCCGCCCACTACGCACAAAACCCAAGGAAGTTATGATGGCATAGCGAAAAATGCATCACGTCCGGTCAAATCAGGACTGAAACGGCGTCCTCAGCGGTCAAAACTCTGAGAAAAAGGCCCACATTGACACGTCTTGTCACAACAGCGAGCGCGCACCTAAGATGTCACGGATGATGTCAGAAGAAGAAACAACATCCATGGTCGAGTAACGGATTCAAAAGTACAATCGACGCATAATACAGATTGCAATCGACAGAGGATTCGACTGCTACATATACTCCCATGGGAGCATACATCAAAAATTCTTCGATTGAAGACATGCAGAACATAATTTAAGATTGTCCTCTATTGCAAACAATAAACCACAATCTCGGGGGCTACTCCCATGGGAGCGCTGTCGCGCTCCCATAAAGCTTCTAAAAAGGTAAAAATTACTCACTCGACAAAGTTGACTCGACTGATTCATTTCGGCAAAGTCCTTTAATTTCACAAACATAATTCATAAAATTCCCGGACTATGTCAATCGAAAAAGTCTCGGATGCTGCATACGCAAATGCAAAGATAAGACCTGCCGATATTAATCGAGCTAGGCTAAGGGACACTCCAGCAGTGCTTTCCCTTAAGTTTTTTCGTGTCAACAGACATGATGAAAATCCCGACGGACGCGTCGGGTAGCAAATATGATCTGCATAACGAATCAGTAAGACCCCAAGCGGCCTGAGTCGAATCTGTCCAGTGTGTACCAGGTTCGAGTCCAGGGACTCGAATCTGATTGAAGGCTAGTATGGTGTTGCCCTAATGAGCAGTTAACTGACATCGTTGATTCGAGTAAGTTCAGGCCTACTAAGTCAAAATCCCTAGGCAAATACATCAAAAGTGTTCCAGATTCGAGTCCGGGGACTCGAGTTTGATTGAAAGCTGGTATGGTTTTACCCGAATGCGTAGTTAACTGAACTCAACTTTCTTCGAGTGAGTCAGGCCTGCCAAGCTATAATCCCCAGGCAAAAGTTGTTTCGAGTATGTTCCAGATTCGAGTCCGGGGACTCGGGTTTGATTGAAAGCTAGTAAGGTTTTACCCGAATGTGTAGTTAACCAGTTTGGAGTATTCTGGGCCTACTATGCTAAAATCCCCAAGATTGCATAAAAACATATATACTGTTCAGAAAAATAACACATGTGGAGTGCATCCATGATTCTCCATAATCAAGCAAGCACTCGGGGGCTACTGACATGGATATACCCTTCGGGTACCCCGGCGTGAAGGTACCTGGTACAGGCGAAGCCCAGTAGAGGCCCAGAGTTAAAGAAGCCCGTGAAGAAAGAAGCCAGACGAAGAGAAGTTTCCTAAAATTAGATAAATCATAGTCGGTTAGAACTTTCCATATGTAAACCTAATCGGTTACGTATCCAGGACCTGGCCTCCTATATAAAGGCCAGGAGGGTAACCGATTAGGTCAAGCAATTCATAGCCACCACAATCCCGACGAGACAAACAGCTCGCCGGACCCCTGTAACCGCATATTCACAAGATCAAATCCAGACAAGCAGGAGTAAGGGTTTTACCTCAATCGAGGGCCCCGAACCTGGGTAAACTCTCGCTTGTCAGCCGTCGAGTCTACCAGTACTACGCGTTCTCTACCACATAATCAAACCTAGGTACCTAACCATGGGATTTGCCGAGGACACCCCTCGTCAGTTACCTACCACAAAAACGATTTAGTTACCATACTCTCTAGATAATAGTTATCCACAAAGTACCGACGGAAGTTTCTCATCCAGAATTTATAGAGTTAACCATGTGTTCATGATATATTTATCACTACGAAATCGATTTATTTACCATTCTCTCTTGACAATAGTTACCCAATCAGTACTGATGGAGTTACCCATGCGTTTTGTTATATAGTTATCCACCACGAAACTGAAGTGATCAACTTAATACTTTTGTCCTCTGAATAATAGTTACCAACCCAATATTTATGTAGTAACCCATATGTTTCAGGGTCTAGTTGTCACCACGAAATCGACATAGTTATCAACTTAATACTTTTGAAGTTGCACGAGTATTTTGGTGTATACTTGCCTATTTATGCACGATAAATTTACCATACCAAAGTGATAACTCATTATGAAACTAGGTGCCAACTTCAAAACTTGAAAAAATCAAAAAGATCAACCAAAGTGGGATATAGTTTCAAAGCGAAACATAATCGCTAATATGATGGGTAACTTACATACTACCGACAGGATAACTCATGTGTTTCTGGTGGGTAACTTTGGGTCCAAAAAAAATTTGTCGAAACATATCAACATGGGATCTAGTTTCGAAGATTTCGTCGTGACTAGTCCAACGGTGAAAACGGATACTAAATCGGATGAATGGTTTGAGCTACAAAACATTTTGAATCTTCGAATTTTGTATTTAATGCGGATGACATCAGCAGTTTTGTAATTTTTTGCATGTATGCAAGAGATCACACCGCACACTGGACACGGATAGTTTTTGACAATTTTGAAGCGCGTTATCATATTGTTCTATGGTTAAGCTTAACCATAGAACGTTCTGAACATAGTAGTGTCCATTCACATTTGGACAATGAAACTCATCTAATTTGGAACGGAAAAAGTACATAAACACGTTTTTTCTAATCTAATGGGATGACAGATCGACTGCCTTTAATGAATACGTACGTATATCATTTTGAATGCATGGGTATCATCGTTCGATGGAAAGATCGTACGGAGCATTTAACAAGAGGGAATCCATCGTCAGCAAATTATTTTAAGTGACGAAATTGAGATTCAATTTCCGTGGCCTTTTGTAGATGCCTCGAATGAATCTATAGAGTGCATTGTTACCGTCAGTCGGTGGATGGCTCGTACGCCGACCTCGCATTTTCTAGTAAATGGCTGCGACAGGGAATTAATCTCATTGATTTATTGGTCCACGTATGTACCAACCTAGTTATAACCAGCTCGATCAATGGCCACCTGAGTCGGCATATCCATATACATACCCAAGATCGCGCGATTGGTTGATATCTTCGTCGCTGCCGGCCGGCCGTAATGGAGGAGGCGGATGCGGAGACTATACGGGCGTGGCACAACGGGCTGATGGAGATGGGCAAACTGCGGGAGGAGCTCTCCACCTTCCGCCGCCACTTTGATCGCCTGCCGCGGAGCTACTTGCACACCCGCTACATGTGGCCTAAGCCGGAGGACGTGCTGCTCGACCGGAGGGTTCTCGCCGGCGCCGACGCAAACAAGGGCATCGCCGTCCACGCACGGCTCACAGGCCGCGTCCCGCTCCACAACATCGTCGACGAGAGCTTCGGCGTCGGTGGTCCACCGAAGGCGCAGCCGACGCTGCCGGACCTGAGGTACAAACCTACTACATATGTACTCGGCGATTTAATGGATTCACTCTGAAACCTTAAACTTTTTGCGTGGACAGGCAAGTGGAAATGCTTATCCATGAGATTATTTTTGCTTCTCGCGACAAACCAGGGCTCCTTAGCCAGGTGACCATTTCATTAATTTTCGCGTTGAATGTTTAATTTTCTACCATCTTACACTGTTTTCTTACAAAGGGGGAGAATTAAAGATAAGGTGTAAACTCTACAAATAATCAAAGTAGACCACAAAATCCATGGAGATTGGCATTCGAAAAAAATTAAAATTTGATTCTCAAAACTCACAAAAGTTCGAAAAAACAATATACACTAGCTATTCCGAAACCTTTCTGAACTTCGCGCCATACAACGGAAGAACATCCTCTTCGTGTGAATATGAACTTCTTGACGGACCACCGAAACTCGCTGTTTTCCCGTACTATTTTTTTATCATGATTTTAGAACCGCTTATCGGGATAACACTATGCAACTTTGTACAATTTTTTTACAAATTATGTAGTGTTTAAAGTAATTTTAAACATGTGTAACACTATATTCGCAAACTTCACTGCATTCGTACTTTTTTGTGCGCCATTTTTAAACCGCTTGTCAGATTGATGCAAATAATATATCTTTGGAACATTGTTGACTAGGTGCAACTTTTGTATTGGGTATTTTTTGAAATTTCTTGCGGTTTAAGAGGAGTTTCTATACATAATTCCAATTTCTGAATTTCTCGGTTTTGACTATTGTTTTTTAAACATTATTAACCAACTTATCAGAACATGATATACCATTAAAAAGATATTGATTTGTGTAACATTTTCCTATATTACATTTTCCCAATTCAAAACTGTTAAGTAATAATATAAAATATTGTGGGAGTGAAATTAGACCCATATTAATGTAAATTACATGCGGTGGTGGTCGATTTGGACAATCAAAGCTCGTAGAGATGATTTCAATGTGTAGGATTTTCGCCCCAAAAAACAGAACTTCTAAACTGCCTCAACTATGGCTCTGAACTTCCCCCATGCTAGTGGACTTCCAGGTGCGGTATAGTAGTTCTATGCCGCGTACCTTTTTTTGGTCATAACCTCCGGACCATTTACCGGTACGCAAACGATATATCATTGGCAAGCTATAGAAATTCCACAACTTTTTTGTTAGAACATTTTCTCAAATTCCATATTGTTTAGGATTAAATTTACATGTGCTTAATTATATGTTTTTTCAAATTTCAATGTTTCTCGTACTGTTTGGGGGATTAATTTTAAAACCATATATTGAAATAACATTGATGTACCATCGAGAACGCTTAAGAGAAGATAAAATATACTAAAATATTCATGGTTTAAGAGAAGGCAAAATATACTAAAATCTAATTTTCTAACTTCTTTATTTTTTGAGAATGTTATCAGTGTGGGCATTAAGGTTGTATACAAACTTATGTAGTTCACTGAGTGAATGCTTCTTTGAATGTGAGTTTTTTTCCAGATAAAACGAACTTTTTGATTAAAAAAGGAATGGATTTTCAAACAAAAAAAGTTGAACTTTCTGAAGTCCCAACAACTTACAAAGTAAATGTTTTTAAAAAATTATCATGAATTTTTCAAATAAAATTAAATTTGGAAAACAACTCGTCCGATTAAAGAAAATGAACTTATAAGTCAGACGAAGTAAACTTTGAAATCAAAAGGTATACTTCCAATACAATGAGTGAACTCTTAGGAGAGAAAGAAGTTAAATACCGTTTTGGATGAACTGAAAATTTTGACAAATAAAAGTGAATTCTACAACAATAAACTATGACATGCATATTATTAGAATGTTTATTATCTTACCACTTTTACATATAAATAAAAATTTATGAATTTGAGAGCAAGCGAGCCACCTAAATCGAATTTGGTGGAAAAGGCGAGATTCCTAACGGTACAAGCTTATATTATCAGAAGTGAATATTTAGGATGGGAAAATATCTAGTTGTATTACACCTCACATGATACCATGTTACCATTCCTTACAATTAAAATTTACAAGCGTCAAAAAAATCTGAAACAGATTTGTGGGTGTTCACAACATGTGTGCCGTTACATTCTTCGAATTTCTGGAACCAACTTCAAAATACACTAAGAGAAATAAAAGAAAAATTGCTATGTGAATAGTGTAAGTTTGTCCTTTTGTGACACTATTCATGTTGAATTTGTCGTTTTATTTCTCAGCGTGTTTCAAATTTGGTTCTGCAAATTTTAACTTTGATAAGTGGTATCATCGTGTCATGTAAGGTGTGTTATCACTTGATATACTCTCAATAGGAAGAAGGTGGGTAAGGTTCAGTTTTTATTTTTCAGAGCAGCGTTTTCACGTGGGGTTGACTGGTTCGATAATTAGTAGGATCCATTAAGCCAAAGCACTGCACTCCTAAAATCTACCCTATGTCTATAATTAAGTGCTACTCGTAGTTAGTTTTCTTAATTTTATAAATGTGAATTATAAGTCAAAACATTTGTTTTTCATTTTTTTTGAAATTAATATATTCAAGGAAATATAACGATCCTTAAAAACAATTTTACTTACTTTAATTCTTAAAAACAATTTTACTTACTTTAATTATTATTTTTCTCCTCCATGAAACTATATAAATACCAAGAAATTGCCGATTTAATTTAAGTTGTCGAAACAAATCTAGGATATTTAAATTATCTTAATTTTAATTAATTGAAGTGAAATTTAAATCATATAGTTAATAATGTCTATCATTTGAAGTATAAATTTACATTGAATTTATAGAAGTACCTCATGGAAAAAAGCACATAAGAATCACTGAAATTAGAGTATAGGCGAGTGAAATGTAATTTTCTGGTTGAATTTTAGAGAGTTTGTTTTAGTAGATCTATTATTTTTCATGTGTCGTTTGAATCATATATCACATGGATCTTATCTACGAGTTCAAGATATGAGGTTAGGTAAGATAATTAAGGACAATAATGTTTAAGAAATTACAAGTGGACTAAAATGAGGGAAGAGAAAGTTAATCTGGTAGTTGCTGATATTCCTGCGTGACAGCAAAAGAGTAGAAAGTGCAATCAGTTATTTTCCCTTAGTGGTGTCCACTCAAATATTCTGAGGGATATAATATGATATTATTCATTGTGCAGTTATCTGCAGTGATGAATCGGGTTGCGCTTCACATTCGTGAAGCCCATATTTTCACCACAACGGATGGCTTTTGTTTGAGCATATTTCACGTTGACGGTTGGTCCCAACAGGTAACCTTCTCTAAATGCTACCCATGGTTAATGTGAGGCAGTGTTGCTAGAATTAAGTGTTCCTACTAATAATAATGGAAATAAAGGTGAAGCCCACAGATAAATAATAAATTCTCACTCGTGACAGCGAATTATTTTCTGTAGTAAGGTAATATAAATATGCAGTTCATGTGCTAAAATGGTATTGTATTGTATATATAAGGAGATAATACTTGGTGTATGCTCTTTGTTGATGATGTGGTGCTTGAAACCATGGTCGGCGTAAATATGACTTTAGACCTTTGGAGGAAGACTTTGCAATCCAAGGGGCTTAGACTTAGCAGGATCAAGACCGGGAAGGTTAGTTTAGAAGGACAAATAGTACCCAAGAGGCTAAGAGGGACACCTCCGATATTTGGGATCAATGTACAAAGCAATTAATGGAGATATCGACGATAATTTTTACCACATTATCATGGCAGGATGGATGAAGCGACCGCAAACATCTGACATCCTAAGTGACGGGAAAGTCCCATAAAACCTAAAGGCAAATTCTATAGGACGTCAATCAGACCAGAAATGCTATATGGAGCGGGATGTTCGGTCACTAAAATACAACACATCCAACAAATGAGTGTTGTGTGGAGAACTGGAGATGCACATGCTAAGGTGGATGTGTGGTCGTATAAGAAAGGAGCGGATTAGAAATGAGCTTATACGTGATAGGGAAAGGGTGACACCTATTATAGAGAAGCTAGTACAAAACCGACTAAGGTGGTTTGGGAATATCTAGAGGCCTCGAGAAGCGCAAGTAATTAATAGTGGGGCTTTAAAGGTTAGGAAAATTACTAGGAGGCAAAGGTGGCCAAAGTTGGCATGGGAAGGGGGGGGGGGGGGTGGTAAAGAGGGACTTGAGAAATTGGATGTACCTAGAGATTTTGCATTCTATATGACCGCATGGAAGTCAGCAATCCATGTTCTGAAATCTTAGTTTCTTTGTTTACTGTTTTCTCTTGCTTTCTCTTGGTACCCACTGGACTTTGTATATAGTCTACCCTAACTGTGTCTGGGACAAAAGGTTCTGTTCTTGTTGATAGGATTTAAAATTATTCGATAATTTAACTGGATTTCAATGTAATGAGATATTAAGTAGTTTATAAAACATTAGCAATAACATTAGCTCATTTAAGTGTATGTTGAAATGAAAAGCTAAGAGGGGAAAAAGTGAAGTATCAATGAGTTTTCTTGCATGACTCACATCAGTGAGTTTCTAAATTTCTCTTCTACGCAATGGGTTAGGTTATTGTATGTGCATGAAAAGGCATGTCATGTTGTAGCTAATATTTTCAGGATGTTAATGGATTGATTGAAGCAATAAATGATGCACTGCTACATGAAACGATGTATATTGCATAATAATCGGTCTAGACTGGAGAATACCACTACTGAAGATGGAGACAAACTAGAGATGCAGATTGCTCTCGGAGACTGCTTATAGTGTGTGTATTGTGATGTCAATGTGTGTATCACTACTATTTATATCGAGTGTTTACAAAAAGACAACTATTCGTGTTTGTATAAGAACAATTATATTCTCTTAAGAGATTGATCAATTAAAGTTGATCGTGATTGCACATGCTAGTTTGTGTAATCTCTATAGAAACCCTAGAGCCGATTGTTATGCATATATATATGTACGCAACAATGCAATAAAACATGTTACGTCACTCAGTTTCACACTTGAGTGCTTCTTGCGTTGTAAGGATGATTCTCATTGGTGTATTCCACTGAAAGTTTGATGTTTCAATATGTACAATTTCTAGAGTGGTCGGGGCCTCTTGGGACACAGTTACATCAAAAGGTTAAAATGTCAAGTTGTAGACATTTTGAAAAATATTATTGGAAAATATTGAAGTATTGGATGAGTAAAGTGAGACATCTCCAGCAAAACCACATGTTCACATGTACCTAGTTGGTTCATTGGTGGACATTAATTCCGGAGAAATGGTGATATCACCCACCTCCATCTCCTTCTCAATACGTTATGCATGCCGACACTTCCTCAAATAAATTCACCATCGCCCCTCCCTTCTCTTCGGCCTTTTGCATGACAAGCTAATATGTTGAGTACAAGTATATTCTATTTGGTGTTTCATTGTGCATTTTCCATGTTATTTATCCTTAATACTTTTATGGAGTATTCTGCTAAGAAATGATAGTTGGCATCATGGTTTCTGACATTAACGAAACATGCTAAGCACCATATTCACCACCGCCATCGTCCATATCACCATCTCCATTTTGTATGGCGTCCATATGCAATCGGTGTAGAACGAAGCATGTAATCACATTTCGGCATTGTCTCTTTATGTTTAGAACCATACAAGGTGTTTATTTGGTGGATTAATTATTTATACATTCAGGTTGAAGATATATTTATGACCCTACACATGCATATGTTTGTGCTTGTGCGTAGTCCATTATGTTCTTGAGGACATGGGATAACCCTGTTTGATGGGATTAATATGAGTTTGCAATAGATATTGGTTGGTTACTTAATCTTTTTTGCGATTCTCTATACATGTTCTCAAGGGTTTTCCTATGCCCAATATCATAGATGATGATGGTGTTCCTTCCGGATATGTTCAAGATCTTGAAGTTGAGACTGAAGATGAAGACGAATGCATCGAAGAGCACGAGGGAAGTGATGACGAGGAGGAGGATGAGTGATGTGGTATCGCTAGCATTCCCTACTTTTTCCCTCTTTTGTGTTTTGATGCTAAAGGGGATAATTTAGTAGAGTTCTTTTAGGTTATTCCTCGGATTATGGGTGTTTACTCTGCATTCACAAGCCTTGAAACTTTATTTGCATCTTATGGCTTGTGTGAAACTTTTATTATTTATCTCTGTACTTTCTATGGAATGTTGTGTACAAGTTTGAACCCCATTTGCTTGTCCATGAATGTTTGTGTATGTCTCATGTTATATCCTAACAACAATAGTTGTGGGACTTTTGGTTGCCTTCCTAATAGCTTCCTTGGTTTGATATAATCTACGTTACAATACTTCATGCAAATTATGCTTCAACAGTCATGTGCACTTGCAGGCGTCGAGCTATTTTCGGGCGCTGTTGCCAAGGAGCATAGTTTTTGTAATTGCCTCTCCATTCGTACTTAATTTATTTCTGTTTTTGCTATTTATCTTACTATTTTTATTTATATGAAAAGAAAAAACTGCTCATGTCTTTCGAGATGACTACTCTTGAACATATGCAACTTGCAATAAAGGAGAAGAGATACATGAAATTACCGTACATGGTTACCAAGAAATCATATGAAGAAGAGCACAACACGAAGAACTCATGACGGCCGATGATATGCAGGTAATTAAATGATATATATATATATATATATATATATTATTAGGTAATCCGGTGTGTGCATACATGTTATGTTCTTCATATCAAATATTATGTAATAATTGTATGCAGGCCATTTCTACTTATCATAAATTACTTACCTACCGTGTGCGCGCTATGCCTTACCTAGATATATTGGCATGGAACACAAGCAAGTCAGCACAAGCTGCTTGAGAATCGACATTATGCAACATTGAATCCATCATCGATCAAAGCTGTCTGCTTCCAAAGAAACTACTCCCTCCGTTCCAAATTAGATGACTGAATAGAGAAAAATAAGGCACGGCGGTCTTTCCCTTTTGCTTCGCGTATCGGGACAGAGAGTGCGTGAGGCGACCATGGCGACACGCGCGTGGTGACGCCGCCGCCGGCCCGATCTCCCTGCTCCGGCGACTTCTCCGACCTCCACGACCTGATCCGGCATCCCTCCGCGTGCTCTCTCCGGCATGGTGCGCGGCATGTAGCGGTAGAGGCTGCTGTCGCCGCGAGCCGCTCGGGTCTCTGCCGCTGCCGCCGGCCGCTCGCCCCCAGGTCCGCCGCCGCCAGTCGCTCACCTCCAGCACGGAGGAGAGGCAGCTCCGCCCCATGTGATGTGCGCTCCCGACCCGCGTGGGGCGGCCAAGGCGGCGGCCGCTCCGGCCACCGTCTCCACCCCTCCGTCCCGTAGATCGACGCCACCAACCTTCTCCCCTTCGCCTTGCACGTTCCTCTGGGGGGACTGCGCGGAGGACGCCGACGAGGAGGTCTCGGTGGTGCTGGTCTCTCAGCAGGATGTGGTCGGCGGCACCCGGTTGGACCTGCCGATGATGCGGGGGTCCAGGGCCTCGGAATCCGGCGGCGGGCGCCTGCCGCTCGGGGGGCTCGCTCGTGCGGCTCCTCCTCCTCCTCCGGGAGTGGCTCCTCCCCGCTTCCAGCCAAGGTTTCGTCGCGCGCTGCTGCTGGACCCAACTGCGCGTGGAGAGAAGCCCCCGCCTCCGGGGTTGTCACATGTGCGTCGGCCGCGCCGCTTGTCCTCGTGGATTGGAGCAGTTGGAGGGAGCCTTGTTGCTCCTAGGCTGAGCTACGCTTCGTGCCTTCGGGGAAGGAGCCAGCAGGCGCCGGTGAACTTGGATGTTGGCGGCTGCCGGCCTCTGGCTCAGTCAAGGCGGCGCCCCAGTTCCCCTCGGGCTGCTCCACCAGACAAGGCTCGCGTGCGGGTTGGAGCCAGCCTGGCGCGACGCGCTCTCCTCCTTAGGAAGTTGCGGGGACGCTGCTTCCGCTGTCTCAGCCACCGCCACTACGCCATTGACTGTCGAGAGCCCAAAGTTTGCTGGAGGTGCCACATGCCAAGCCACCTCGCCGGAGGTTGCGGAGAACCTCCGGCTTCTCCTCCACCTGCCAAGCCACCAGGCCTTCCTCGACATTGCTCTTCGCCGGTCAGCCCGCTACGCTCCTTCAGGGAGGTGCTCATGGAGTGCGAGCTTGACATGTGCTGCTCCACGGCGGCGGCGGAGGTGTTGCTGCCCAACGAGCGGTGCCACAAGGACAGCGTGAATGGAGCTCTCACAGAGGAGAACAAGCGGGCCGGGCTGAGGATGCCACCAAAGCAAGGAAAGGATGGCGACCGCGAGGCGAGGGGGCAGGTATCCGCGGCAGAGTCTGAGGAGATGTTGGCGTGGCAAGGTCTGATCGGCGAGATTTTGGCGTGGGACTCGTGTCCGGCCTCGGGGTGCTCCCCGCGTCCGGTTGTGAGCGACGAGCCGCCTTCTATCGTCTCGCCAGGCGATGCGTCCTGCGAGGTGGTGCTGCTGTGCAAGGAGGTGGAGGATGAAGAGCAGTGCATCGCTGAGCCTGGAGCGGGCTCTACCCTATTGTCCGCTCAGGGTGTGATCGTTGCTGAGAAGGTGGACGGGCAGCAGTTCGTGAAGGACTTTGTCTCGCCGGTGCAGGTTGGACCCGGGCAGCAGGACATGGAGGTCGGTGCAGCTCTGTGCCCCTTGTCGGGCTTCTTAGCCTGGATCACGGTGCCACTTGCGGCCACCGTATTGGGAACGCCGGCCACGCCGTTGGTCCACGAGAGGGAGGTGGAGGCGCCGTCTGTGTGGAGGAGTGAGAGACTCGCCAAGCTACACCCGAAAGGCGCCAACATTGAGCAGCTGGCCAGGGAGACCGTGGCGCGCCGTCTCTGCTCGCTGACCGAGGAGGCCCACCCCTCGGGCGCCGGCGAGGGGACTTCTTGGCCTTGTTAGATGTTTCGGACCGGCCCTTCTCGGACCAGGAGGTGGCAGCCATCGACGACCTCGTCCTCGCCGTGAACAAGACCAAGAAGAAGAAGAAGAAGAGAGAAGAAGAAGAAGAAGAAGAAGAAGAAGAAGAAGAAGAAGACGTCAGGGACCAGGATGGTGCGGCAGATGCCGCCGGGGGAGGCCTAGATGATGAAGTTTCTGATGCTTGGACACTCCTCCTTGCAAATGCTGAGAGGAGGTGTTTTTTGTGTCTGTGGGGCACAGGGAGAACGGTGTGTTGCTGATCGAGGTTGTCTGTTGTCATGGCGAGCACTTGTGGGTTCTTCACACGAGGCTAGGAGAGCGACTGGCGAAACCATCATCCACTTGAATTGGCGGACAGGGAAGGAGAGGAGCCAAAGGACCCTATGCAATGTGGCAATCTCGCCTTTGGAGGTGGCGGCTTTGGTGCGGGAGGAGTTGGCAGTGCGGGCTTTCGCCCACACACAAGATCCTGGAGACTAGTTTTTGGTTTTTTTCCTAGCTCGAAATTCTGTACATAACACTCTATTCTATCTAATCGAATGACGGATACGACCGTCTTAAACCTCAAAAAAAAAAGATGACTTTCATTTGTCCACATGCGGATGTATCTAGACATGTTACAAGTATAGGTACATCCGCATGTGAATAAATGGAAGTCATCTAATTTAGAACGGAGTGAGTATATATTACTTTAATGCCGGCTGCGGCGGAGGATCCTACTAGTGGAGTATTTGCTTGCTTGTGAGTGTCCCGTCGATGATGCTTCAAAAATCAATAGCTATTGATGTTGCCGTCAAGCTGGCCGGACAGGTTTTGTTTCCTGTCCTTTAATTGGGTCATGCGGAGTGTTTCTATCTAGCTTTCCAGTAGTTATTTCGTGTTAATTTCAGCGCTTGTGTGTTCTCAACATCGTCAAATCAACTGTCTAGCTCCAGCTTAGAAAATCGACACTGTCGACTATCTAGCTCCAGCTCAAAACAGCTTTTGTATGGCTGATTGGGATGCTCTTATTCGCTGTACGCGGCTTCTTGTTTTGATGACTATGCAATTGATCTAGCTTGTGAGAGTGATGTAATTCTAAACCGCATTGATATGTTTTATGTTTGCTATAGGTGTGCCCTACTGGGGGATCAACATGTAGTAGGCCGTAACTTGCGTACATCATGAGTAACAATATGGGTATAGTTATGTTAATATATTTTTTGAGAGGAGTTACGTTAATATTAGTATAACCTGTCTTCATGTCTGCGACAAACATGTCTCCGTTGGGGGTTGTTGGAGACATAATATTGAAACGTAAGTGACGGGTGTCTCGAAGTGATGTGCCATATATAAAATGATTTTTAATTCTATGAATCTTAAATGTTTGCCACATCATTGCTTCTTGTCGTACATATAAAATGTATCAAACCAAAATTCCAGGCCATGACAAAATTTGATGGGTTGCTTAGGAAACAAGGCACTTGTTGTTATGCTCTTGTTTCTTAATGAGTAACTCATAGTCCCTTTTTTTCCACGATGATGACATTAGTTGGGTAGAAGTTCATATGTATCATGTCCTCGCTCTGCCTCGTTTAATAATGGAGGGCTTATTGATTTTCTCGTCTCAAATTAACTGGCCTGGTTCGGTAGTCTTTTTCATTTCAACCATTGTACATAAATCATGTCATTTTCACTGTGCATTCTCGACAATGTTCGTGAGTTAACTATTTGTATCGATTTGGAATTATGTAGCTTGATTTAAGAACTATTTAATTATTAATTGTTCAGTTAAATACTCTATAGTTATTTATTTTGGTCCCATTTTATGAGTGATTCTATCTGGGGACACATAACAGGTTGTGTCAATTTGATGAACATAAATTTGAAAATCAAACCATTATTTGTTGCACAGATAGGTTCAAAGGTATTGAAAGAATGGAGTAGCCAGTGATGGCGTATTTGATGCCCAACATATGAGCGAGGGTTTTTCTAATTATTGAATAATGCAAGTTGCTCTTGTTGACAACGGACATATTTTGTAGTGAGAAACTAAGATCCCTTTGTTTCTGCCGTCACTGATTTTATCATTAATTCTGAAGAAGTGATGGTTCTAGAGTAAATTGCACTATACACTTGGTAGTTCCACTTTGCACTAGGTCATACCGAGGAGGTCACTATGCACCAGGTTCTAGAATAACACTATTGTTTATACTGGATCCTGCAGAAAGAATGTTTAAAAATCCAAAAAAAAAAGTTGTATCATATGACGATATACTACATATACTAATATAATTTCACTAAACATGTCATTTTGGCGCAAAGAAATCATACACGTTCAAACAAGCAAGATTCATATTTCTCATTTCACAGACTGTAGGTTCCCATATCCTTTTCATAATTTATGTTCCCCTAAATTCACATGTAAAAACTCTTTCATGTTTTTTTCAAACATGTTTCTAGCGGATATTGTGTAAAATGAATTATTATTGTGTCAGACCAGGTGTAAAGTGAATACTTATAGAGAACTCGATGCAAACTAAAACGAGTGTTAATCTACCTAGTGCAAAATACAATTTCTCAAAATTATGAATCAGCAAACATATATACAAATTATCTCTATTTCTCTTAGTGCTCGTTTTGTCAAGTTGTTAAATAATTACATCTCCCTTAAAATATCATAAACATATAGTCTACATGAAGTTTGTTACCGACAAATATTGCTCATCATCATATAGCTATTGCATATTTTTCTCATTGCCGGTCACATCTATCGAACTAACTTATGAATTGGGCACGTCATTGAGGATCTTGTAAAAGTGACTTGTGGTGCAATTACCCATGCTCAATCCATGCATGTGAGTGCGGCCGGTGTGACTGAACGGGGCCCCAATTTTCTGGGGCTCAAAATTCTGTGCACATGTCTTCATTCAGACAGCAGTTGAACCTGTTACGAATTGAATGGAGTCAGCCTAGACCCTCAATGGTTAGGACATCGAGCGGTCACGAGGGATGTAGGGAGGACCTATCCAACGACCAAACATTCAAGGCTTAGGCCTAGATGCTCGCTGAATGATCGTCATCTGGCCTCTCCTCGTTGGGTCATCGTCTCACTACGAACCCTTTTGTTTGGGCTTATTTTGGCTTTCCACCGAAATAAACTGGTTAATTGAAACAAGGGGATAGCTTTGCGTTGGGCTTTTACCAAAAAGCTAGTCCATTTCCTTCATACTAAAAAAGGCACCTCTCGAGGGGCTTTGTGTGGCTTCCCGCAGCTTTGCCACTTAAAGTTGAACTGGTACATATCATTGCCCAAATCGTTGCTCGTAATTACATTGAACTGTCACCTTGTTTGCGCGTCGCTGCGCACGAACGGCACATGCAGCGGCAGCTGCCCAAGCAGCCCAACACCACCGCATTGTTCAACACGCTCTCCTCTCTTATCCTCTTCTACAGTATCTAGGAGAGGCGACCGGAGGGCGACCGAGCTTTCCGCCGGTGATTCCGCCGCCCTCCTCTTCTTCGGCGGCCTCGGTGCCGTTGGAGAGGGGAGGGGGCTGAATCGCCGGCCGGATCCGTGTACAGCTAGCCTGGGGTTGCTAGTTTGTTTAGGTCTTCATGGTGGAGTGCGGCGGATGCCGACGCCACCGTTGCGAATAATATGCTCCGGATCTCCGCCTCGTCGCCGCCGTGCGGCGACGGCTAGGAGCTGCGGTGCTAGGCTGTCTGGGCGAGGTCATTGGCGCGGCGGCGACCTTGCTGTGGACTTTTGTTTCTCCTTCTCGTCCGCGTCTCGGCGCCGTCGTCTCCAGCGTCGTCGGGAAGAAGGGGGAGGTTGTGCAGGAGCTTCGGCTGCTGGTCTACTGCGGCTGGCGGTGGGCTGGAGGATGCTGTGGTCCGTGCTGGGGGTGTGGTCCGTCGGTGGCGGATCTGGTGCTGCTCCTCGCTGCCGGCGACGGGAGGGGCTGGATCTGGAGGTTGAAGGTGAGCTCGGGGCAGGTCCCCGACCCGCGTGCCACAGCGATATGTGGGCACCTTGGGTGCTTCTTCTCGGGGTTCACAAAGCCAGATGGCGATGGAGCTTCTTCAACCTCGGGTGTGGCGGTCTTCGTCTCTTGCTCTCGCGGTGCTTCGGCGTCGGAGACGAGCGGCGGCTTCGTGCTGGTGGTGCAGAGTTCCCCAAGGGCTTCTTTGTATTTTTGTTTTTCTTCAGGGGTCTGTCTGCAATTTGTACGGGTCTACGTGTCCCTCTGGACCGTGTCTGTTCTTTGTTTACGTATTCTGTACTCCATTTGCCCTGGGCTTAATATATACGTAAATTATCAAAAAAAAAAAAAAAACACCACCGCACCAATCACATGCACCGAGCAGCCCACCTAGCTCCACCAGTATCCTCTCCATCACTCACACGCTGCCACTTGGCCACCTCTTGTTTGCTAGCTTCTGTACTCTACGTGATGGTGAATATGTGTATATTTGGCGCATATTCGTATACGTGCAACCGAATGGCTTCGATTCATTCACAAAAAGAGAAGAGAATGGCTTCGATTCCTCCGTATCATGATCCTTCACGATAAATAATATTATTGGTTCTAATTATTTTTAGAATGTAGCTAGATGTGTTATAGTAATTAAATGAGCAAAAATATATGTTGACATGACTTTGAGGGTATTACAGACAACCAGGGGATTAGCGCGGGCTCCGCCGTGCCCGTGGGCTTAATTTTTCTGAATTATTCGATCATAAAATTGCTGAAATTTGAAAATCGTACGTATTTCAGAAATTGTTTTAATTCGGAAGTCATCTACTTTTGGAGCAGTTTAGCACATTTAAAATTCATTTGGTGTGTACGGAATACACTAATTTTGAAGGCATACGGAAATTTGAATTTTCGGCATGCATATTTATTTTTATGTAAGTATGGGGCATATTTGTCATTTTATTTTGTGGTCATATTGAAAAGGTTTCAACGTATAGATTATTTTGATTGTTGCATATTTGAATTTTGAAAACTTATTTGTTCATCTAAAAATTATTGGTCTGCATTTTTATAATTATCTAAAATTATATGGATTGTTTAGTTTTTTTTAGTGGGGGAAAAATGTGGACATTTTTAAAGTATTGGTCTGCAATATGTATTTTTTTTCCAAAACTATATGGATATACTTTGGGATTAAGGGGTAAGTTGTTTTGCATTATGTAGTTTTGTTCTCAAAATCATATGGATATATTTTGGACTTTAAAAAGGGGGTGGAGAGATTTAAGTTAAGAAAACTTTGAATATGGCTTAATTTTTCTGAATTTTTGATCATAAAATTGCTGAAATTTGAAAATCGTCCCTATTTCAGAAATTTGTTTTAATTCGGAACATATTTGAATTTTGTTTTTTATAATTATCTAAAATTATATGGATTGTTTAGTTTTTTTTTACTGGGGGAAAAATGTGGACATTTTTAAAGTATTGGTTTGCAATATGTATTTTTTTTCCAAAACTATATGGATATACTTTGGGATTAAGGGGTAAGTTGTTTTGCATTATGTAGTTTTGTTCCCAAAATCATATGGATATATTTTGGACTTTAAAAAAGGGGGTGGAGAGATTTAAGTTAAGAAAACTTTGAATATGGCTTAATTTTCTGAATTTTTCGATCATAAAATTGCTGAAATTTGAAATCGTCCATATTTCAGAAATTTGTTTTAATTCGGAACATATTTGAATTTTGAAAACTTATTTGTTCACCTACAAATTATTGGTATGTATTTTTTATAATTATCTAAAATTATATGGATTGTTTATTTTTATTTTAGTTGGGGAAAAATGTGGACATTTTTAAAGTATTGGTTTGCAATATGAATTTTTTTTTCCAAAACTATATGGATATACTTTGGGATTAAGGGGTAAGTTGGTTTGCATTATGTAGTTTTTTTCCCAAAATCATATGGATATATTTTGGATTTTAAAAAAGGGGGTGGAGAGATTTAAGTTAAGAAAACTTTAAATATGTTAGGTAAATTGGAATGGCCAAATATAGTTCCATCTTGGCAAAAAAAAATTTGCCAGCATAATCGGAGGAAATTTGTTCTGGTTATTATAAGTGCTGACCTTTTTAATTTTTTAAATATAATTACATTATTTGTGAATATATATTTAATATACATGTTTTCTAAATATAGTTGAACTATTCATCGATATATATAACTCTGTGAGTTGCTGATTTATATTTTTCGAACTTGCACGGAAAAATGTTCTCTTTTGCATTATTGTAATTGGTAAATTTTTTTAGGGAAATCCATTAATGGGACCTTATGTACTATTTGGAATTTTTGAGGCTTGATTTTTTTTGAAACGTTCTCAAGTTTCTGAAATGTTGATTTTTAAATTTATGGGTATATTTTGGACTTTAAAGAAGGGGAAATTTTGGAGAGATTTTAGTTAAGAAAACTATAAACATGTTAGGTAAATTGGAGTGGTCAAATATAGTTCTATTTTGGCATTTTTTTTCCTGTTCCATTTTGGCATTTTTTTTCCTGCCAGCATGATCGGAGGAAATTTGCTATGGCTACTTATTTGTTCACCTACAAATTATTGGTATGCATTTTTTATAATTATCTAAAATTATATGGATTGTTTATTTTTTTTAGTTGGGGAAAAATGTGGACATTTTTAAAGTATTGGTTTGCAATATGAATTTTTTTTTCCAAAACTATATGGATATACTTTGGGATTAAGGGGTAAGTTGTTTTGCATTATGTAATTTTTTTCCCAAAATCATATGGATATATTTTGGATTTTAAAAAAGGGGGTGGAGAGATTTAAGTTAAGAAAACTTTAAATATGTTAGGTAAATTGGAATGGCCAAATATAGTTCCATCTTGGCAAAAAAAAAATTGCCAGCATAATCGGAGGAAATTTGTTCTGGTTATTTGTAAGTGTTGACCTTTTTAATTTTTAAAATATAATTACATTATTTGTGAATATATATTTAATATACCTGTTTTCTAAATATAGTTGAACTATTCATCAATATATATATAACTCTGTGAGTTGTTGATTTATATTTTTCGAACTTGCACGGACAAAATGTTCTCTTTTGCATTATTGTAATTGGTAATTTTTTTGTTTTTTTAGGGAAATCCATTAATGGGACCTTATGTACTATTTGGAAATTTTGAGGCTTGATTTTTTTTTTTGAAACGTTCTCAAGTTTCTGAAATGTTGATTTTTAAATTTATGGCTATATTTTGGACTTTAAAGAAGGGGGAAATTTTGGAGAGATTTTAGTTAAGAAAACTATAAATATGTTAGGTAAATTGGAGTGGTCAAATATAGTTCTATTTTGGCATTTTTTTTCCTGTTCCATTTTGGCATTTTTTTTCCTGCCAGCATGATCGGAGGAAATTTGCTATGGCTATTTGTAAGTGCTAACATTTTTATTTTTTTAAATATAATTACATTATTTGTGAATATATATTTAGTACACATGTTTTCTAAATGTAGTTGAACTATTCATCGAATATATGTGTAGCTCTGTGAAATGCTGAATCGTATTTTTCGAACTTGCAAAAAAAATCTCTTTTTGCATTATTGTAATTTGTATGTTTTTTTAAAGATCTATTAATGGGACCTTATGTACTTTTTGGAAATCTTGAGGTTTGATTTTTTTTTTCGAAACGTTCCGAAGTTTGTGAAATGTCGATTTTTAAATTTGCAGGGATTGGTTTGAACTTTTTTATTTTGTATTTCGAAATTTTGAAAAGCTACTGGAAATAGAAAAAGAAAACAGGAAGAAAAAAATTGAGAAGAATGAGCCAGGCGTCAAACAGCAACCCAGCCCAGCAGGTGGCCCAACTATCCGGCCCAGTTTTTTTTTTGCTGGGAAAAAACGGAGAAGAGGCTGACAGGCCGGGCCCGCGGTGACGCATGCTGACGTCACCAGCGGCGGAATCTGCTGCCGCGGCCGCGGCGGCGATGCGCTCGCCGGCGGCGCATCCGCGCAAGCTGGGATGCGCGGCTGGGCGCTGCCGACGCGCCTCGTCGCGGGGAGTCCGCAGGTGACGGCGCCGCCTCCATATGGTCGCCGGAGCGGCCACGCCGCCGCGTGAATGTGGCGGAGGAGGACGGACGCGGCGGCGTCGATTCATGCGGCGTGGCGGCGTTTCAGCTTCCGGCTGGAGGCGAGGTGGTAGATCCGGCGACGGCGCACCTCCTCGTGGCCGCAGATTTGACGGGGGAGCGGCGGAGCGGCGGGATGGTGCGCCGGCGGCCTCGGCGACCACGGCGGCGCGCGGGGGAAGAGAGAGGTCGTCGACGGTTTTGCAGAAAAAACCTCTTTTTTTAACAATTTGCGTCGAGGTCCTTCCGCGGGTGTTTTCTGCAAAGTGTGCGCGTCAAAATTCGTGCAGAAGGGTCACCGGCTGCGACCGGGGGTGACCGGCTGATGACCGGGCGACGTGGCTGCTCGCGATTGGCTAAAAATCGCCGATGTACAGTGCCCTGGACGTAGGAGCTGGTGTGGCCAGATCTGGACCGTCGATCGCGGCGATCGGACGGCTGTCGTTCATCGGCGACGTGGACAGCGGGAGGAGCAGCGATTTCTTCCGTCTTTTATATATAGTGTAATTCCGCAGTTCAGACAACCAGCTGGGTTGCCAAAAACCTCCTATATCGTCTCTCCCACTCACGTGATCTGTGTACATATCTAGTAGCATATGCATTTTGATGTCTATGATCTTTTTAATTTGCTTTTCATTTTTCCTACACATTTGCATCAGGTCTAGGCGTCAAGTGTTTCAATATTTGAGTCATGTCTTCTACAAATTCGAATAGAAACATGAATCAAATTGTGAGGGGCCGACGATGGGAAATTTTCCCATTTTGCCGCTCAACCTGCTAATGATCAAACATGAAAAAAAAATCATGAATTAGGGTTGAAGATGGGAAATTGCCTCACCAGATACGCCTCTAGTGTATGCATGAGATTATACTGTTTTAATGTTTCACATAGGGCCCCATATTTTACTGGCTCGACTAGCAATTACTACTTCTACAAAATTCGTTAGGTGTAGTTTTCACTAGTTATAGAAATATGTAAACTCTTTCGGATTTTTTAGGCATTACCTCGTGTAAAATGAAATATGGTAATGACAGACCAGGTGTAAAGAGAAAAGCTTTACAACTCACTCCGTTTCAAATTAATTGACACACATTTGTCTACACAGTGTATCTAGACAGAAAACAAGTATAGATACATCCATATTTTAACAAATGAAAGTCAACTAATTTGGAACGGAGTGAGTACAATACAATATATAACACCCATGTAAAATTACGAGTCAGCAACCATATGCAATCCATTTTATATTATTCGCATTCGAATATGCAAACCATCAGCAATCACTTTTGACTAGACGTTGCGTAAGACAACGAAAGAAAATTAGTGTAAGGACCGCTTTTTAATTAAACCATGACCAAAATACCCTTCGCCGGGAACGGTGCCGGCCGGACTAGTGCCCGGCGGTCTCGGGAAGTTCGTCGCGTCCGAGATTGTGACCCCCCATTATTGCGTATCACCGTCCGATCTCTAACGCCGGCAACACCACGGGTCACTCTCCTAGTCTCTTGTTCCCGCTCTCGCAGCAGACCAAGCAGGCGCCGCCGGGAAACAAATTAAAAATCAGTTTTTTTTTTTCAATCTTCGTCTCCAGCCTTCTCAATCCAATCCAATCAGCGGGGCTGGAGCTGCATCGCCGGCCTATATAGATGCCCCAAACCGGCCGCGGCTGGCCGGCTCAAACAAGGAAATTCTAGTTCCCGATGCCCCCACCGCCGTCGCGAATTGGTAAGGAGTGGGAGGAGGGGACGGGCGAGAGCTCGTCGCCGCCCAGGTCCTCCAGCGTTCACCACGACCTGCGGCACAGGATATTCGAGCGCCTGCTTGCGGCCGGCAGACAGGGGGAGTCTGATCCTTCCTCGTTCTGGAAGGAGCTCTGCGCGCACTTCGACAAGCTGCCGGACAGGTACCTGATAGACCTGGGTGTGAAGAAGGCCGAGGACGTGCTGCTCCACCGGACGGTCCTCGACGAGGTCGCTCAGAACGGCAAACGCGCCGTTTTCAAAGCTCGCTTCCTTGAGGTACCCACCCGGCTTTGGCTTTGCAATTCATCCCAAAGCTAGCAACAATTCCTCCCAAATCCAATTGGATGATTAGGCGGGTGCAGTATGCAACCAGGTCTTTAGACCGAGTGCTGTAATGTTTTCTGCACACACCTGGTACAGTGTAGCGTGTGGGCTATTTTACTCTTAGAGTTGAGGTGATGACTGTTAGTTGGTTGAATTGGTTATTTTGAATACATAATAAATATTTTCACAATTATGTTGATCTACCTTCATGTTTGACCAGTACATTCCAGTTCAATCGAACTCCGAGGGTACCTATCCTGACTGTGATGATCCAACTCGAAGGTTATTACTTGAAGACCTCACTTTGGAGAGGATACATGGCGCCGACAACACGGGATCTATGTCTTCCCCTTCAAGGCAATTCACTTTGAAATAGTAACATAAGTGTCCTTGGTATCGTTGATTCTTTTGGTCTTTCAAACCATTTCTCACTTCCAAGTGTTGTTTCCCTTCTTCATATCCGAGAATGGTGGCTACAACTTGTCTTTCCTGATAAATCATCCTCCCCAAGTGCTCCAGCTGTATACTTGTTTGTTTTGTGACTGTTATTTAAACTGTCCTCTCAATTCTCAACAGGGATTCAGGACCTATCCTTGCTCATGAGATCATCTTCTCTTCCCAAGACAAGCCTAAGCTCCTTAGCCGGGTAATGCTAGTATTTTCTAGAATTTTCTTAATACCCAATTTCATGTAGCTAGCTTTTCATATTTTACGTGTCAAGTTTCTTACGAGATATAGTTGTTCAACAGCTGACTTTTTTGCTATCTGAAGTTGGACTTAATATTCGCGAAGCTCATGTTTACTCCACAAGTGATGGCTTTTGTTTGGATGTTTTTGTTGTTGATGGGTGGAAGACAGAGGTAAAGTTATAGCATGGCTATATGAAGGGCTGGACTGTTTATGATTCTCTGCGCATATTCTCTTTATATTGTGCATAGGATTTGACTATATTATCTGCGTAGTTAATTAAATAAAGTTGTCATTTTGCAGTTCCACTGGCTACGACTACTACCTGCTTATGTTTCTCAGACGCTATATGAACTATTAATCTCTAATATATCATTTTGCAATTGTACATGCAGGAGACAGATGAGTTGATCGCAACAATTAATGAGACCTTAACACGAAAAAATGTATGATGCCCTTTTCCACTTAATTACCGTAAATGCAGTATTATGTGCACAAAATATCCTCATCTTCGGTTAAGATGCCATCTCTAACATTTCCTTCCAGATCGAATTAATTGTCCCCATGTAAATATGTAGGGAGCACCATCTAACTCAGCAAGTACTTCATTCTCGGGGAAAATACTTGAGCTACGACAGCAGGTTGGAGATTGTCAAATCGACTGGAGCATGCTAACGATGATAGAAAAGATTGCAGCTGGATCTTATGCGGACTTGTAAGAACTGTTTGACACTTACTTGAAGTGCCCAATATGCCAATTCACGTTAGCCTGACCAGTGTACCCCTCTAGCCCCCGTAAACCTATCTCTATGCATACTGGCATCCGCTGAACAGAAACATTGGCATATTATCATGAATACACCTGAAAAAAAATTCACTCATGTATATGAATGGAAGACACTGGCTTTTTTCTCTAAAAAACTCAAGAATATCTTGAACCTACATTTTCGCTTGGTAGGCACTGACATATCTCATTCAAGTTCTATTTCACAGATATAGAGGAACATATAGTGGTTATGATGTTTGTATAAAGATACTCAGAATCACACATTTCAACAGCCCTTCAGAAGTTGAGTTCTTGCAGCAAGCACTCATTCTAAGGCAAGCATTCTTTAACCGTTACTGAATAATGAGTTATGTTTTATTCTGACGATTTTTTTGTTCCAGGAGAGTTAATAACGAAAACATCCTTAAGTTTTATGGGACATGCACAGGTCATCCAAATTATTTTGGCATTGTAACAGGTACCATCAATACTATCAAAAGAATACTATGGATTGGAATAAACTCTGCCATTACTGACTTGGATAACAGTGCTATAATTCTCAAGTGCACACAGACAGCCTCATACTTGGAGCTGGTATTTAGGTATCGATATAAACAAACAAACACCAGTATGCATTGCATGACCGTAAAATACCTGATATGGTTTTCAGATAGGCTATAACTCTTTAGTCAGTTGTGGAAGCTTACTCTTGAATATTTATACTGTCAAGAAAATTGCATGATGCAGAACAAAACCATTATCATGCACCTAAGACATCAGCTAATGCATTGCTTTGATTGTTTTATGAATCTAAGTTTGTCATTTAGATTGTAACTTATGGTTGAATCTGCAGTCAGGTGATGTACATCTTGGTCATGTTTGTGATGCAACTTCTGATTGAAAATTGTCAAATTTCATTACTTGAATTTTTAACCCACATGAAACTAGAATCATGCGTATGACTTCTATTTACTCCTAATGTATGCTTAACAGGTTCTGATTTGCTGTTGCTCCTGCCAAGTCTGACCATAGGTCATAACTTGCTAATTTAATGGGCGGGAAAAACAGATGTTCTGTTATTGTATCAAACTGGGTAATTGAATGCTGTGTGCTGAATCCATTTCTGATAGTTTTTCTCTCCGATATTTTCTTCACAGAATTATGTGATACGATATTATAGGGTCCTCTATCTATTCAAATAACAAAATTCCATAGAGACCGTCACTCCTAGGTTTCTTCATAAAATCACAGCTACTGGACACCTGAGCACAGCAGTCATGTAGCCTGCTTTTTAGAACACTGTCTTAGACTTTTGTTTATTTATTCATTATTTCTTGAATGAGTGTGTTTTGCAATTTCAATGTGGCCTGCTCTGTCTAGTAAGCTCACCTTTTTTTATATAAAATACACGAAGCGATGAGTTCTCACCTAGTTAGCTTACCTTTTTCTGCGGCGGTTGATTCTGTTTCTTTCAGAATACATGCCTGGAGGGAATTTATACAACTTTCTACACAAGCAAAATGATGTTTTAGGACTCCTTCTGATTCTAAAGATTGCCATCCAAATCTCAAAAGGAATGGAATATCTGCACCAGAATAGCATAATCCATAGAGATCTGAAGACTGCAAACATTCTCATGGGCCTGCACAATCAAGTATGCATACATTTTCAAACTATTAAAGCTATCGGTTCTGAGAATTCGAGAGTCCATTTCTTTGATTTTCTAACATGTTTATAAAACCTGGAAAGCATATATAAGCATTGCAACAGTTGATTTGGTTTTTAATCCTTGTGCTGCTTTGTTGGATGGTCCTTTTGTAAACACGTAAAGATAACATTTAACATCTGGCAAACTAGCAATGGCAGATAATGCTTTAAAGCTTGAATAAATTCTTAAAAGCTATACAGAAAAGGGAAATCTACATGCATTCAGAAAAAATAGTTAGTTAAGAATTCAATAAAATTTATCACCGACTAATTATGTTTGTATTCTTTTAGACAAATTACTTGGCCTTTAAAAACATTGTCTTTTAGTATGTGAATTTCGATTATTTTATGTCACAAACTTAACTTTTGTGTCCATAAGCATGTAAAGTTTCCTCCTTGTTGAGGCTTAGTTAAGAAAAAATTGTCTTTTAGAATGTGATAAATATTGTTTTAATTGAAGTAAACTCACCTGCCTAGTCATTACCTATTAAGTTGTGAATACACTTCTGGAAATAGGTTGTGAAGATTGCAGACTTTGGTGTGGCTCGACTTGGTAATCAGGAGGGACAAATGACTGCTGAAACTGGAACTTACAGATGGATGGCACCCGAGGTATGGTTGAATCCTTTTTTCCTTTTGCATTTTGAAATCGATCGATTTTCTTCTATTTTAAGAAGCTTTGAGTGTTTAATTTTTTTAGTCTTCCCGGTACTTCATTGTTATGTTCTGTTGCAAAACTTCCAACCAATATTTTGCTTTCTCTTGATCTCTTATTTTTCTCATGGTAAGTTCCATGGGTGTTCGAGCCACGTCCTCACCAGAATGTAACCTGCCTCACTTTGCCTTGCTATCAAATTTATAATGGTTATAAAATTATACTACACACGTGAGATGTATGCACAAAGGCCCAGTTCGGTGCTGGGGAGACCTATCAGATCCTAGTAGCAAACTGGGATTGGCCAATATTGTAAAACTCGATAAGGGATTATTGCTTCTGCAACTTGTCCATGATGAATCTTCCAGTGCTAATTTAAGTGGTGCATGCAAACTTCGTAAGTTTTCCCATGCAGGCGCCAGAAAAATGGTTTTATATGGGTTCAGATTGAGAGGTTTTAGGTCAAACAGTGCAGTTTGGGCATGTAAAATTCTTTCTTCTTGAACTGAGACAACAACTGTCAAACATGACAAATCTCTTTCTCTGTTTAGATGGAAAGCACCACGTGCCCGGCTTTATAATTAATAAATTCCAAGCGGCAGCACGGACAAGGTAATGGTGGGGACACTAGCTTAGCGTTTTACAAACCTCCACGAGGGGCATAGGCAACAGAAGAAGCAAAGTTCTAAGGATTACAGCAAATGAGGCCCTCAGCCACATTAAATGGAAGGAATTGGAACTCCGTTGCTTGGGGGTGGCGAGAAGGTGTCGGTGTAGAGGCGCTTAAGCATGACGACCATCTCGTCCAGAAGGAATAGTTTTAAACACACAATCAGCAGGTTGATGGGGAAATTTATCTTCGATCGTGAACTTGTTACTAATAAGCCACAGTGCCACAAAGAAGATCCACAAAAAGAGTCTAGGCTTGTCCGAAAAATCATTAAGAATTGCGAAAAGATTCTACAAAACACTCAACATTGATCTAACTCCACTCCACATTAATTGGGGAAAGACACATGTAAAGAAAATGTGGTCAACGTTCCCTGGTTGACCACATAAGGCACACTTCCCGTCTGAAGGGTCACATCTTGTGTGGTAAAAATCTTGATATTAAGAGGTACTGAAGCTGCCCGAGTATCCTTGGCCTGAGCCACAACTGCTACTTGGCAAATCTTCCTACATAGAAAATGTGAAGAAAACTGTCCCGAGAGTCCCAAAGACCAAGACACCCTGTCTTGATCTTCCAAAGGCTTAGAACCTCGATTTCTTCATAAATCCTTTGCCCTCCTCTGGGCCAAAGGCCTTGCGAAAGGTGATCTCCCAGCCATCTCCATGATGCCTGGCAAACTGAAATGTTGGGAGAAGAACAGATATTGACAACCTCGGGTATCCGTCCTTGAGGGGTCCCTCCCCAGACCACCAATCCAACCAAAACAGGATGGAGGTGCCCTTGACTAAGTGAAATCGAGCAACCAACTTGAAGTGAAGAATGTGCCACAACCGAGAACCTCCCTGGGGATTGCATGCAAAGATATTGCCAGCCCCTGAATATTTCGCCTTAAGTATTTGCAGCCAGAGGCTCTAATTGTTGTCCTCTGAGTTAAACAGGCGCCAAATCCTCTTTGCCATCAGGGCAATGTTCATGAATTTCGAATTCAAATACCCAGACCACCCTGGTTTTGGGTTAACACACTTCCGCTCACTTCACCATGGGATACTTTCTTTTCTCCCCATGTCCTTCTCAAAAGACCTTCCCCTATATTTGTCAAAGCCAGCATGGGTTCCATCAGCAAGCAGAAATAATTCTATCGCAAACAGGGGAAGGATCGAGATTCAGAGGGTCAATCTTGTTATAATATAAAGCATAGCCCTTTCCATCAGTTCGGACTTTTGGGTAATTGGCTAGTGTATCAATTCAATATGGTATTAGAGCCAGGTGGTCTTAAGTTCAAGCCCCGGGTAACGCACTATTTAATGTAAAAATAGTTGCGGCCTCCCATCCATCCCACGTCTAAGGCCTTCCCGATTGTCCAGCCTAGACGTGAGGGGGAGTGTTAAAATATAAAGCCTAGGCCTTTCCATCAGTTCGGATTTTTGGGATAATTGGCTAGTGCATCAATTCAATGCCGCACAAGACATGGATCTGCTTGCCTTTCCACGGGACCATACTACCTTGCCAACCAAAGATTCCCAGTCCACCATGCTTAGTTTGTGGTCACTCATGGGAAATGTCCTTGTATACAAAATTCAGCAGCTTTGCCACTCTGGCCTGCTCTTTTGGACAAGAACCCATGACAATGACCTCACTCTTGTGGTAATTGATGTTCATGCCCGAAAGCAACTCTAAGTAAATGAGAAAGAATTTAAGATTAGCAATGCCCATCTGATTTTTGAATCATAATCATCATGTCATATGCGTACTGGAGGTGTGTGATACCACCGGGCATCAAATGAGGAACCAGACCCTGCATGTGGCTCACCCTGCCTTCTGAAGAATCGCTGCCAGCACATTCAACCACCAGGTCGAACAACAACGAGGAGATAGGGTTGCCTTGGCAGTAGCACACACCGCGCTTATTCCGGAAGTAGGGACCCACCTCAGCATTGTTAGCTATGGCTGTCTGCCCCCCAGTAACTAGCTGCATAAGCCTGTGGATGAGCCCAGCATCGAACCCTTTATGCAAAAGGACTTCTCTAAGGAACTACCAGTTAACCTTGTCATACACTTTCCCAAAGTCCAAGTTCAGTAGAACAACCTCGGTACCTCTAACCGGAGCGCCCGCAGTGACCAGATCTGGGTCAGCCTCTCCTCCAGCTTGCGACGGTGCGGGCGATATTTAAGACGCTGATTATGGAAACAGGCTACTCCCCTGGTTCACCATCTGGTACCACCGTCGGCCCCGGCGAACCCCCACTAAGAGAAGCCAAGGGACATGGGGGCTGAGGGTGACGGAATCAAGCTTGGCTCGGGAACCTGGGCCGCCTGGTGTGAAAGCATCGTGTCGCCAGCGAGCTCCGCTTGTCGAGGTGCCCACACGAGCCTCCAAGCTCTATTGAGGAACCACCCAAGAAGACTGCCGACAAGCGCCCAGAAACGGGATCCTCGTCCTCCCCTGCACGCTAGCGGGGGAATACCGTGGAGAGGTGGCGCCATCACGGCTTCTCCTTGGTCGCTTCCTTTTCGCCACGCGAGAGCACGAGAGCGCAACTGCCATTTTCTCACCCATCTAATCAAATCTCTTCCTCTCGCCAATTAAAGGAATAATTTCAAGGAAAAAAAGGTGCAACTTTGAATTATACTTGTGTGAACTGAGATCATATTTTACACAGTTTGCTCCTAAGATTGTTTTTGCGAGAAGCTCATAACTGTTGTTACTCTTAACAGATTATTAACCATAAGCCCTATGATCACAAAGCAGATGTATTCAGCTTTGCTATTGTCCTGTGGGAAATGATTACGTTAAAGGTATGCCCTGGTGTCAAATACATCTTGAACTTAGATCTGAGTTGTTGAAACTTTTGTATTATGTTAGTTGAAGGCAATAATGCACTCTTAATTATGCTATAGGTCCCTTATGATAACATGACACCTTTGCAAGCTGCATTGGGCGTAAGGCAGGTACATCTGTGTTGTCGGATATCCCTGAGTGAACTCAGTTCTCATCTTTAATTGAGGTCTTAGTCTTTCAAAGGCTCTTATCGTTCCTTCTTACGCTCTGCTGACCTTCCAATAGGGATTCCGCTTGGAGATCCCACCAGGTACGCACCCGGATTGTCGGGACTGATTGAACAGTGCTGGGACGAGGATCCTGATGTACGACCAGTCTTTGCGGAGATCACCGTGCAACTCGAGGACATCTTACAGCAAGTTCAGGTAGAGCTAGAATTCAGGCTGTTTTCCAAACCAAATTTTGTACGAACAACCGGTCTTTTGACTTGAGCATTGGTTACTGCAGGCGCCAAAGGGAGGTCATCGACATTCTAAAGCGAAAATGCAAAAGAAATATTAGCACATAGAGAGTGGAAAAAATACAAAAGATTACTATCTTAGTAGCTTGCGGCGTCTCCCCAACTTCCAAAAGGTTGCCGTTGCTTGATGGTAGACGCCTGGAGTGGAGCGAGCGATGTGATGGGGTCAGAATGTCCTCTCACTTTCCATTCGCCACTTCGCCTGTGTGTGTAAAAACAGTGTTTGTAACGATGCCTAGCAACGTGTGGGTCCTTTTTCCCATGTAATTCCCATGTAAGACCATGTATGTATATACTCACTCCGTCCAAAAATAAGTGTATCAAGTTTACCCAAAAGTGGATGTATCTTGAGACACTTATTTTTGGACGGAGGTAAGAAAGCACCAACGGCTTCATTTTGGGGTGCCCATCTGTGACTCTTCGTATACTCTTGTGTAGATATAAAATAATGATACGTGCAACTGGTACTCCGAATTCTGAATCACTTGGTTGAATGGAGAATTACACGAGTATTGAGAGAAGCACCAGAGGATTTTGGGGGGAGAGAGTTCTGCGGGAAGAGAAGACAGGTTTTATAGTCCAGCGGTGAAATCTTTTGCACCACCTGATTCCTAAAATATGCTATTATGTAAAACGTTTCGTGTGATATGACAACAACCCGACCTTAGCTCAGTTGGTAGAGCGGAGGACTGTAGTGTTGCAGATAAATCCTTAGGTCACTGGTTCGAATCCGGTAGGTCGGATTTGATAATTTTTATTTATCAAATCTCGTCTGGCGTCTAGAGTTAAATTATATTCGATGTCTTGCAGCAACACCTAGAAGTAGTTATTTGGATTTATTAACATTAGTTTTTTACTTTACAAATCGTCTTTGGCGATAAGAGGCAAAAACATTGGTTTTTCTTTGCTGCCTTGTAGCGGATTTTTGATTTTTTTTTACTTAATCAAATCTCGTCTGGCGTCTAGAGTTAAATTATATTTGATGTCTTGCACACCGAGAAGTACGTATTTGGATTTATTAACATAGTATACGTGCACGTGCAACGCACGTCTCATAAAAATTTGTTATAGACATGTGTTTTGAATAATATTTTGTGTTCAGCGAGTTATGTAAAAGTGCGTGCAACATCCACGTACATTCTCACGATTATTCGCCATATAAAAATATATTATAATTATTAGTTCTAAAATACCTAAAAAACAGTAACCAAGTAAACATTATCCACTATTTACCCTTTTTATGATAAGGAGTGTCGAAAAAGAATCACCAGTTAAATACTCCACAAAATTTAACACCATAGACCTCCAGATGACCTACATGATTATAATATTTTGATTATACGAATTTTAAAATACTCAATAGAACTATATTCAAAAAATTAATATTCTAATAGAAACATTCAAAAACAGCAAATGATTATAATCTTTTTCATACCATTGTGACACCTGAATCGACACACCCGATCCGAAAAAGGAAAAAATAAATAGGTCAAGAAAAGGAAAAGGGACAGTACAAGGCCGCCGCCCTCCCTAGTCCACACTGTCCCCCTCTCTCTCCAGCGCACTCCACCCCCCCCCCCCCACCCCACGAAGACCTGGTGCCCCCTCTCCTATCTCATTGCCGGTCCCCGTTCACCTTGTCCCTAGCTTCCTCTCTCGACATCTTCAGGCTGGCCGCCTCTCCCCTACGTCTCCACGCCGCAACTCTTTTTCGACCCTCCTTATAGAATCCGATCCTCGAAGATCCCGAGGAGACGCTCGAGCTAGGCATGCTTGCAGGGCGCCGAGGAAGGCGTGAGTCTCGTCTGCACTGGATCGACGGTCGCGACCATCTGCATATGGCCGTCCTTATTGTGTTTTCTAGGCGTCACTTCTCCATAGATGACAACAGGGAATTGCGGCTGCCTAGGAAAAAGGGCAAGATGAAGAGGCCCCCGTCGGCGGCGCCACCTCCCACGGAGAGGGATGCTGCGGGCGGCAGGGGCATGGATAGGTTCCATTCGGTCCGGTGGGACTACCACGATTAATTTGGTCCTTCTGAGTGATCGAACTGCTCCTGCCTCTCTTTCTACCGATGTCGGTCAACGACATCGTTGTTTTTTTTCTAATATCTATTCATGTTCCACAAGTACCAGTTAGAGGATTGGTAACTACCTCAGTTCCTTATTATAAAATGTTTTGTCAGTTCTAATTGAATCGCAAGGCTTTCACTGCTTACGGGCCTGGAAAACAAGTACCATGTTCGACAAGTGCACTCCTATTTTTAGACAGAAGGGTCAAAAAGCCTAGTTTTAAATTAATAAAGCCATACGACCGCACACTCCTTAGCTTCTCCACCACTCGGTTTCAATCTCAAATCTTCGCGTTAAAACCCTACTAATCACCAGTATATCTTTTCCAAATTTAGGAATTTCCAAGCCGCTAATTAAAATCAAAACACATTTTTTGTGATTAGTAGGACTATAAGTAAGCATGATACTACTGTTACAAGCTAGGTGAACTAACTATATTTTGTTTGTGAGTACGCGTGCGCATCTAGTAAGATAATTATACTTTGTCGGCTATGGAAAAGCCGCTATCTTGGAAAGCTGTTTTGACCGATAACCGTTTGGTAAACTGGCGGTCGGTTGCGAATTGCCCTCGTGATGACTTTTTATATTGATTTCTGATAACAACCAATTATATTCGTATTTCACTGATATTTTAAGTACTATTCAAATTGACTAATTGCATTTTTATCTATCAGACAAACTCGTGTAGCAAAGCTAGCTAGTATGGGCTTGATCGATCGTGAAGTTGGACGTGGATTAGTTTGTACGCGTACATACACGAAGCTAGCTAGTTTGGATCTGATCAATCGTACATGAGCACGAGCAGCCGGCCAACAGGGATCGAAGAAGCAGCAGCGGGGCCAGCCAGGCAGGCCAGGCGAGCAGCAAGGTTGGTCGGAGGAGACGGCCGGTCACGCCACCGGCAGGTGCCCAGGTCGGGGCCATGCGATGGGACTTGGGAGCAGCCTGGTAGGAGGAGGAGGCGATTTGGGGGGCCGTGGAGAGGGATCGATGAACACAGGCGGACATGCGTCGACGTCGGCGACCAGATCCAGTGCGCTGTTTTTCTTTCTATATCCTATCCTGATCGATCTGGTATCCGGTGTGGATATTTACAGAGAGTTCGCGTTTGTTTTGGTTCTCTCTAGTGGAGGCATCGGGCCAAGTGTTTATTTTAGCCGTGGCAATCTCTGTAATATTCACGAAAACGAAAAGGTGTGTTGAGTTGTCAAACATTGGAGCGATCTGGGTCGTTGATCAGATATTGAACGGCACAAATTTAATGTATCCCAAACATGTTTGCTCTTTTAATAGTAGTATAGATTAGTTTTTTACTTTACAAATCGTGTTTGGCAATAAGAGGCAAAAACATTGGTTTTTCTTTGCTACCTTGTAGCAACACCAAATACTTATTTGGATTGATTAACATGTGTTTACTTTACAAATCGAGAACAGGGTCGAGCCAGAAAAATTGAACAAACAAACACTTATAATATATATGGCATAATATTTTACATAGCAATTGGATATATTAAGAATCATACCTACCAAAATCATGCTTGCATAATGTTTATTTGAACATTATCATTTTAGCAGTGTTATTTGACCAACTCTAGATTGACGATTTTTTATGATGACTCGAATCTTGATTTAAACGGATGTAGCATTAAGTATCACGAATCCTGACATCCATGAGAGACCTCTTTCCTCGTGATTTGGTGGTTCACACACGTGCAAACGAGCATTGGTCGTGACAGTAAGGAACTATGGCCAATAGAATCATACACGGAGTGGTATACCGCATACCCTTGTCAAATTGCTACATTTGGGATTGGGTTGGACACTTGGCCGATCACCCATGAAAGTCACAGAAGAGACGAGAGTGACAGCATGGCGCTCGACCTTTATCATGGATAGCCGAGGCTGATCTGTTTGCTCTGGTCAGGAATCAGGGTTCCACGTTCTCAGGGCTGCAAATTTGCTGAGTCTAGCGCCGCGAGTCCTGTTGAGGACGGTCGGACCACCGACTCCCTGCGTTATGGGGTCTGAATGTCCAATGCGATGCCGAGCGTATATAGGCCTACATAATTTTTTTCGCTCCCACACTAAAATACTAGAGAAGAAAAAACTGCGAATGGAATACAATAAAACACTCAAACGAACATCCTGTCAAAAGATCGCACATGCCCTCAGTTTTTCCGTCCCGTTTCAAACATTAGAACATGTTCGCCCCTGCCAACCAGAGTGGGCATGTGCGGGCTGCATGCCCATACCCGTCTAGCACCCAAGCTCCACTGCCAGGAAAAGGAAAGAGCCAACACGGCGGCCCTGATGAAGGCAAAGACCGGAGCCATGCACAAATAGATAATTTCCCTTTTAAGAGTTATCACGTCAATTTCACAACAGCTGTCAAATTAACCATAGTACAAAATTACAAACGAAAAAACTGCAACGAAATTGGACGCGCAATTATCAAAAGTGAATCAGCTGGTTTCTTAAAAGGAGAGCTGGAGCTCACTCCACTGTCAAGAAAAGTACTCAAAATTAGAACCTTAAGGCTAAAACAAATAACAAATGTGGACAACCCCTCCTGGTGAGTGGTGAATAGAATGGCAAGAGGTTTCTATGTAAGTGCACAAGTCTCGCTGTTGAAGAGAACCTTTGCTGTCAAAGAAACGGTTTCCAATTTGAAGCTCAGCAAAGAGACAGTTTCCTCTTTGAAAAAGCTCATCAAAGAAACAGTGTCCTCTTTGAAGAAGCTCAGCAACCAAGGGTCTGCATGAACAATGGATGAGGGATTCTAGAACTTTCTTAAGGCCCCTCGGACTTGGATTGTAGCATGAATGAAGGTAAGAGAGCCCATCCCAATGAAGCAAACACCTTTTCCAGGTTGTTGCATATAGCAGGAGCCCAAAGGAACATATGTTGAACAAAGCAAGTGATCCATGCCAGCAACCCATGAAAATGAGCATCCTGCCGAGCAACCATTCTCACAGGGACAACGAAGGGCTGAACTCAACAAACGACACTTCAAAGAAGGCCAGCGGATCAAGTGGTTTAGGGATCTTATGTTGTTCTAACTGAGAGCAGAAGTGCCATAGAACAGACTAGAGCAACCATTCGGACCCATGGTTGAACAGCAAATTATTAGCACTAAGCCAAGCAGACCAATAGGATCACAAAGGCCAAATGCCTGCGAAAAATTATGGTGAGAATCATAACTTATTATTAAGAAGAGAATAATTCAAACAAAATCTAATCCTGTCAAGATAACTCAAGATTTTACCCTTGTTTCCTCGTACTAGTTTCTGAAGGGATAATTTATGGAGATGGTTACCCCAAGCACAGAATGTGGATTCTTTTCCTCAAGACCGACCGCAATAAGACTAAACAACGAGCTGTAGTTCTTGAATATCCTTGACACTGAGACCGTGATTCCAACGAAAACCACAAGTGATGCAATACAGGAACAGAACCAAAGGCTCGTACCATGACATGACTTCTACCATCAGAGCAACACAGAACATGGATCCCAAATATAACTCAGATAGAAATAACGCAATCCACTGAAGCTCCCAAAGAACCGGTTACATGCCAAATCCAGATACGAACATTGGGTGAACGAAGCACTAGTCAGCACGAGTAACAAAAGCATCAAACTTCTCATAAGAGTACATAACAGCAAACCATTTGCTGCTTTATATGATATAAAGCAAACATACCACTAGTTTATCCAATAGCTTTCATACCTGAGACAGAATCACCACCTTCAAGATCAGTATTCATCTCGGCTGCGGCGTTCATATGGTCCAGACCTGTCGCGGCTGTATCGATCGCCGCCACCACCACTGCGGCTTCCCCCGTCACGGCTCCCAGAATAGCGATCACCACCACGTTCAGGCCCATAGCGGCTGCTGCCATTGCTACCACCATACCTGTCATCCCTGCCACCATCCCGGCTACTATACCTGTCATCCCTGCCACTATCCCTGCTACTATACCTGTCATCCCTGCCACCATACCTGTCCCCACCATCACCAGAAGGGCACTCCCTTGCAAAATGGCCAGGCTTGCCACATTTGTAGCAATCGCCTCCACCACCACGACCCCCACCACCACGACCACCTCCAAAATCACGGCCACCACCGTAGCGGTCACGGTCACCACCACCACGATAGTCTCGATCTCCATCACGGTCCCTGCTTGAACCTTGGGGTTGTGCTCTTTCAACAGTAATATTCCTTCCATCCAGATCAATTCCATTCATAGCCTCAACAGCTTCTTCCATAGCCTTTTTGTCATCAAAAGTCACAAATCCAAAGCCACGTGATCGGCCAGAGAATTTGTCAAGAACCACCTGCAAATTTATACATGTGGTATATGAATCCTGTTAGTAAGAGTTAACATATAGAGCCATAAAAACAGAAAGAAAGTGGTACCAAACCACATAACCACTGACTTGCAGAAGCTAGAAATGGTGAAGTCAACGGCCTATTAATATTAGGAGCAAATCAGTAGCATGAAATAACCGCCATTATGTATCATTTTCCCCAAGATTTAAACAATTTCATCCTTCCATGTCAAAATATATCTAAAGCTGAAGTGGCAAGGCAACAGTGAATCCTGTTATACCACACAACATATTATCAGCTACAATGTACTTTACCAAGTACCAAAGGATCATGCATAGCCCATTGCAGGTTCTTATCTAATTAATAAAAACTCGTGTACGAATTCACCAACTGGATATCTTAGTCGTGAAATTCATGGACTAATTCACGGAATAGACAGCAAATTTGCCAGGACATTATTTAAGTTGTTCGCTTGTGAAACAATCATGCACATATTCAACCACACAAAATCTTAGAATTCCAGTCCCATATGACAAGAAATCATACCTTGGTCTCAGTAACACGACCAAATTTGCCAAACGCATCCTTCAGATCCACATCTGTTGTTGACCAGGAGAGGCTCCCAACAAAGCAACGGTAATCATCCGCTTCCGACATCTGGCGACTGCAAAACACAATTGTCAGTAGCTATAACAGTGCTAATAAAAAGTGACACCGTTGATAATTGAATTATTTGCCTAAGCTTCCCCTTGTACCACCACACCCTGATCAATGAATCTACGAAAATAAGGCAGATAAATTTTTCCATACAGGAAGTCCGAAGTAACAAGATGGACGTAGCCCTTGCATGAGTTGAAGGAATTGGAGGCAGGACTGAGCATTATCCGCCAGAACGTCTCTAGTTCAGAACTCACATTTAAGAAGCAGAAATAACAAAACGAATTTGGTGACCCAATCTACCAGTAGACATAACTAGATGAACCTTGTGATGGAATTTGATTGTTTTTCCTGCCTTTTGCTATCGTGAGGGGAAGTATTCGTACGGAAATTTGCTAATCAAATCTACCACTGCATATTAAAATCTTAAGAATAGTCCTCCGCCACGAATCATCGGAGCAAGCTTGGCGGCAAGCCCCGGGACACCCAGACCTAAAATCCACGCGAATCAACCCACGTAGTTGAACCGAAAAAGGATAGCCGCCCTCGCATAATAGGGCGGACGAGCAAAGTTTCGCGAAACCGTGAGGAAAACGTATGTTTATTAGTGTAATCGAAGAGAGAAAAGATGGATCTGCGGCGGCGAAAATCCCAGATCTAGACCTAGAACTGCTAGCAAAATAATCAAAGAGATTAACGGAGCGAGTAGCGAGAAGAGGCGGCGGATTACCTAGGTTAGGTCTCCGAGCTAGGTCGTCGGCCGCGAGAGGTTTTGGTTCGAATCTCTCTCCGTTCCGTGGGCGAGAGAAAGAGATAAGCAGAGGAGGAGGTCAAGGGTGGGGGTCAATATGTAGAGACCAAGGTAACGCGTTTATTGGAGGCGCGCTCACGTGGGCCGCTGGCCCAAGAAGAAAACCGTCTCTCTCCGCGTTCAGCCCGTCGGTTCAAGAACAGCCTTATCTTCTCCTCTCCCGTCACTGTTGAAGAGAGGCGGAAGGCGATTTTTGGACGAACCCCGTCGATCCACCGCATCCGCGCCATCGAGGCGTGGGATTCCTCTCCTCCGCCGGCTGCTTCGGCAGCGGGAGGGTGGGGGATCCCGTCTCCGGCCTGTACATTTGGTAGGGTAGGGTGGGGATCTCGCCGGCGGCTTCTCGGAGGAGGTGGAGCTGGCGGCGGGTGGTTTGGTGTCGGGGCGGCCTTCTCTGGCGGTGGTGCTCCTCGGAGTTCGTCGTCGTCGTCCCTGACTTGCGGAGGCTCGAGGCCCGGCGTGGTGCTCGAGATCTCCGGTGTCCGGTCAGATCTGTGGCGGATCTGGCGGCTGGACTTCAGGGCGGAGCAAGCTCGTGGCCCCTGTCTGCATCGGCGTCGAAGGTGGTTGCGGCAAGGCGGAGAAGCTGGAGCGGGAGGGCTCTTGCCTGGCTCGTTCATCGACATCAGTTCTGCCGTTGTGCGGCGGACGGCTCTAGTGGCGTTCAAAACCTAAGATGCTCTCGGGCTGAGGTGTGCTGGAGGATGGCGGCCTTCGTCGTTGATCAAAGCAGAATAGTGGGGTTTTGTCGTTCTCTCCACAGGGACTAGGCGACAACAATCGAGCTCGGTTAAAGCTAGATCACAATTTAAAGGAGGGTTTGCAAGGATTTAATCTAAACTATCAGATGAGTCTTTTTGGTATTTTCAGATTTAAAGACAAACACTAAACAACACAAAGTATACTTAAGGACACACACAAGAACTAGCATAAGAATGAGATAGAAGCAAGGTTTAGAAGTAGAATTGACAATACAGAGTGCAGGAAATTAAACAACAAACACATACACGTTTACAAACAATAGCACTGAAATTGACTAGCAATTGCAAAAGTACAGACTTGAGCAATCAGTAGTACAAGTAGCAGTACGTCACATATGCAATTCCACAAACAAAGATGCACAACGCAGGTTCACTAGTAGTAGAAATAGTACAAATCTAGCACATACATTTATTCAGCAAACGAGAGAAAGAGGATCGATGTGATTCAACCATGGAGAGCTGCTTGCTTGGTGTTGAGGAGCAGCACGAGCTGGTGCTGGATGGATGGCTTCAGGTCGTCCTTGAAGAAGAGCAGCAGCAAGAGGCGTAGAAGGCAGAGCAGCACAGGGACAGGAGTCAGAAGATGTTCAGGTCGTTCTCCACTTGGGACGAACAGCAGCAAGCCGCCGGACGCGTCGGAGAGGTCGTCGACGTCGTCGCCGAGTCGCCGAAGAAGAGGAAGCCGGCGTTGCAGGGCAGGAGCAGCTCGTGGTGGTGGTGGCTGGTGGAGTCGGTGTGGCGTTGGAGGAGTGGATGCGCTGGAGGAGTGGAGGCGCGCCGCCACGCCTGGCCTGGCGCGGCGGCGGCCGTGGAGAAGAGGTTGGGGATTAGGGATAGAATGCCAGGCCTGAAGATGCGATGGAGGCAGTGGCCTCTTCTTATCTGCTCGATCCACTCTGGTTTTTTGCAAGTGTGTCCCCCCACTTCTCTTCTTTCTACGCAAGAAGGTCCCTGCAGCTTTCTGTCCAAGTCCTCACTTGTTTAAAGGATGTTGCTAGCAAGTCCTTGATCAGCCCTTGAGTAGAATTTTGGTGCCTTTTCGCACCCTTCCTGCAATTATGCAAACAAGGCTATAAAATATCTCATGTAATGAATATAGCATCTTAATTATGTTTTCAGTGGCATAATTAATCAAGAAAGATTCAAATGTGAGTGAATTATGCTAAAAGATATGCTTGCAATTTAGGTAAATATGCCACTGATCAAATCCCCCACACTTAAATTTTTGCTTGTCCTCAAGCAAAATCAAGATATAACACTAAATGAAATTGAACAGTAAGCCATCCCAAGAATATATCAGTCCATTTGACTATGATCTTAATTGCAATGATTATGTATGAGTTATGCAAAATGGTTCCTAAGTAAACATTCAGTTAGACATTCCAATTTTTCTCCAATTAAAAGGAATTGCAATAAGAGAGATACAAAGTTTGGAATAAAATCAAATAGCATAATCCAGAATTGAGCCAGGAGACAAAAGTTAGAGCTTCACATATCCAATCCAGAGATCAACATATGCTAATGCTTATGCAAATGTTAGTATGCAGATGCTTTTAATTAACTTTTGTTAGTGCTTCACATATCCAATCCAAAGATCAACATATGCTAATGCTTGATAGGGTAGTGCTTCATCCTTTTTTAAAGGGATTTCTGGCAAAACTTGTCCAAGTTAGTGCCTCACATATCCAATCCAGAGATCACGATATGCTAACGCAAACAAAGTTAATTATGGTTATTTACAAAATGATACATATGCAAGGAGGTTAGTGCTTCACCTATCACTGATCCCGAGATCATGATAGGCTAATGCGAAAAAGTTAGTAACAAGGCTCTCAAGTGGATTGTGAAATTCGAGTTCATTTCAAAAATAGGCATCCCAAGTTTTGCAAAGCTTTTTAAGGAGAGAAATAAAGGAATTTATGACCGAAAGATTACAAGAAACACACCTTTGCACAAATCATATATAGTACTAGAAATAGGTTCACAGAAACATGGAATCATATATAAAAGGTATTGAAAACCATGCAATCTCACATAGCGCAGTGAACCAATATATCTTATGCGGTGTATCATGCAATGAACAATTCCATAACTTCAGTTCCAATAGTGTTGCCTGAATGAATATGTTGAAACGTTTTCACCTGGTAAGTGTTGACAGCTCTCCTCTTCTGAGATCACTCCTCCTAGCCTGCATGCTCTCTTCACTCATCTCCATGCTCAACTTCAACCATGCTCCTCAACACCATTCCATGAATCCACCAGGATCCCATGGAATGTCGAGTCGCACCATGTACGGCCTCGATGAGTAGTGCACACGAGAACTCCTGAAAGTACACTCACACAAACAAAAACTTGCACAAGTGATAGGGTTGACACCCACGAGGTCATCAATTGAGTAACCAATAACATAGGTATAGTAATAAAGCACATGGTGATAATGAATGGCTTTTGGATGTGTAGTATGAGCAATATGAAAGCATGCATCCTTAGGCAGAATTTTAGAATTTGAATTATTTGTGTCATCATTAGCATCATACTCAATGTCACAATCAAGATTTTTATGATCAAATTTCAGCATGTCATTTTTCACATCTTCATTTAGCAATGGTATCATGTAGTGCAAGGTAATGGCAGAAGGATAGTAAGGTAACATGTCATCAAGGATTATATAAACCTGTTCGTCATGCTCTTGAATGACAGCATCCTTGACCACTTGGATCTCTTCTTTGTCTCCATCTTCAACTGCAGCAGTTTCTTTAACCTCTAGAATCTGGGATCTCTCTCCCTCTGGACTGTCACTAGCTGGCTCATCTGTATGTGAAGGTATTGGAACCTCACATGTGTCAAGAGGAAACTCTGGAGCACTCAGCTCAAACTCAAGCTCAACTTGTGATGAATCTCATCGCTGCGATGCATGAGCTTCTCTGTATCATCAAACACTTCCTTGGTCGCTTGCTCTTCAGGAGGATCATTTAACTCCATCGGTACAGACCCTGAAGGTTGGTGTACAGGCTGAGGAGCTTCTGTTTGTGGAAACCTTTCGTCCACCTGCATCATTGGTGAGTTCATCTTGTCCAGCAACTCTCGCTGCTGTTTCAGAACTTCGTCCATCCAAGATGATTGTTCTTCTAGAGGACTGATCTGAGGCTGTTCTTGAAGTAATTGGGGAGCATAAGCTGGAGCTGCATAGTATTGATGTTGATTGAAATGATTCTCCTCTGCACACCTAAATTCCTGCATTTGATAACTACAAAATGATGAGATAGTGGGCTGTTGCTCCTATATGTCATAGTTGGGTTCTCAGGACATCCATCAAAATAATTGTTGTGGTATGAACCATGCTCTTGAGCAAAGTTCATACCAAAACAATCTGGAGGGGAGAATAACCACCACACTGACAATCAGGGCGTATGGCCGTAAGTACCACAAATATGACATATAGGGACAACACTAGAATAACCATTGGAATTGAAATAATCAGGTTCGCTCTGAAATACATTACCATTGCAAGTGTTAGGAAGCTCATGTATCCATCTGATCCATCATAGTATGCCATAACAAGGTGAAAATTGTTCAACTACAATCTGCACAAAAGAAAGAAGAAACAAAGAGAAACACAGAAAATAACTAGGACAAGGGTTAGAGGTTAAAAATATGCACAAAAAGAAAACAAAGACCTAGTCTATAGCCTAACTCAATTGTTCGACGCTAGTCCCCGGCAACGGCGCCAAAATGATCAAAGCAGAATAGTGGGGTTTTGTCGTTCTCTCCACAGGACTAGGCGACAACAATCGAGCTCGGTTAAAGCTAGATCACAATTTAAAGGAGGGTTTGCAAGGATTTAATCTAAACTATCAGATGAGTCTTTTTGGTATTTTCAGATTTAAAGACAAACACTAAACAACACAAAGTATACTTAAGGACACACACAAGAACTAGCATAAGAATGAGATAGAAGCAAGGTTTAGAAGTAGGAATTGACAATACAGAGTGCAGGAAATTAAACAACAAACACATACACGTTTACAAACAATAGCACTGAAATTGACTAGCAATTGCAAAAGTACAGACTTGAGCAATCAGTAGTACAAGTAGCAGTACGTCACATATGCAATTCCACAAACAAAGATGCACACGCAGGTTCACTAGTAGTAAATAGTACAAATCTAGCACATACATTTATTCAGCAAACGAGAGAAAGAGGATCGATGTGATTCAACCATGGAGAGCTGCTTGCTTGGTGTTGAGGAGCAGCACGAGCTGGTGCTGGATGGATGGCTTCAGGTCGTCCTTGAAGAGAGCAGCAGCAAGAGGCGTAGAAGGCAGAGCAGCACAGGGACAGGTCAGAAGATGTTCAGGTCGTTCTCCACTTGGGACGAACAGCAGCAAGCCGCCGGACGCGTCGGAGAGGTCGTCGACGTCGTCGCCGAGTCGCCGAAGAAGAGAAGCCGGCGTTGCAGGGCAGGAGCAGCTCGTGGTGGTGGTGGCTGTGGAGTCGGTGTGGCGTTGGAGGAGTGGATGCGCTGGAGGAGTGGAGGCGCGCCGCCACGCCTGGCCTGGCCGCGGCGGCGGCCGGTGGAGAAGAGGTTGGGGATTAGGGATAGAATGCCAGCCTGAAGATGCGATGGAGGCAGTGGCCTCTTCTTATCTGCTCGATCCACTCTGGTTTTTTGCAAGTGTGTCCCCCCACTTCTCTTCTTTCTACGCAAGAAGGTCCCTGCAGCTTTCTGTCCAAGTCCTCACTTGTTTAAAGGATGTTGCTAGCAAGTCCTTGATCAGCCCTTGAGTAGAATTTTGGTGCTTTTCGCACCCTTCCTGCAATTATGCAAACAAGGCTATAAAATATCTCATGTAATGAATATAGCATCTTAATTATATTTTCAGTGGCATAATTAATCAAGAAAGATTCAAATGTGAGTGAATTATGCTAAAAGATATGCTTGCAATTTAGGTAAATATGCCACTGATCAGTCGTCGACGCCGTAGAGCTGCTGTGGTTTGCTTGTTTCTGTAGCCTCTATGTATGTTGTGCTGTATTTTGTTTCTGTACTGTGTACTGTGTACGTGGTTTCTTGTTGAATATACGTGGTTGTTCTCAAAAAAACAAAAAAACCCGTCGGTTCAAGAATTACCAAAATCAAAAATTGGTATGTATATTACGCTAGGGGTGGGCGGTGTGTCCCACATGGCAGTGTGAATGGGAGTCAACATCAGACCTTTTGGTTGAGTTGACAAGTTGTGCATCTGCATCCAGTCACGATCAGGGAAAGCACATATAACAACAAACGAAAATAATTCTATACACACGATGGTAGATGCGCATGCATCGAATCATCGACATGTGTCCAGGCTAGGTAGCTGATATCGTACACCCAGCTACATACGGAAGTACGCCACTGCCCAGATCGGGTACAGCTGCTGATCACACTCGAGCCCCACATGTACGACGTCCAGTCTTAACAGATTGAGCCCACCAGGCCTAACACCAGTATAAGGCCGTGTTTTCATTCGTGGGATGGGCCCAAAGTTGTTCACAGGTAGCAATACAGGGCTGGCGACATACGCCAGCCGCTCCACGCATCATTGGTGCTAACTATATGTACACCATCTCCATCGCCCACCCATCTCCATCGCCCACCCATCTCCAACCAACCCCCCCACAGGTAGCAATACGGGCTGGCACATAGCTGCACGGCTGAGAGAAGATGTCCAGCGGGAAGCTGGCATCCAGCCAATGCAGCGGCGGCAGCTGCACGAGCATGTCGTCTCGCACGACCCCCGCGCGCCATCAACACTCAGCTGCGCCGACGGCATCGCGTGGGACATCGAGATCGAGATCGGCGAACCAGGCGACAACGCACCGGTGTTGCTTTGCGCATGCTTAAGGTCGGCAGCCGTATTCACGACGAACACTCCCAGCAATCCCAACAGGACGTTTTTCAAGTGCGGCAATCCAGCACGCCTACGCGTCCGCTGCGATTGCTTCAG